>CM073598.1:12703800-13296300 GCA_037074985.1 Solanum bulbocastanum
ACAAAATAGTTAATGAGTACCTATTGTATGCAATAGAATAGGCCTTTAGGTTTTGTCTCTTTTCTTGTGTGTGTTTTTCTGTTCTATTTATTAGAGTCAGATAAGAAGGTATATGTCAACTCTCCTTCTGTTTTGACTGTTCTTTTAAAGAAATATTACTTGTCTCAAGAATTTCTCTTGTTCCTTGGAAAATTTTTGAGGTATGTTTTTAATTTCATGGGACTAGGCATAGATGGACTGGTCGTTATGAAGCTCATCTTTGGGATAAAAGTACCTGGAATCAAAACCAAAATAAGAAAGGAAAGCAAGGTGTTTCTCTTTGTTCTCTAGCAGCTATTTTTGTTTCTATTTCATGCTGATCAGAATTCAGCTCGATGCTCCAGTTTTTTTTTTTTTGTGAAAAACTGATGTTTAGAAAGTGTTTATATTGCATGGACATTGGGACATTTATTGCGCTTGATCTGCATGGGCAGTTTATTTAGGTGAGTACTTTGATTAATCCTTTTCTGAAGTACTGCACATGAGAGGAGATTAAACTGAAACATTTCGTGAACAAAATTTGTTGTAGGAGCATATGATGATGAGGAGGCTGCAGCAAGAGCATATGATCTTGCCGCTTTGAAATATTGGGGTCCTGGAACTCTCATTAATTTCCCAGTAAGATGTTTAAATTTTAGTTTTGTTTCTCAGTTTACCAAGCAATACAAGCATCTAGCCCTTCCTCGTTCCCTCCTATCTTTCTCAAGGATTTACTACTTCAATTCTTGTCTTGCTTTGTTTTCTTAATTCCTGACTTGCATAATATTGGGTCTGTTAAAGCTTTGCACCGAACAAAGGAATAATAGATCCTTTCCAAATGTTTCCCAACTGTATCAGGTGCTTTGCAATGGGTATACTTTCATGTACTAAATGCGCTGACCGTTTATGTAGGTGACAGATTACACAAGGGACCTCGAAGAGATGCAGAATGTCTCAAGAGAGGATTATCTTGCATCATTAAGAAGGTGGGTATGCTGTTTGCATATGCATGTGTTTGGTAGAGTATCTGCTGATTCCTCATAAACTCATCTTTGCAGAAAGAGTGGTGGTTTCTCCAGAGGGATCTCTAAATATCGTCCGCTATCCAGGTATGCTAGCACAGATCAAGTCTGCATTCATATGACTTGTTGAATTGAAAAGATTATGTGATGAAGGAAATGCTGTGGGATTCTCCTGACATATTCACATTTACCTATTTTTCCTGGTATCTTGATATTCATTAGGGTTTCTTAGATGTCATTATTCACGATATCTTCCGTCTTCTCTTCTCTGCATCCAATGTAGTCGATGGGATCTGCAATTCGGTCGTGTGCCTGGAGCTGATTACTTTAACAGCCTGCACTATGGTGAGTACAGTTATTGTCATACAAAAAGAAATTTATATTAATAATTGTTCATTTTAGACCTTCATTCTCAAAAAATAAAATAGTTCCTTTTAGACCTAGGATTTAGTTAGCAAATCAAGGGTTGAGCTCACATCTTATAAATCTTTAAATTTCTCAAAGGTGATAATGCCACAGTGGACAATGAGTACATCGGTGGTTTCTGCATGGATAGAAAGATTGACTTATCAAGTTACTTCAAGTGGTGGGGAGGTAATAAAGCTCGTCAAACAGATTCTCATCTGAAAATGTCGGAGGAAACAAAGGTTGGTCATCCTGAAGATATTGATAATGAGCTTAGGGATTCAGAATTATCAATTCAGCAGACTGAACCATATGAGATGCCCCGTTTGGGTGTGTACCAAGAAAAAAAGAATCATAAAAGCTCAACATTGTCTGCTATGAGCATTTTGTCAGAGTCTGCAGCGTACAAGAGTTTAGTAGAGAAGGTTGCTAAAAGGAAAGAAATAGTTGAGAATGATGAGAATGAAAACAAAAGCACTATCAACAGAGTCGACCATGGGAAGATGATAGAGAAATCAAGTCCTGATAGTGGAAGTGCGCGTCTTGGAGCTGCATTTCTCAATGCTGGGGGATTATCTATTAACGGAAACTTGCACCCACTTACTCCACTCCTGTCAGCACCACTTCTCACTAACTACAACAGTGTAGATCCCTTAACTGACCCTGTTCTTTGGACATCTCTTGTTCCTAATTTTCATACAGGTTCTTCACGGACTGCTGAGGTGGGTTTATCTCTTACCAATACTTAGATTATGTTGTTTTGCATACTCTATCTGTATAGAAACATGGAAGTAGGATAAAAGGTTGATGGAGTGGAATGATTAAACTCTATGAATCCTAGCATCTGAAGCTTAGTTTCACCAATTAATCCAGCTTCACATGAATACTAGATCAAATTAAAGAAGTTGCTAATTTGAAATTTTGTCCATTTAATTATTTAAAAGTGAATTTTTCTTCAGCAGACTGTTTCCTAGATATATCATCTAATGGAACTTGCACTTAGCTAAGTCTGAGCTCTACTATCCACGTCCACCAGCAATTTAAGTGGGACAATCATGATTGCTGTTGAGATATACAAAGTGTCTTAATATGACTTTTCTCTTTGAAGAATGGATAATGTTCAGTTAGTTGTACCTTGACTGCTTGCCTCTGTTATGACTTGTCTGGACCTTGGTTTTAACCAGAGATCCTACTTAGTAGCTAACAACACATACTATTACAACCAGCACTTGTGGTACCTCAATATAAGATATACCCTTCCACATGACTATGTCATTTCCAATTTTAAAAGACTACACATACAATGCAAATTTCAGTAGTATATATTGTTGAGTAGCATAATAGTTGTGATGTAGTCGTAATGGCTTGCCTTTTGGTAGTGTGTGGGATTGCATAAGCAGTAAAAGGTATGTGTCCTGTATATAACCAATCATTGTTGTTTAGGACTTCAAATGAATTATTAATCCTAGTATGTTTACAAGATGGAGTGAAGGGTGAGCAGCACTTGAGAATGGTTACTTTTTCAAGGATTCCCTACAGAAAATTGTGCAGAGTGGTGATTTTTCTGAAGTTTGTTAGATGGAAGGATATGTGTTATCTCATAAACCTGGATCAATTTCATGCAGGTCCACAAGAGCGAAGCAAGTTCAGATTATACTTTATTTCAACAAGAAGATTAACCTTCACCTCTACAAGTGAGATACTAACTTTCCTGTACATGTGAGTTTGCAATCTTGTGAAGCATAGGCATACACACTTTATCTTTGACAGGGTTTTTACTTTTGGTCCATTATGAACTTTATAAGACCTAAATGTTGTTCCAGGAAAATCAAACAATGACTGTCCTTTTAGTACTTGTAAAATAAGTCACTGGTTTATGTATCTTTTCCAGGTTGCTGCAATGTTGTTCTAGCAATCCCATTTGTCCATCAGAGTTGTTAAGAGTCCTATCATTCCATCCTATAGAGTTCTCCACATGTAGTTTATGAGAATGTATACAAGCATGATTGTGGTATTTGTTATTGCAGTTCACTTTAGTAGAATTTTGTTCTTGCCCCTTCTTGGTTCTAGCTCGACTTATTTATTTCTCTCCTCCTGGTTGAGAAACTCATCTCCAACCTCCAGGAAACACAAGATGCCAACTTTGTTGAACTAGAGTTTCCTCCTATGTTGCTTGGACTCTCCAAAAATGATGGCGGACCCGTGTCGATCCTTCAAAAATGCACTACTTTTGAAGGATCCGACACAAACCCGTTAATACCTTAGGAGAGTCCGAGCAACGTAGGTGTCCTCTGAACATTTCATTGCTTATTTGAGATTTGAAAGGGCAGCTCGTCACTAAAAGTATGTTCCCATCGCGACAAGTCAATTTGATCGCTGAAGGTGCACGCACCAGATCCCTCTTATTTTTTCACTAAAATAAACCCTAATTGCCTCATACGACCTTGAAATTCAACGATTCTTTTTTGTATGAGTCTTAAATATTGATACAGATCTAGTTGTTCGGTCAAAACTCAGTTTCGAGCTCATTTGCTTCGAGTTCTTGTATCAGAAATGTGTGATTTGATTTTCTAATTACTAGACTAGAGTTTCTTATTTATTAGTATTATAAGTAAAAGCGGGAACAAAGGCAATAATATTAGTGCTGCGGATTGTAGTTCAACTTTTAGCCTTTGATATGTTGGTTTTAGCATTTAGCTTCTTACTTAGTTTATAACTTAGGGAAAACCCCCAATCCCTCAAATTTTTAACCAATTTTAGGGACTCGATCATGAAATATATGATGGAATAGTGGGAAAATAGTAATAGGATGTGCAACGTTCTGAGGCTACACCCTGAGACCTACACGTAGAAACATTATTGGTTTCAAGTGAAGTCAAGAGACCTGACTTACTACTACCATGTAGGTTATAACACATGCGAAAACTTTTTGAAACATGAACACGCAAAAAATCAAGCTCAGGAATTCTATTTAAAGATTTGTCTATTTAAATATACATTATGTTTGAAAAACAATGCTGAATGTTATAACTCAATTGACTTGTCTATGAAGCTCTGAAGATAGGTTAGAAAACCCCAAGTGACATGCATACTCTGCTACTAACATATACTAACTACTAATACTCTAGATAAATTGAAATAAACTGAAGCCCTTCGAAAGCAAGGAGGTCTCATCGAGGTCAAATGAAAGTGATTCGAATAATGCGTCTGCTATCAGGAGTAGGTGAATCTGCATCATAAAACAATGCAGATCAAATTAACGTCAGTACATGAAATGTTCGATATGTAAAATAACTGAATATAACAATTGACTAAAACTGAATAAATTGAGCTGGATGAATAACTTTGATATACTAGAATAAGTCAATCGAATAGTATGAAGTAAGAATTTTCAAGTGAGAAGTCTAGACATGTTCTAAAATTGATTAACTAAAACTTGATATCTGAATATCTGAGATTGAGAAGAGAAGACATAAAACAGCATGCAAGTTATGCCCGAAATATATATATAAAAGTACTTACTTAGATATAATTCATAAATATTTTTTATATTTTTCATAGTTTTTATCTTTTAACATATTATTTCATGTTTGAGACTTAGAATTTTGAACGGTCAAATAAAGATTATAATCCACAGATATTAGTAACTCTAATAAAGCTCAAATCAAAATCAAATCAATACTAATTCTAGCAAAAAAAAATTGATTCAATATTAAGAATGACAATAATATTGAATATTTGTTCTTTAATTTTACATTGGTTTAGTTAATTAAAATACATAACCTAATTTAGTTTCTCTTCAGTATTTAGTCATGTAATTACTACTTATTAGACTTATTTTTGCATGGTTTAGTTAACATTTTGATTAACAAAATTTTCGTTTTCATTGCAAACCCATTTTGAATCTTGGAGTTTTATCCGTCAATGTCGATTGGGTAGTAGAATTTTCAACCCCTTCCAACAGTAACAAATCAATTTAAATTCAAAATTTTCGATTGATTATTGACCCACTTTAAAGCTTGAAGCTTTATTCATCAATGGTGGGAGTATTTTCAATCCCTTTTACCAACAAATCAATTCAAGTTTGAATTTTTGATTCAATTGCAGACCCACTTTTTGTTCGTCAATGGTGGTAGTATTTTCAACCCCTTTCAACAACAAAAAATCAATTTGAACAAAGAATTAATGTGGGTGTCTTGTTTTTCATTTAAAGCACATGCTATTGTGTTTCTATTTTGGTAAAATTTGAAGAAGGATTGAAAATAAAGATAGAATTGAAGAACACAGAATTTGGGGGTGTTTTGGTTTGGGCATATTATTAGGGTATTTGTAACACTTCGGATTCAAGAAAGACTAGGAAGGGGTTTAGCGAGCTTGTCAAGAGCCTAAAGCTGGACCATGGGACCCTTCACAGAGCCCTAAATGGGCTGTGAAGGGGACCACGGTCCGTCATGGTGCTCGTGACAATGAGGCAAAACCTGCCCCAAGAAGGCTCCCTTCCACGGACCCCTAGACGGGCCGTGAAGAGGGAGACGAGCCGTACAAGTGGTCGTGAAGGGGTGAAGTTCGGTAGGGGTTCTCCTCAAGCCACTGGTCAAGGACCACATGCGTCAAAACGGCCCATGAAGTCGTTTGGGAAGGGTTTTCATTAGACTTAGAGTTTAGGGTCAACTTCAAATAATCATATCTTTTAGCACAAAACGAGTTAGGTGGCCCACGACCTATCAAATTAAAGATCTCTGAGTCCTCTTTCCAACGCCACCGAGTTTGCCTGATTCCAAGCTTGGAGTAAAAAGTTATGTTTGAAATAGTGAGGCCCAGAAATTCATCACGACCCGTTTGACCGGCCATGAAGGCTTCCTTGATGCCAATTCGGTAGTTTTCAGTCAAGGACTTTTGAGTCTTTTCACCAATTATTTTAACTCAATATTATGTCCTTTTTCCTTCTACTTTAAGCCCTATATAATGATTTTAAATCCCCAAATAACCCAAACTCAATTCATTCTCTTAAATTCCTCTCAAATATTTCTCTCTCTAGAAGTTGAAGAAGAAAGTTAGGATTTCAAGATCAAGCCTCCTAATCCTCCAATGCTTTCAAGCTTTTGGCATCAAGGTATGATAGTTTTCATCCATGGAGTTCCTAAATTCTCCAATTTTCAAGTTAGAAATCTCCAATTGAAACTAGGATTTTCTTCCATGTCATTGGTTCCTTTCAATGTTGATTTTTTTGATTGTTTTATGACTTCTTATGCATGAATTGAAGTAATTGCATGTTTTCTAAGTTGATTTCCCATGAACTCATGTCTTCTAAGTTATGTTGATATAATGGGGGGTCTTGAACTATGAAAGATGAATTTATGAAAATATGCATGTCTTCTCTTTATGAAATTGATATAAATGAATTTGAAGATGCTTTTAATTTGAAAATATGATGAAACTTATGAATTATTGAAAAAAATGCATGTTCATGAAAGTATGTTTATGACTCAAGAAAGCTTATAGATGAGATTGTCTATACGTTCTATAAAGCTTGGTCACATAACATGAATGACATCTAGATTTGTCCTCAATGCTTTTCGGGTTATTTTCCTAAATTAGGTCTTGATTAGTATGGTATGTGGATATGCCATCAATGATTATAGGTCACGATTTCAAAATTATTTCCATATTATTAGGGGCATCTCTAGTATGAAGTGAATGACTGTGGGCCTTAAAAGCTATTATGAAAAGATCATGGACGCTGAAAGTTTTTCTCACTCATGGTCTAAGGAGCTATCCTATGATAAGACAAGTGGCAACTACCCATGTCTTTTGAAGATAAGACAAGTTAAGATTAATAACTACTCCGTGGGATTTATGCTTAGCACCTAGAGGATATTGAGATGGAAGTTCCACTGTGTTGAGGCAGAGTTTCTAGTAGCAATCTCCTTACCCCGTACCTATGTGCCCCCATAAGATGATTGTCTAGATAGATATTAGCTAGTGGATCCACTTTAGCTCAAATTCATGGTTCTACCCTGGCAAGTAGGATAACATTTCTCAGTGTGGGAGACATTGGTTCCATATAGCTCACATAGTCTTTATGTCGGTTAAGGCTACTTCCTACAATAATAATGAACTAAGGTTACCTTTAAAGTATCTCACATGTGTTCAAAGTTGATTTTACTTGCATTGATCATGATTATGTTTTATGTTTTTTAACCCTCTTATCTTATGTTTTGACTTTGTCTTTGCATATCACGAGCATGTCCTTTTTAGAATGATTTCATACTTTTATGCATGGCTATCATACTTAGTGCATTTTTGTACTAACGCATACTCTTGTCTACATTTCCCTAAATGTAGGGACCGACCTTACAGATTCGCACTTCCATGGCTAGGGATCTCATATAGAAGATTGAAGATTGGGGAGTCCTTTAGTCTGAGGACCGAGCTCTGATTTCCTTTTTTGTGTTTACTTTCAGTTTTGGAACTTGATGTACGGGCTACACCTTGATCAATCTTATGTACTAGATGGCTTTGAGATGATGTTTAGACTTCCGCTTTTCTCTATAAAACTATTATATGTTGAAACTGTCTTTTAAATTTTTCATATTCTATTATCTTGTATGATGCATGCTAAGTGGCTTGTATCTCAAGATCTTGTATGCCATGTTACGCCTAAGGGCTACCTTGAATCGTGACGGTGGTAGTGAGTGGGTGAGTTATAATATTTGAGCAAGTTTTTATTAATTCGGGTGGTCTTTAATTTTGGGTTAAATTTAAGTAAAATATCAAGTGGATGCATATGATTAGGACATGCGTTCGTCTGTTGTTGTGATACAAGGTCTCCACTTTTTGGATGGTAAAGACTCTGGTGTCTTAATAGTATAACGATGGATATACGTATACCATATTTGATAGTTCAGGGATATATTTGTTTTGTTTCCCTTTAATTAATTAGATGTTTGATTAACTCACCCTAAAAGTGTATATTACAATCTTAATTAATTTAAACTTTATCATTTATTACTTAAATAATTAAATATTTAATTTAGTGTAGGGGTAAAATGGTAATCTACCTTTTCACTTTAATATATATGATATTATTATACAAAGTTGATTGCATATTTCATAGTTATATTACAAATTTAGAACTTAAAGCTACCTTTTTCAAGTTTTAATTTTTAATTGTTTTTACAACTAATGTATTTATTTTTATTTTATACTATTTGTAAATTTATAAAAATTTAGTAGATCTTCCCAATTTTTTTAAGTAGATAGGCTACAAAATTCTTTGTAGTATAGTGGAGGGTGGGGGGGGGGGGGGGGGAGAGACTTGTAGTAAGAAGGTGATTTCTCATAATAAGTTAGTGGTGGTGGAGGAGACTTGTAGTAAACTGGTGACTTGTAATATTTTGATGGTGGTGGTGATTTATAGTATTTAGAAAGAAAAGGTGACTTGTAATATTTTGATGGGGATGGTGACCTGTAGTAATAATGCGTCGATGGAGTAGGCGACTTATAGTACTTTACAGGCGATGGCGATTTGTAGTATTTTGTAGGTGATGGTGACTTGTAATAGTATTTTGAAGGAGTTGGTGATTTGTAGTACTTCTTTGAAGGAGCTGGTGACTTGTAATACTTCACAACCACTGGTGCTTTGTAGTGATGTTTCAAAGGAGCATGTGATTTGTAATACTTCACTACAATAGGTGACTTGTAGTAGTGCTTCGAAGGAGCATGTGACTTGTAATACTTTGCTACCACATGTGACTTGTAATAGTGCTTTGAAGGAGCATGTGACTCGTAATACTTTGCTACAACAGGTGCCTTGTTGTAATGTTTTGAAGGAGCATGTGACTTGTAATAGTGATGCGATGGAGAATGTTCAACATGTTTTTCCGGTTTCTTGTAGTATGGAGATGGTGAATGAGAAGTGTAGTCATAAGAGTAATCAGCAACAACAGTGCTGGCTACAAAGCTAATTACCAAAGCAAATGCAAGTAGAGGCCATTGCCCCAAATTTCCAAAGCTTCTCATTTTGATTTTTGGAGAAAAAAGATAGAACTAAGACTCGTGTTGCATAGTTGAGTTGGAATCTTTGTTTTTTGTAGTAGCAAAGTAATAAACTTCTTGAGATTAATTAATGTAATGGTTTCATGGTTAGCCACTAAGATGGTAGCAAGTCCAAATAAAGATTAGTTTAGTATAATTAGTGGCAAGCATATCTTTTGGTGGTTGAAAAAATAATTTGCAAGTTGGCTAATTTCGAAAGAATATATATAAGTTGACTTGAATATTGAACATGTAGTTCAAAACCAACAAGGCAAAACAAACGATATATACAAACTAGATTATAATAACAACAATATACTTAATATAATTCCATAAAGTGGAATCTGGGGAAGATAGAATGTACGGAGATCTTACCCCTAGCTCAAAGGTAGAGAGCTTGCTCCTGATAGACCCTCGGATCAAGGAGAAATCGTTCAAAGCAGTCCAAGAAAAGAAATAACAAAAGTAAAAGAACAACATATAGTAATTACTGGACAATAAATACAACGCAAGGTAGGGTGAATAAAACCGAATAAAAAACGAAACCAATCCGCAAATCGAGTCAAAGAAAAAGAAGTGTGACTAGTGGCTTGGTTTGACTTGATTTGGTATTTTAAAAAAACCTGACTATAATTAAGTTGATTTGGTTTTAACTAAAAAAATGTCAACCAAGACCAAACCAACCTGAAATTATATATATATATATATATCTTTTCTAAAATTTATTTATACATCAAAGTATTTTCTTTGATATAATTTATAAATATTTCTTATATTTTTCATCATTTTTATCTTTTAGCATATTATTTTATGTTTGAAACTTAGAATTTTGAATGGTCCAATAAAAATTATAATTCATAGAAATTAGTAACTCTGATAAAGCTCAAATCAAAATCAAATCAATATTAATGCTAACAAAAAAAATCGATTCAATACTAATTGAATGACAATAATATTGAATATTTGTTATTTAATTATATATTGATTTAGATAATTAAAATACATAACCTAATTTAGTTTTCTTTGATGTTTAGTCATGTAATTATTACTCATTAGACTTATTTTTGCATGATTTAGTACTTTTAAATTGTGATAATTTTTTATGGCCTATTAATTTGCAATATTTATTTTATGCGATTTCATTATTATTTATTGTTAATTTTTTTGTGTCATCACTCATCTCATATTTTGTGTTATTTTCTTAAAAAATACCTTAGATGATTGTACTTTGGTAGGACTAAAAATATATCTAAAATACAAGTTAATTATATGTTTGTATGAATAGTTTATTGGAAAAATTCGAAGAAACCCAAAAACCCGAGTTTTATTAGTTTGATTTGGTTTATAAATTTTAAACCTTGACAATAATTGTTGACACCCAATTTTGGCCAAACATTTTCATAATTTGTAACTTTTAAGTTTTATTTAGGAACAAGGGTCTGAAACATACCCCAACTTTGGCTGGATTTGCTGTTGCGATACTAAACTTTCATGAGGACCTATTACCTCCCTAGACTATTTAATATCGTATTTTTCACCCCCTGAACTATTTAATAGTGTATTTTAATGGTATATATATGCCCACGTGGACACATTACTTTTATAATTTTGCATTATTTTTTATGTCCACGTGGGCATATATATATGTTTAAAATATGTTATTAAATAATCTAGGGAGGTAATAGGTCCTCATGAAAGTTTAGTATCGCAATAACAAATTCAACCAAAGTTGGGGTATTTTGCTGACCCCTATCCCTTTTATTTATTCAATAGTTTAAAATACATTTTTTAAAACATAAATAAGTTTATCAATTTTTATTCTTATTTGTCAAAATTTTAGAATTTTTTATTAGTTAATTTTAATTACATTATTTTTGTTATAACCGGTTGAATACGTTCAAATATTTGTTCATTTTGATTAAATTATTATTTCGGTTAAATTGTATTTTTTACATGTCATTAGTTACGTTCAATATAATTTTTAATATTCATTTTATTCATTATATTTGTTAATAATCATTTTGATATTGCGCACAGTCTATAAATCTATTCAAGATGGATAGGATTTTATGCATAGATATTTTATTAATCGGTGGTTTTAATTCACGATTTTAAGATAATGATATTGCACTATTGGTGGTTTTCAAGTTCCTATTTAAACAATATCTTGGTCATTAAGTTAAATGTTGGTGAATAAATTTTAGAATGGGGTTAAAGTTTGAGAATTTTACTTTATTATGTTTTTTTTCTAGGGTTCAGTATCTTTCTCCGGCCAACTTTTCGACCAGTCACCACCTAACCCTACTGGTCGACTTTTGCCTCTTTGTTCAACCACCACAGCTCCATTAGCTCACATGAAACAATCTTTGTTCCTCACTGTTCTACCTTACTAGACCCTTCACTCACTTTTTCCAGCGAATTTAGCTCTAACAACAACTAGAGAACTCTATATACCTAACCAGAAACGAATCAAATCCAACTGCCAGCTCCAAAATCAGAGCAACCATGGCAAAACCCCATTGAGAGAACCAACCAGATAACCCTTTCCCCTCTCTTTTCGTTGCCAGACCACAACTCCAACCACCGGAGTTCGCTGCTTCCCTTTCCCTCTCCCCTTTCACTATTTTTCCTCCATTTTTGCACGGCTCCAACGAGCTTCAAGCTCCATAGCCAACTTAAACCACCGAACAGCTACCAGAAATACCCAAAACCACCGATCCCAACCCCAAACGACTATTACCTGATCTCAAAACACCATGAGCCACCATATCAACTCCTTTTCTTTCCCAGCGAATGCCAAACAGACCCATGCCCTTTTCTGCTTCACAATTTTTTAGTTGTTTTGCAAGTATACAAACCTGTATTTTTCATAGCCACCACCAAACTCGCGAGCTCTATCCGCGAATAAGTTGAAACCAGACCATTACAACACCACCAAGCTCCGATGGAGCAAGTCGATGAAACAACTTCGAACCAGACCCTTTTGCAGTTAACCAGAAGCTCCAACTCCGTGAACCAGCATCCATGTCACTTTGACAAACTAACAACAACTTCAGAGCAGTTTCGGCGAAGCGTAGGGTACACCAACAACTTCAAAGCTCTGATGACACAAATATGGTCGGAGCAGGGGTGGCTCAAATTCGTTGGTGGCCTAAGGCTAAAATCAAATTAGAAGCCTTAAAAAAAAAATTATAAATATTTTTATTTTAAATTTATTTTTCTAACTTTTTGAAATGCAAAGTTGTTAATAATTTTTGTATAGTCAATCTCTTCTAATAATTCTTTTTCAATCGATAATATAGCCAAATCACTTAATCTTTCTTGAGACATTATCAATTTTAAATAAGATTTTATTATTTTTAATTTTGACAAACTTTTTTCAGCTGAGGCGATTGTTACAGAAATTGTTAATATTATTCTATAAACAATGTAAATATTTGGAAAAGAATCAAGTCTTTTTATTTGATTGAGTATCGCAATTAGAGTATTGTCTTCTACTTTTATGATTTTTCTTAACACTTTTAATTCAGAAAATAAGTCTAAAACATCAATATCAGAGTGAGTATTATGTTTTAAGGAACATTTAAGATTAAGACAATATTTTTTTAAATTCTCATCATCTAATGATCTCAATTTTTTCCCACTAAATAGACAATATTTGTATCAATATTCCATTGACTAGGATCATAGATATTTTTAGAAGTATGATTATTTAATTCATTTATAAGTTCTTGATTTTCTTGGGAATCTACATCCGACTTTTCACTAATTTCCTCTCCTTCTTCTTTTTTTTGGTTTATATCATTATCTAACTCAATTTCAACTAAGTTAGTAACTTGTTCTTCTAAAGAACATTCCCCTACCTTTTTTGATTTAATTTTAACATTGTTTTTCAAAAATTTATCAAGAGCACCTTTTTGAGATTTTATCAAGCTATCGACTTTTCTTTTTCTTTTAAGTTTTGAATGATCGAATTCATATTTTCTAGTTGACATATTAAAATCTAACAAATAATTTAAACACTATTCATCAAATAAAAAATATAATAAACATAAGACACAAAACAAAAATAATATTAGAAATTAGAATGAAATTATTGAATTCAAAAGCTATGAAGACTGAATTTCCGAAAATGAATCGGGTTGCTGCCTGCTGCAATATAGTTTTTTCCAAATTTAATATATAAACTATCAATAGAATAAGTAAATTTTTAAGCTTTGAATAAGAGAGAGAGGTAAGATTAGAAAAGAGAAAGTGAGAAGAAATAGAAGGGAGGAGGATAGAATATATAAAATAAAATTAAAAAAAAAATAAGGTACAAAAAAAAAGATAACTTGTACATTAAAAAAAAAGTACATAACTTTTTATTGAAAAGTTAAAAAGTCATAGTCATGTCTATAGACTATCACTTCATTGTCTTAGTTCTAATAAATTTTTTTTTTTAAAACTTAATCCTTCCTAATTAACTAAAAAAATGGGGCATTTGCATTTATTGTCCTAGTTCTAATATTTTTTTTAAATTTAATTTTACCTAATTAACTAAAAAATGGAGCCCCTAAAATTGGGGGCCTAAGGCCAAGGACTTTTTTTTATAACTAACCAGTTGCCCCTGGGTCGGAGAATGATATTTAGTCCTCGATCCCTTCTATTTCTATATTTATTCCTTTGTTTATTTCATTTTTTTTTATCTATCTTCTATCAGCTATAGCCTCTGTTATATTCATTTTGCTAAGTGATTGATTTTACTTTTGATTGTAGAGATATTACTTTGTTCTTATTTTTGTTTTGGGTGTGTTTCATTAATTTTGTATTGACTTGTTTACCATTTTGATATAATTGATGGATTGTTTATATTTATTTTATGTTATTTTTAATTATTTTGTTCCCAATTTCTTGATGTTTGAAATATTATCCTTTAGTTCTTGTTTCAACTTTCTTTATTGAATTTAGTGTTTGTTCATTTAGTTTTGTGAATATTTAAAAGATTTCCAGTAACTTTACTTTAATAATTAGGTGAAACAACGTGATATTAGTTTAATATATTTTTATTATTATTATTGTTGATGTTTCCTTGGATTCTTGGCAGAGTCTGTTCTTATTATTTATTTTTACTATCTTGTTGCTATTGTTATTAGTATGAACAATTAGTTAGAATTGACCAATGAAAAAAATCTATTCGTCGGTTTTCGAGGCCTCTCATTTTAAAAGACAGAAATTTAGTTTATGTTTATATATGTTGTATGTTAAAATTGGCCGATGAAGAAATTATCATCGATTTTCAAGGCCTCCCATTTATAAAAGACAGATTTTTATTTTTAAATTATTATTTGATTTATTTATATTTATTTATTACTAACAGTTTTACTAAGTGTCTTTATCGGTACTCTGGAGTCACTTCCCATTGAAGCTATTCGAATGAAATTCGAATTATATTCTTTATTCATTATTTTGTATATATCAATGTTAGGCAAATCTTAAGTCGTTTCTTATATTGTTGTTTTATTTCTTTACCTGTGTATATTGCATATGTTATTATACTTGTATATTATTTTTATCTCCTTCTCAATTTTAAAAAAATGAATTCAGTCGGACCCACAATTGTTGATTTTGAAGGATGCCTAACACCGTCCATTTGGAATACCTTGAACCCCTTACCTAGAATCTAATTGTTTCGCAGACAAATTTTTTAAATGGTTTCCTAGTTTTTTCTAAAATTAGGTGGCGACTTCTTTAAAATTTCATTTTTTCTTAAAATTCTTTTAAAATTGACTTAATTGATTATTTTTTTGAGTCACCACGACATTGTGCTCTATTTGAATAAAGTAGGGATGTAAATAGAATGGCGACTCTGCTGGAGATATAGAAGTTCTAATCATTATGAGTACATTTTTTCCAAATTGGGGAGCATTTTCTTTTATTGTGTTTATACCTTTTATTTTGTATATTTTGTTGATTACTTGAATATTGTGCTTGTTGTTTATTCATTTAACTGTATGTATATTGTCATTGCATTCATAATATTTTCTAATATGTACTTATAGTATATTAAAGAACGGTTTTGCGAAACCGCAACCTGGATTTTTTATACTCAGCCATTGTTTAGAATGATCGGCAATTTATTGGTTCGTCATGTGTCCAATGGTTGTGGTGAGTTCCAGCCTAATTTGTCCGCTTGGGTTTTCGGTCTTTCAAAAGTCACTCTTAGTCAATTAGCGTAGAGCGAAACCAAATTCTGAATTTAGCTCATTTTGAACAAAGTTGACCCAACACTCAAGGTGTGTTGGGCGCATTAGAGGTCCACCTTGTGTCTATTTGACCTATTGGTCAATAAAAGATAACCATGTTTATATGTTAAATTTGAAGAATGTATACATCATTTGGCAAAACAATGTCCCTTAGGGTAAGGGGGTTAAGAGTTTGTTCGAGTTAAAAAAGGGATCAAATTATCATTGCATATGAATACGTTGACATTTAGAATCACAAGAAATCAAACAAAAGGACAGTCCATAGAGGCATAACTTAGGATGGTACCCCTGCGTGGAATTAATTATTTGTATCTCTTTTTCCTTATTATGTATCCCCATTCAGTTTTATTCATAAAGTTTGTATAAATTCGGGTTAATGTTGTCAAATGGCGTAATACATCCTTCAGATCGATAGGCCACCCTTGGAACAAAAGGGTAACATATTTGTATAGGACGAGCAATAACTATTTGTATGTTATGTGATATAATTGAGTTTGTCTTCAATCAAAGTAGTGTTTATGAGTTTACTTAATTCTTTGTGCGATATTTTGCATTATCTATTGTGAACACGAACTGATACTTTTACTTTTTGAGTTTTTATTCTTTTTAAGCGAGAGGTTGATTTATGTCAGAATTTGGAAGTCATTGTTCATCATAAATTGCAAAAGACAGGAAGGCTTGCGAAATTTGAGTTTTTGGATTTCACATGACATTAATATCAAATCAAAAAGATAAATCAGGGGGGCCTTTGACTATGAGGTCACACTCATTTGTTTTTTTGTTATTTTGCATGTTAGCCCTCCTTTTACACATTTCTCGTATTTTTGCAGGGAAACCGTCCCCGACAACAGTCAAGGATGGTGATAATAATGTATAGTTCTGGTGAATAATTCGGAGAACACAGAATTCAAAGAGACATCCAAAAAATAATACAACAAGTGGTTACTGTAAAATTGGGAGACCACATTTAAAAGGCAGTGCAAAGATCGACAGTTAAGAGGATATAAGAATTGCTCCGAATTTGTCTAAATCTTGAAATTGTTTTATACCATATGTGAACGAACTACGCGAACCTGATTTTCATCTCGGTGAGATACGTAGGCAGCCCTTTCTGGGTTCGATAATCATTTTTTCAAATTTCAACAAAAAAAAGGTATTGTTTGCATAATTTTATACCTTATCTGAACGAACTACGCGTACTTGATTCTCATATGAATGAGATACGTATGCAACCCTTTTTGGGTTCGGTATTATTTTTTTTCAAAAGTAAAAAAAGAAAAGAGTTTGTGCATATTTCATACTATATCTACATGAACTACGCACACCTGATTCTCATCTCGGTGAGATACTAGACAACGCTTCTTGGGTTTGGTATTCATTCTCTTAAATTAAAAAAAAAAGAGTCAAATAGTTTGTCCATATTTTCAAGGACATATCTACATGAACTACGCGCACTTGATTCTCATCTCGATGAGATACGTAGGCAACCCTTCTTGGGTTCGTTATTTATTTTTTAGAAAAAACGTTGTGTATATATTGTAAGAGTAACGTCTTTAGCTCAGTTGGGACCAATATAGTTAGAAGCATGTGAAATATTCAATATGATGACGAGAACTGACTTTGTAGTAAACCATAGATTCTCGTGGTACCTCTCATTTGTATTTTTTTGATTCATGAAAATTCTCTTGCATGTGTTCAAGATAAGAATAATATCAACCTCATGGTTTCATGTGCATTGTGTGGTGAGCTTTTAGATCAAAATTCATTTGCATCGCACTATTGATCTAGAACTTGGCTTGAATGTTTATTAAGGTGAAATCCTGAGTTATATTTGGTTTGGGAAAGGATTGTATGCATTCTTTGACCCGATTGTGCCTTTCAAAACCTACCAAATGACATTAATTCATAGTTTTCCCACTTTGAGCCTAAGCTTTTTTTTTGGACAACCACATCTTAGTCATTACCCTTCTGAGTGCTTACATGCACTACCCCTCTTTTGGCCCAACCTTCTTCAGCGCACCAAAAATGTGAAGAATATATCAAATGATCTGAGTTTGAAGTTGCCAAAGGCAAAGGATATTGAGTCTCCCAAAGTCAAAGAAGCAAAAACGACTACTAGAGAAAGAAAAAGAAAGAAGAAAAAAGTTTCAAAGAAATAAAGAAAGACAAAAGCACCCCTACAAGGTACATGAAAGACGAGAAGGAAAATACTCCAACAAAAGAGGAGGAAACTTAAAAAGAAAGGGGTGAAAAAAGGAAAAAGACTCCAAGAAATAAGGACTCAAAAGAAGTCAAAACAAAATAAAGGGGTGAACAAAAAAATTCAACAAATAAGGATTCAGAAGAAGTCGAAAAAAGAGGGGACAACAAAGAGGATCAGACGCCAAAGGAGTATCAACCGCCAAAAACATGAATTTAGTGTGATGCTCAAGGAGGAATTAAGTCACTCTTATTTCAAATAAATATCCTACCAGTCCCTAAACCTTCATTACAAGCCAATGACAAGCCTTACATGATCTCATTCCAAATGTTCTCACATTGTGAAGATTTACATAAAGGCCAAGTATATGGTATCAAAGTTGCATGCATTGAACATTCTTGTGAGTGTGAGTGCATTTCAAAAAATGTCCTCAAATAATATGTTTCAAATATGTGTGAAATATGACTTTTCTTATTGCGAGGGAAATTGAAACATAAAGATTGATACAATTCAAAACCTTTGTTTGAAACAAAATGAACAAATATTGTTGATACTTAAGCATGTTTGAGCTACCACTTGAAGCTGTAGGAGTTACCTTGAATTCAATCTTAGTTAGAAAAGAAAAACAGAACAAAAAGAAAAAAAAGAGATTTACATGTGATCCTGACTCATGGTTCCAATTGTAGTTAAGATTTGACTATCTCATCACATTCTTTATTATTAAAAAAAAAACAAGCAAACAAACAAAGAAGAAACAAAAAAAATAAACAAAGGGGAGCAAGCACCCACTTTTTAATATTTTCTAAAACATTTTTTTAGATTCTTTCTATTAAAAAAAAAAGAATTTGCATTTTCTTTTTGGGTTGTCCGTCCCAAAATGTGACATGTCTTTTGTCTCTAGGCTTTGAATATCACAAGGAATATCATTTACCTATTTCATCATGTTCACATTGTACATTTTCTATCGATGATCTTGTCTCAGATTCTTTGCAGAATTCATCATCTACAGGATTGAAACTACATTTGACTTGATTCCTGACTCAACAAGATATGTAGGCGCCACGACGGCTCGGTCATATACCCAGTGTGATTTTATTTTCTCCTTGTAATAAAAACTGGGATAGAATTTTTGAGAATATCTTAAAAATTCACAATAAATGTGCTATCTCCAGCAAATTAATATTGGAGATCATTTTGAGATTTGCCAAAAGTTCTATCTGGGACAGAATTTTTTAGGAAGACTAAAAAATTTCAACGAGTACTGTCGGAAGCTTGATAGTCAACTTCAAATGATCCATCATTGCTTGAAGTTTAAAGTCAACTTGCAAATCTTCAGCATTGCCATGGCGAGCCAGCAACTCCTCGTACAAATCCCCAATAAGACATGAGTTATAATGAACACAAAGTGTTCAAGAGCAAATGATGATTGCTCATTTGTGTCAAAGTGATCAGGCACTTTGTACACATTCTCTTGTGAATCTTTCCTTAAAGTTCCTTGATCAAGTTTCTAGCTAAAACGACATTGTGTCTACTAATCATTCCTTTTCGAATACAGGGACAGATGAAAGCATCAAGATGATGACACTTTCAAGACACACGAGCCATCCACCTCACTGCAATGGACAATTATTGAGTCATCTACCTCGTTACGTTAGACAATCATCGAGTCATCCACCTCATTACAATTGGACAATCATCAAGTCATCCACCTTGTTACAGTTGGACAATGATCGAGTCATCCACCTCATTACAATTGGACAATCATCGAGTCATCCACCTTGTTACAGTTGGACAATGATCGAGTCATCCACCTCGTCATAGTGGGAAATCATCGAGTTATCCACCTCGTTATAATGGATAATCACGAGTCATCCATCTCGTTAGAGTGGGCAATCATCGAGCCATCCACCTCATTATAGTCGGACGATCATCGAGCCATCCACTTCGTTACAATTGGACAATCATTGAGTCATCCACCTCTTTACAGTGGGCAATTATCGAGTTATCCACCTTATTACAGTGGACAATCACAAGCCATCAAACTCATTTCAGTGGACAATCATCAAGCCATCCACCTCATTACGGTGGACTATCATCGAGCCATCTACCTCGTTACATGGACAATCATCGAGCCATCCACCTCGTTAAAGTGGACAAACATTGAGTCATCATTGCATTTTTCATTTCCCGAGAGGGTCATTCCATTTTTCATTTGCCAAGGAGGCCATTGCATTTTTCATTTCCCGAGAGGGTCAATGAAATTTTCATTTGCCGAGAGGGCTATTGCATTTTATTTTATTTTACCGAGAGGGTTATTGCATTTTTCATTTGCCAAGAGGGCTATTGCATTTTCATTTGCCGAGAAGGCCATTGCATTTAAGTTGCATCTATTTAGAGATGAGTGATGTGAACCATATCTATTCCACGTTCAAGTTGGAGAAAAGTTGCGTTGAAATATATTTGTATTTAATTCGCATCTATTTGGAGGCGAAGGATGTGCACCATATCTATTCCACGTTCAAGTCGGAGGAAACTAGCATTGAAATATATTTGCATTTAAGTCACATCTATTCGGAGGCGAAGGATGTGCACCATATATATTCCACGTTCAAGTCGGAGGAAACTTGCGTTAAAATATATTTGCATTTAAGTCGTATCTATTCGGAAGTGAAGGATGTGCACCTTTGTCTATTCACGTTGAAGTTGGAGGAGGCTGGCGTTGAAGGACATATATTCAGATCCTACCGATGGATCATCTTCATATCTAATCGATGGATCATTTTTATTCGTCCTACTGATAGGCATATATTCATATCCTATCGATGGATCATCTTCATTCATCCTACCGATGAACATGCATTTTTATCCTACCAATGGATCATCTTTATTTGTCGTATCATACGAGCTGCTACCTTTTTCCCTTTAATTTATTCTCTACTAATGAGTTTTATCTTTGTTTTTTCGAGAACATCCAAGATGATGCATTCTCAATTGAGCCACTAGTGTGGACTACTTCAACAAGGACGCAACACAGCGTGGAAACTTTTGGAAGCAAGTCTAGGATCGACTTCTACCACATTCCAACCACACTTTATATGAAGGTCATGTGTTCAGCCAAAATCGGGTTTGTCAATTTTCTTTGTCCATGATTTCTTTCATCAATCATATCCTCGAAAGTAACAACTGTTGACACCCAATTTTGGCCTAACTGTTGTGCCGTAATTTTTCTATCTGTAGAAAAATCACTTTTTGAAATATTCTAAGTATAAAACAATTTGAGAAAAATACTTAGAAAAGAGTCGCCACTTAATTTTTTAAAGAAATTTAGAAAACTTATCATTTCCAAATATTTAAACAGAAAAAATAATTTGGAAATACCAAAGAGGGTTCGGGGTTCAATTTACACTTCGAGAAGGGTTTAAGCATTCGAAGTGCCCGCTAACATACGGTTGACCTGCGACTTGACTAAAATATATTTTTGACCAATTCTTTGGGAAAATGATTCAACATGAGAAATAATAATTTAGAATATTTGATTAACTTTGAGAAAATAATTAAATAAATGACACATTTTTTATTTCATTTTTATTTTTTAGAGAAAGGGACCTAAAAAGGAAACATTTGAATTAAATTGCATGTGAATAGAATTTTAACAAAACTAGATTAATTAAGATTTACTTGACTCATTTAAAAATAAAAATTTAAATCCCATTGGTAAATTTAAGCATGAAAACCAGTTTAAATTAATTGAAGAATAAGAGTTCTAACTAACCTTTTTAAGAAAATGACTAAATACGTATTTATATATATATATATATATATATATTTTAATTGATTGAAAGGTTTTGACTAACATTTTTTAAAGTTTATTTAAGAAAAAATACTTTAACAAAAAATAATTTTGAAATGAATAAAATGTGATTAAGTGAAAAGCTTAAAAAATATTATTTTTAAGAACAAAAGGTTTAACTTAATTAAAATGTATAATTTGACCAACATATTCGATTGATAAAATAAATGAACACTAAAACATGAAATATATTATAATTAAACCAACACAAAGTAAATAACTCATCTTTTGGAGAATTTCTTTAAGTTAATTAATAATTATAAAGTAAGAGTTAGTGATAAGAAAACAAACAATAAATAAAGACAAATTAAATAATTTTAGAGGTAAAGGAAAATGAATTTGGGTCAATTTCGCTATAATTTTTTGGGGTTTTACCCAATTCCCTTTTTGTATACAATGGCTGTATATTAGTGTATATCAGCACGTATATAAGCTCTTTCCATGTATCTCCTGCTCCCGAACACCTGTATTTCACTTCAGCCCTATAGTTTTGCGTTTTGGGCATGTATATCAGTGTATACGTGGTGTATACTGCTGTATATAGGAAGCATACAACCAGTTTTTGAGTTTTCGAGACTTTTAATCCGACTCTCATTACACTCAAACATCGATAGGGCTAACTCGAAGGACTTCAAATCGATGAAATGCAGGGAATGAGTCTCAAGTGGACTTCTTTGGAGCAGCGAACTGGATGCCAACGAGTTGGAGACGAGCTATTCCACCACTCGTATAGAACTCGCTGGAACGAGAAAGATTTGAGACAACCAAGAAGGAAGAATTTCTCTCCAAAGTTAAGGACGATGTTTTCTATTTTAGAACTCAGAATCTTTCTCGATTTAGAACTTTTGTGGTCTTAGAGGATAAAAAGAAATTGTGATGGTGGTAGTATCTTCCTTCAATTTCCAATCCAACTCCCTCGTTTACAGTGACTAACAAGGAACCATTTATAGAAGGGGAATTGGGGTTCGGAATTGGGGAAAAGGGTAGAATAGGAATTCGAGTTCTACCCCAATTTGAAAAATTTTCTACCAAGGATGGGAAAGCTGTCCGTTTACACAAGATTTCAATGAAAATCCCCTAAAATCCGGGTGAAGAGATTGGGTTGCACGGCTGTTGCAGAGAAAGGCTGTGGGGGCTACTTTGACGTTAGGAACGTCTAAAGACACAGCTGCGTCTTGTCCTTCACCAGCTTCTGTCAACGTTGGGTTTTGGGTTCTACAGTGCGTTCACGTGTTGGTGAAGAAGAAGGAGAACGCAGCTGGGGCGGGTCGTTTGGAGTTGTATAGCTGTTGTATTTTGTATACTAATGGGTTTCTTTTGTGGGAATGGGTTGCTAGGTCGGGTTGAGAAAGGGTGAAAGAGTGGGCTGTCCCGAAAATTGCCAAATAGGCCCAAAATTGGTCTTTTATGGGTTTGAGAGGTTGGCAAAATGGTAATTAAACAAATGACAAAATGAATTTAGATTGTGACCAAAATGGGATTTAGCCAAATTGAGTTAATTAGTTAAATTCGGCCAAATCTTCATCAAGATGAATTTAAAAAAAAATTAATTAATGAGCTTCTTAAACTTAACGAAATAAAACAATTAATTTACTTATAAATAAATTTACTCAAAAAAGATAAACATAATTTAAACTAATCAAACAAATGCTTAATTGAAGCAAAATCTTTTTTTGAGATGATTTTCGAATATTTTTAAGATATACTAATTATATACGTAATTATATAAAACACATATATTATTTAAAAATTATAAAAATGATACAACTATTTAAAATAATTTGCAAACTATATATATATATATATATATATATATATATATATATATATATATATATATATATATATATATATATATTTGAAATTTTATAAAACTAATTATTTTAAATCATTTGAAATTAAAAAGGCTCGATGATTAATCTATAATGTGGAGGTCCTAATTTGGGTGTCAACAACTGTCCCTCGTTTGACTTGGATTGATGAAAGAAATTCGAGGCAAACGAAATTGACGAATCCAATTTTGGCCGACCACATCTCCATTTTTTTAGAAAAAGGGATTTTGGTACGGACTTTAAGAATTATGGCCGAACCCCGAAATAGGGTTTTCTACATATCTCAGGTGCTACGAGAATTCATGCCATTTGTAGTTCGATATGCTTGATTTGATGCCCGATTTGAAAAAATTCAAGCCATTTCGATATCGAATTATGAATGGATTGAAATGCTTGAGAATAAGATTTAAGATCGAATGATGGAATACAACCGAGTTTTAATCATTGATCCTGCTTACATATCCCTCAACTTAGGGAATCAGGCTACTTGTAGTTCAACTCGATCGGTTGAAAAGAAAATCTATTATGCAAGATAACCTTTTAGTTTCGGAGGAGTGATAAAATAAGTCGAGTATGGAAAGGAGGCTTGCAACCTCTTAGTCATGAATGTGGCGCGCTTCACACCCATAATTAAGAACTTACATGGACATAATTTCCAAAACTCTTGGAGCATTGCCACTCAGATTGGAAAGCTGCTTCCAGTAGAGACCAAAAATTTTCGTACGCGGAATAGAAATTGACAAACCCAAAGATAAACCCACATGCCTTCTGATAGGGGTGTGGTTTGATTGTGGTGGGAGCCGCTCCTCTGCTCGCGTCCTAAGAGTTTGGCACTCCTCTTCGGACTATGTCCCAGTTCACTGCTAAGAAAAAGTTCCACGTTGTGCTGCATTCTTTTTGATGTCATCCGCACCTGTGGTTTGTTTTGAGAATTCATCTCCTCGGATGCTCTCAACAAGAACAGAGATAAAACTCATTAGCATAAAATATAATTCAAATGGGGAGATAATATCTTTTACCCTATTGACATTTAATTGCTCTCCTCAAATAATTGACATCAACTTTCTTTCAATTTGATGTTGAGCAAACAAAACTTATATCTCATATTTGCAATATAATTCTTCAATGTACTCTTCTTTTAATATGAAGTAATAAGAAATAGACTGATGTAATATGTTGATAGCTCTCTTGATATCGTTCTTGCAAATGAAAATAATAATGATGATTCTTTATTAGTAAGATGACGATAATCCATTGGTAGGATGATGCTGATCCATCGGTAGGATAATGTTGCTACATGATATTATGATGATGATGTTTCATTGATAGGATGATGATGTGATGCTCCATTGATAGGATAATAATTCTTCGTTGATAAAATGATAATGCTGCTTCATCAATAGGATGATAATGTTGATGCTAACGATTCTTCGGTAGGATAATGTTGATTCATTAGTAGGATAATATTTATGATCCATTGATAGGATAATGTTAATTCATTGTTAGGATAATGATAATGAAGATCCATCGGTACGATGATTTTGATCCATTGATAGGTAGGATAAGATAACGTCAATCCATTGGTAGGATAATATTAATCCATCGGTAGGATAATGATAATGAAGATCTGTCGGTAGGATAATGTTGATCCATTAATAGGATGATGTTGATGATCCATTGGTAGGATAATGTTGATGATCCATTGGTAGGATAATGATAATGAAGATCCGTCAGTAAGATGATATTGATCCATTGATAGGATGATGTTGATGATCCATTGGTAAGATAATTATAATGAAGATCCATCGGTAGGATAATGTTAATCCATTGGTAGGATAATGTTGATGATCCATTTGTAGGATAATGCTGATCCATTAGGATTATGAAGATATGTCCCTCATTTTACCTTCGAACATCTGTATGTTCACTTGCCTTGTTGGGGATTTGAGCGAAGACATGTTACTCATATCCCCAATTACTTCTTTTGGAATCAAAAGCATTAAACCATTTTCTGCATCCAAAGAAAATTTGTTAGTTTTAAGTGAACAGATCTGTGTTGATTTCTTCGATTGTTTGCTCCTTGTCTTATTATCTTTTTTTTATTGCTCTTTGTCTCGCTATCTCCGGTTGATTGCTCTGATCTCCCGCTTCTTGATAGATAAGACAAAACATTTTTATGCAAGATAATCGAAACATGAAAGAAAAGCTTTAAGGAAAATAAATTTTCAAAAGTATTATTTGGAAAAGGTCACTGCCAAGTGTCATGTCACGTCAAGCTTAATGAATGACTTTGAAGTTGATGCCTCAAAATCTATCTGATTACTTGTTAAGAAGCGTTCAAAGTTGTTCTAAGCAGCTGATGAACCTTATTGAAATTTTTGAGGTCATTCTCAAAAATTTCTGTCCTAATTAACTATCTTGACTTATCTTTAACTGTTGGTGAGCAAATCACGGAATTTTTGAGATACTCTCAAAAATTGTCCCAGTTACAGATATCAAAGTAACTTCAGTTTTAATTTTTTGGGGAGCTCTTCTTCTTGAGAATTTTTGAGTCCCTCTCAAAAATTCTGTCCCACTTTCTATCACAAAGAAAAATAAAAATCTTACGAGATATATGACCGAACCATTGTGGCACCTACGTATCCCATTGAGGCAGAAATCAGGTCAAACGTAGTTCCCCTTTTTGAGGATTAACAAAAGTAAGAAAATTACAAAGAAACCGATCGAGGCCGACATAGGTCGCCTACGTATCTCATTCTTGAGAATTCAGGGCGAATGTAGTTCAAACACAAGGAAAAACATTAAAAGGGAATAAAGGGGTGACCGAGGCTGACATAGGCAGCCTACGTATCTCATTGTTGAGAATTCAGGTCAGACATAGTTCATTACAAGAGGGATAAAATTTTAAACAAAACAATTACAAGTAAATAACAGGATTAAATGGAAATGACAAAAATCGAGTATGGTATCTTTTGACATATTTAAGTAGATTAATGACTTGTGAGATCCAATTTTCATGCTCAACCCTGTAATGTCATCAAATAAATGTATCGATGTGTTCTTTGAGTGAACTAATCAGTTATCTCTCCTATGCTTTTGTCATATAGGAACCAATTTTGATTTCTTTGATGTGTTCATCATTTTCTTGGTTCACTATTTTGATTTCTTCTGAATTCGGCTTATCGTGACTTTCGAACTGCCTGAACTCCTCAACCAGGTGTTTGGGTACCATGGTCTTCTCATTGTAGTTCGTAAATTTATCTGCATCTATCCCATTTTGTTCGATTAGCTTGTGACATGACATGATATTGACATAATTGAAAATATTTTCACTGAAATCATAGACAGATACTGTCAGCGAATATGAAGCAAGTAAAAGTAAATTTTTTCAATAAAGAAGTTTTCATTTGAAAATAGAAAATAAGAACTTTTGCCATAACTATAAATCATTTTGCCCTTTTCAAAATATTAGGAGGGAGATTAAAACATACTGAGGCAAAAATAGAGCAAAGGATGGGTCTCGAGCCTCATTCGAAATACCACCAATGCTTAGAAATAACATATAAAATTATTTATGTCTACCAAGACGAACGAGGAATCAAGGGCGAAGTGGATGCCCAATTAGATATTTGCTCCTTTGACTCGCTGTCTAGTATGATTGGTGCCTCGATCATTTTTTCAAGCACAATATCACCTTATTTGAACCAATTTTCAATTCCTTGCCCTAGACCATTTTGCATTGGAAAAGATTGATATAAGTGAGGCAATGACTTTGGAAAAGCTTGATCGATCTTCTGCCCGTTCTGACCCTCTTTCGGCACTAAAGCAAAAGCTTGATGAGGTGCCATGTTCACAAATTTAAATTTCTCTCCTTTGGTTGGTGAGGCTGCAACTTTCTCAAACTTTTCAAGGTTGGCTGAGATTATAAATTTCTTCACATTCAAATCTTCTTCGACTTCAACTATATTAATAGTTACCCCTCCATGATTCGGCATGTGATTACTATTGACATTAAGAGTGGCAGTCTGAAGGGTGACGACCTTTTGATCTATCAAGTCTTAAATTGTATGCTTCAAGTTGATACAATCCTCAGTAATATGCCCAGCATCTCCTGAATGGTAAGCACAGTGAAGATCGGGTCTATAAAGCTTGGAGTTGACATTGATATTTTTTGGATCAATTGTCTGTATCAGGCCAGCTGATTTCAATCTCTCAAAAAGTTGTGTTCGACTCTCAACCAAAGGAGTAAAGACTCTAGAAGCTTTCTTCTCAAGATTTGGGTGAGGAGGATAGTAATTATTCCCTGAATGTGAAGGTACTTGATAGTAATTTAGAGGATTTTGGTGATTTGACACTTGCGTTTGGAAGATTGGGTATTGTGGAGCTCGGTAGCTAGGAGGGTTGTTTTGGTAGTGCGGGGATAGAATTTGGTAACTTGATTGGATATTTAAACAATTAACTGATAGAGCTTGGTAATATGGGTGGGTATTTTGGTAATGTGGATGTGGAGTTTAGTACATAGGAGGTGGAATTTGGTAACTCGGTGATGGAGTTTGGTAATTTGGAGGTGGAATTTGGTAACTCAGTGGTGGAATTTGGTAACCTGATTGGGTATAATAAGCTGGATATGAATTTTATGGAGCTCGGTGGTAACCTTTGTAAGGTAAAGATTTTCTAAAGTGTCTTTTTCCATAGTATGCCCAGGAAATGGAAAACACATCCTCTCTTTTCTTCTTCAACAGTCCGGAAGATTCAGTTAGGGCGGTAAAGCAAGAAATCTTTCAAGTTTTAATCCCCTCTTCGATAGCCTCACCTACCTTGACTATCTCCGCAAATTTTGCTCCAATGAGCAACATTATCTTGTCATAATACTCTGGCTCTTGAATGCATATGAACACTTCAATAATCTCTTTTTCAGTCATCGAAGGTCGAACCCGGGCGGCCTCTTTCCTCCACCTATATGCATATTCACGATAACTTTTAGTGGATTTTCAATTAATTCTCTCCAAAGAATAGCGATCAAGAATGATCTCCACATTGTAGGCGAATCGTTTGATGAAATCCTTAGCTAGGGCATTCCAATTAGACCATTGTTTTATCTTATAAGAGGTAAACTATTCCAACGCTTCTCCACTTAAACTTTGGCTAAAGAGCCGCATTAACAAGGCTTCATTCCTGCTAACTCCTACGAGTCGGTCACAATAAGCTCTCAGATGAGCCAATGGATTTTTGGTTCCTCCAAAAGTATCAAGTTTCGACACTTTAAACCCTTTCGGGAGGTCCAGATTCGAGTGGATGCACAGATCCTCATAACTCAACCCATTGACCTCAGGAATACTGTGTAGCTTTTTTATGGCTTTTATGATCTCTTCTTTCATGTTCAGCTTGACTGCCTGTTCCTTTGACCTCCACTCTCTCTGCTGTTCCTCATAGTGATCAAGCTCGAAACAATTGACATAGGGTTCATTTGGAATTGGAATTTGACAAGTAATCTTTTGAGGTAGAAGTGGAGCAATTGAGGGATTCTGGGTATTTTGAGGGGCTTGGTAATTTTGGGGAAAAGTCTGGGGGTTGGTATTTTGATTTTACGGGGGAGGGAAAACTTGTGGGTTGGCATTTAGATGAGAAGGGAAGGTTTGAAGGTTGGTACCTTGAGGAGGAGGTGACTTTTGGTAAGAGACGGAGGCATGGTGGGGATTTGGGGCGGTTAGATCGATGATTGGAGGATTTTGAGCGGGGTCAGAGGGTGGATTCTGAACCTGTTCCGTGCTTGGAGGAGGAAAGTGGAGTGGAGGTCTTCCACCTCCTGGAGGGTTGATAGTGGAAATTAGATTAGACAAATCTTGTCTTCTTTGCATTTCAACTTTCATTTCGGCAATTTGTTGCATCAATTGCATAATTAATTCATTTTGATCAGCAACAGTGGGTTGAGCCACAACAACATCATTCAGACCAATCTCTTCATTGTTGTCACCCATTACTGTCTTTCCTTTTTGCGAATTTTGATCAGGGAAGAAATTTTTGTGAGCCTTAGATCTTGTAAAATAAGGGTGTTCAGTCAGCTTATCAACACAAACCAGTTTTAAGTACCTGACAAAGAAAAATAACTCAAAAGATAAACGTGTTAGTTTACGTAGATGATAAATAATATAAAATATCACACATATGACCACAAACACACAAGATTTGCTCCAATTAAAGATAAACTAGTCCACGTATTTAGAGAAATGACTAAATAGATAGGAATTTGTCTATTTGATTTTGATATTAGTGAATAAAAAAAGTCGACTTGAGTCGAGACAAAGTCGATTGAATCTTTCATTGACATACTTCTGATTTTTGATTGAGATGAAATTACAATGTCATTGCAAGAGTTAGGTAAGATAGGATTTATCAAAAATGGGGATTGAGCCTTGAAGGGTTGCCCATGTATCTTCGAGGGAGAATTCAGGTCTTACGTAATTCGACCCTTGAATCTCTTTTGATTTGAGACGGTGAATCTCTTTCTGGTATGATAGAGTAGGAAAAAAAATAAAATTCAAATTTATTGGAAAACTAAAGACTTCGAAGAGTATTTGGACGTACTTTCGATAATGACTTGATATTTGTGCTTAGGGGTTCTAAAAAAAATTCGAAGAAAAGTGAGCTAGAATATCTCCAAATAAAGCAATATATTCACACAAGCAGTTATAACACATAAACAAATATTGCGTGTTCTAAACAGATATGTGACCCTTTTGTGCCAAGGGTAGGCCTAGCGATTTGAAGGATGTATAACGTCGTTTGAAACATTCCATTGCTCCTAAACCCAAATTCATACAAATTTTACGACTAAACTAAATGGGGATACATAATATGGGAAATGGGATACAAAATATCAGTCCCGCGCAAGGGCACAGTCCTAATCTATGCTTCTAAGAAAAGATCCTCTGTTCTTGATTTCTTGTCATCTTCGAATGTCTACGCTTTTTGGATGCTATGATAACTTGATCCTTCTTTAACTCGAACAAACTATTAAAACTCTACCCCAAGAGACAATGGTTTGCTAAATGGTGTTTACATTCTTCAAATTTAAACACATAAGTATGATCGTCCATTTAGGCCGTGGGCCGTTGTGGACTCAAGGTGGTCTTTCTAATGGGCCCAACACGCCTTGGGTTTTGGGTCACCTTAGGCCAATGCGCTAAATTTCATAATTGAGTTTGGCTTTACACTTGTCTTGACTAAGAGTGGACTTTATTTGTAATGGATAGGTGACCCAAGCAAACTACTTGGGATGGGACAATTAACGACCATTGACTATCCAGTAGCCAACTACATTCGTCAGGGTATCCCGAGAACAATTTGGTTAATGAACGATTACGGCCCGCATAATCGTTCTTTAAGTGAAAAATAAAAAATAAGCGTCTTTTGACGGAATATGCTATGCCATGAAATGCAACAGTTTATAACAATTTAAATACATTAAGCACAAATGAATAATTCAACAATTAATAACAATTAGTCAAATCAAATCTTATGGTTAGAACTTAATTAAATCCCCAACAGAGTCGCCATTATTGTTGTGCCGTAATTTTTCTATCTGTAGAAAAATCAGTTTTTGAAATGTTCTAAGTATAAAACAATTTTAGAAAAATACTTAGAAAAGAGTCGCCATTTAATTTTTTTAAGAAATTAAGAAAACTTATCATTTTCAAAGATTTAAACAGAAAAAATCATTTGAAAATACCAAAGAGAGTTTAGGGTTCAATTTACACTTCGAGAAGAGTTTAAACATTCGAAGTGCCCGCTAACATACGGTTGACCTGCAATTTGACTAAAATATATTTTTGACCAATTCTTTGGGAAAATGATTCAACATGAGAAATAATAATATAAAATATTTGATTAACTTTAAGAAAATAATTAAATAAATGACACATTTTTTATTTCATTTTTATTTTTTAGAGAAAGGGACCTAAAAAGGAAATATTTGAATTAAATTGCATGTGAATAGAATTTTAACAAAACTAGATTAATTAAGATTTACTTGACTCATTTAAAAATAAAAATTTAAACCCCATTGATAAATTTAAGAAAGAAAACCATTTTAAATTAATTGAAGAATAAGAGTTCTGACTAACCTTTTTAAGAAAATGACTAAATAGGTATTTATTTATTTATATATATATATATACACACACACATATTTTTTTTAATTGATTGAAAGGTTTTGACTAACATTTTTTAAAGTTTATTTGAGAAAAAATACTTTAACAAAAAACAATTTTGAAATGAATAAAATGTGATTAAGTGAAAAGCTTAAAAAATATTATTTTTAAGAACAGAAGGTTTAACTTAATTAAAATGTATAATTTGACCAACATATTCGATTGATAAAATAAGTGAACACTAAAATATGAAATATATTATAATTAAACCAACACAACGGAAATAACTCATCTTTTGGGAAATTTCTTTAAGTTAATTAATAATTAGAAAGTTAGAGTAGGTGAAAGAAAACAAATAATAAATAAAGACAAATTAAATAATTTTAGAGGTAAAGGAAAATGAATTTGAGTCAATTTCGCAGGAATTTCTTGGGGTTTTACCCAATCCCCTTTTTGTATACACCGGCTGTATATTAGTGTATATCAGCACGTATAGCAGCTCTTTCCATGTATCTCCTACTCCCGAACACCTGTATTTCCCCTCAGCCCTGTATTTTAACATTTTGGGCCTATATATCAGTGTATACGTGGTGTATACTAGTGTATATTGATGTATATAGGAAGCATACAACCGGTTTTGGAGTTTTCGAGACTTGTAGTCCGACTCTCCTTACACTCAAACATCAATAGGGCTAACTCGAAGGACTTCAAATCGATGAAATGCAGGGAATGAGTCTCAAGTGGACTTCTTTGGAGCAGCGAACTGGATGCCAACGAGTTGGAGACGAGCTATTCCACCACTCATACAGAACTCGCTGGAACGAGGAAGATTTGAGACAACCAAGAAGGAAGAATTTCTCTCCAAAGTTAAGGACGATGTTTTCTTTTTAGAACTCAGAACCTTTCTCGATTTAGAACTTTTGTGGTCTTAGAGGATAAGAAGAAATTGTGATGGTGGTAGTATCTTCCTTCAATTTCCAATCCAACTCCCTCCTTTACAGTGACTAACAAGGTACCATTTATAGAAGGGGAATTGGGGTTCGGAATTGGGGAAAAGGGTAGAATAGGAATTCGAGTTCTACCCCAATTTGAAAATATTTCCTCCAAGGATGGGAAAGCTGTCCGTTTACACAAGATTTCAACGAAAATCCCTTAAAATTCGAGTGAAGAGATCGAGGTAGGCGGCTGTTGCAGAGAAAGGCTGTGGGGGCTGCTTTAACGTTGGGAACGTCTGGAGACGCAGCTGCGTCTTGTCCTTCACCAGCTTCTGTCGACGTTGGGTTCTAGGTTCTGCAGCGCGTTCACGTGTTGGTGAAGAAGAAGGAGAACGCAGCTGGGGAGGGTCATTTGGAGTTGTATGACTGTTGTATTTTGTATACTGATGGGTTTCTTTTGTGGGAATGGGCTGTTGGGTCGGGTTGAGAAAGGGAGAAAGAGTGGGCTATCCATAAAATTGCCAAATAGACCCAAAATTGGTCTTTAATGGGTTTAAGAGGTTGGCAAAATGGTAATTAAACAAATGACAAAATGAATTTAGATTGTGACCAAATGAGATTTAGCCAAATTGAGTTAATTAGTTAAATTCAGCCAAATCTTCATCAAGATGAATTTAAACAAAATTAATTAATGAACTTCTTAAACTTAACGAAATAAAATAATTAATTTACTTGTAAACAAATTTACTCAAAAAATATAAACATAATTTAAACTAATCAAACAAATGCTTAATTGAAGCAAAATCTTTCTTTGAGATGATTTTCGAATATTCTTAAGATATACTAATTATATACGTAATTATATAAAACACATATATTATTTAAAAATTATAAAAATGATACAACTAATTAAAATAATTTGCAAACTATATATATATATATATATATATATATATATATATATATATATATATTATTTTAAAAAAAAATTTATAAAACTAATTATTTTAAATCATTTGAAATTGAAGAGACTCGATGATTAATCTATAATGTGGAGGTCCAAAATTGGGCGTCAACACTAACATTTTCAAAATTCGTAAATTTTAAGTTTTATTTATTCAATAGTTTAAAACACATTTTTCATATTTTTAATAAGTTTATCAATATTTATCCTTATTTGTCAAAATTTCAGAATTTTTTATTAGTTTATTTTAATTATATTTTTTTTTGTTATAACCGGTTGACTACGTTCAAATATTTGTTCATTTTGATTAAATCATTATTTCAGTTAAATTGCATTTTTTACATGTCATTAGTTACGTTTAATATAATTTTTAATATTAATTTTATTCATTACGTTTATTAATATTCATTTTGATATTTTGCACTGTTTAGAAATCCATTCAATATGGATAAGATTTTATACACAAATATTTTATTAATCGGTGGTTTTGGCCTATGATTTTAAGATAATGATATTGCACTATTGGTGGTTTTTTAATTTTCTATTTAAAGAATATCTTGGTCATTAAATTAAATGTTGGTGAATAAATTTTAGAATTGGGGTTAAAGTTTCAGAATTTTACTTTATTATTTTTTTTCTAGAGGTTCTCCGGCGAACTTTCCGACTAGTCACCACCTAACCCCACTAGTCGACTTTTGCCTCTCTATTCAACCACCACAACTCCGTTAGCTCACCTGAAACAACCTCTGTTCCTCACTGTTCTACCTTACCAGACCCTTCGCTCACTTTTTCCGGCAAATTTAAGTCTAACAACAACTAGAGAACTCCATATACCAAACCAGAAACGAATCAAACCCCACTGCTAGCTCCAAAATCAGAGCAAGCATGGTGAAACCCCATTGAGAGAACCAACCAGACAACACTTTCCCCTCTCTTTTCACTGCCAGACCACAACTCCGACCACCAGAGTTCGCTGCTTCCCTTTCCCTCTCCCCTTTCACTATTTTTTCCTCCATTTTTGCACGGCTCCAGCGAGCTTCAAGCTCCACAGCCAACTGAAACCACCGAACAACTGCCAGAAATACCCAAAACCACCGACCCCAACCCCAAATGGCCATTACCAAATCTCAAAACACTATGAGCCACGATATCAACTTATGTTCTTTCCAAGTGAACACCAAAGAGACCCATCCCATTTTCCCCTTTACAATTTTTTAGTTGTTTTGCAAGTATAAAAACCTGTATTTTTCATAGCCACCACCAAACTCGCAAGCTCCATCCGTGAATAAGCTGAAACCAGACCATTGCAACACCACCAAGCTCTGATGGAGCAAGCCGTTGAAACAACTTCAAACCAGACCCTTTTGCAGTGAACCAGAAGCTCCAACTCCACGAACCAGCAACCATGTCACTCCGAAAAACTAACGACAACTTCAGAGCAGTTCCGGCGAAGCGCAGGGCACACCAACAACTTCGAAGCTCCGACAAATATGGTCGGAGAATGGTATTTAGTCCTCGATCCCTTCTATTTCTATATTTATTCCTTTGTTTATTTCATTTTCTTTTAATTTATCTCCTATCTGCTATAGCCTCTGTTATATTTGTTTTGCTAAGTGATTGGTTTTACTTTTGATTGTAGAGATATTACTTTGTTCTTATTTTTGTTTTGGGTGTGTTTCATTATTTTTGTATTGATTTGTTTACCATTTTGATATAACTAATGGGTTATTTATATTTATTTTATGTAACTTTTAATTATTTTGTTCCCAATTTCTTGATGTTTGAAACATTATCCTTTAGTTCTTGTTTCAACATTCTTTATTGAACTTCGTGCTTGTTCATTTAGTTTTGTGAATGTTTAAAAGATTTCCAGTAACGTTACTTTAATAATTAGGTGAAACAATGTGATAGTTTAATATATTTTTTTAATTATTATTGTTGATGTTGCCTTAGATTCTTGGTAGAGTCTGTTCTTATTATTTATTTTTACTATCTTGTTGCTATTGTTATTAGTATGAACAATTAGTTAGAATTGGCCAATGAAAATATCTCTTCGTTGGTTTTTGAGGCCTCCCCATTTTAAAAGACGAAAATTTAGTTTAAGTTTATATATGTTGTATGTTAGAATTGGCCGATGAAGAAATTACCATCGATTTCCAAGGTCTCCCATGTATATAAGACAAATTTTTATTTTTAAATTATTATTCGATTAATTCATATTTATTTATTACTAACACTTTTACTAAGTGTCTTTACAGGTACTCCAGAGTCGCTTCCCATTAAAGCTATTCAAATGAAATTCGAATTATATTCCTTATTCATTATTTTGTATATATGGATGTTAGGCAAACCTTAAGCTGTTTCTTATATTGTTGTTTTATTTCATTACCCGTGTATATCGCTTGTGTTATTATACTTGTATATTATTTTTATCTCCTCCTCAATTTAAAAAAAATAAATTCAGTCGGGACCTACAATTATGGATTTAAAGGATGCCTAACACCTTTTCTTTGGAATAACTTGAACCCCTTACCTAGAATCTAATGGATTCGTAGATCACTTAAATGGTTTCCTATTTTTTTCTAAAATTAGGTGGCGACTCCTTTAAAACTCGTTTATTTTTAAAATTGAGTTAACTATCTATTTTTTGAGTCACCGCGACGTTTTGCCTTATTTGAATAAAGTATAGATGTATAAAATAATGATTTGGTTTAATAGTTGAGAAACCCAATCCAAACCAATCCAACCGATCATGTACACCCCTACCAATGACTAACTTAGTTAGGAGAGCTACCTTATACCTTGCCACAGTTTAGAACATATATATATATATATATATAGAATGTGAATCCACTATGAAGCCTGTTGGGTTAAAGGAGTTGACCGACTAGCGGTACACGTAAATCCTACAGTGGCACGTGGATCTGAGACTTGAATTTTTTAAATTGTGTTTCTCGATGCTAATAATCATCTCAAAATAATCTATGTATGTTCATGATATATCATGAAACTGTAATTGAAATTTTACTGAATCTTTGGTTACGATCTATAAAGTTATACTGCTGGTGAGATTATGCTCACAACTATTTTGAATATACTAATGTCTTGAATTTTCATGATAAAAGAAAATTTTCTTTAAAAATATTTTCACAAGGAATCTTTCAAATGATTATATTTCTTTAAAATATAATTTTTGAAATAGGTATAAAAAACTTTAACAAAATATATTTTACTCTTGAAAACAATGCATATAAAATACTATAAAAAGATTTTCAAATAACTTTAGTTAAAAAGGGTCATGTGGTAGGATCAACATGAACCATCAATCAAGAATCATCAATGAATATGAAATATAATAGTTTCAATAATAGAATCTCCGAATAAGAAGTTTGAATTAGAAGGAATTTAAAATTATAGACTTTGCGATAAAAATCCTAATTTTGATCTTACTGTAATTGTATATGTAGGGCGTGAGGAAGAGCTAAGTTTCTCACTATGATAGCCTTACATACCTTAAAGGCTCTACAAATCTTGATGAAGAACCCAAACTTGATGAAAAATAATCAATAAATCTTTTCTTGAGATTCTTGAATTTGCTTCCAGAAAATCCTTTGGTCAAGAATTAAGATTTCTATTAACAATTCATGATTGGATGATGAAGTTTGATTTGGAATGCTTGAAATCCTTGGAAAATGACCATTAGCTGAGGATTAGGGAGGAAGACATCTCTAAGACTGCTTAAGGACTCGTTATGGCCATTATGAGTTCGTAGTGATGTCTTTGGGGTTAACCAATGTTCCTACAACATTCATGGACTAGATGGTGTGTGTGTTCATGGATTTTATTTATTCTTTCATCATTGTGTTCATTAAGGACATTTTAATATACTCACAGAGTTAGGAGGAGTACGAGCGGTATTTAAGGACTGTGCTCCAGAATTTGAGAGATCAACGGATTACACCAAGTTCTCAAAGTGCAAGTTTTGACTTGAGTTTGTAACATTCTTAGGGCAGATGGTGTCCAAGTATGGTATCATGGTGCTTTCGGTGAAGATTGAGGTTATTTATGATTGGGCTAGGCCTATCTCAGTGACTAAGATTCAAAGCTTCATCAAATTAGCGGGTTACTACAGGCAGTTTATAGAGGGCTTCTCATCTATTTAAACACCCTTGACCCGGTTGACTTGCCTTGATGTTCCTTTCGAGTGGTCAGATGAGTGTGAGTGGAGCTTTCAGAATCTTAAGAAGTTGCTTACTACCGATTATGTTTTTACTCTTCCAGTTGAGGAAGAGAACATTACAGTGCGATTCATCCAGTGTTGGCTTGGGTTTTGTATCGATGTATCATCGTTGTGTTTTTGCGTACGCATCAATGTAACTTAACTACCTCACTCATGATTTGACATTGTCTGTAGTAGTTTTTTCACTAAGGATTTGGAGGCATTACATGTATGGGGTTTGATATAAGATCTACACCTAGTCTACAATAGATTATGAGCCAAAATGATCTAAATTTGAGGCAACGTAGGTGGATTGAGCTTTTGAAGGACTACAAAATCTCTATTCTATATACCATCTGGGCAATACAAATATGGTAGTGGACACCTTGAGTCAGAATGGCGGGTATGGGTAGTCCATCCTTCCTTTTCATCTTTAGAGCGACATTTGAATTTAGACATTCAGTCCTTAGCCAATAGGATGTTTTGAGTTAATATTTCAGATTCTAGATGGGCTCTAGCCTATGTTGGTGGTTCGGTCATCTCTTTCGGAGTGGATTCACAGTTGTTAGTTTGATGATGATGCCTTGGTAGCTATTTGAGATCAGGTTTTGCAAGGTGACGTCGAGAAGGCCACCATGGATTCTAATGGTGTTTTAAGGTTTGATGGTCATATTTATGTTCCAAGAGTTGGAGATTTGATCAAGTTGATTCTTTGTGAGGCCATGATTCTAGATACTCTATTCATCGGTGGACCACAAAGATGTATTCGGATTTGAGGCAACCCTATTAGTAGAGTGGCATAAAGAGAGATCTTGCGGACTATGTGTTCGTTGCTTGTGTTGTCGGCATGATTTGAAGAGATGACCCATTTTTGAGTGGAAATTGGAGCGCATCACTGTGGACTTTATTATGAGATTGCCTCGGACTTCCAGGGGTGTTAACAATATTTGAGTCACTGTTGATCGATTGACCAAGTCAGCACACTTTCTTTCCATTTAATTTTTTCTAGTGCTTAGAGGTTAGCTCATGTATAATTCGAGAGGTACTTCATCTTCACGAGGTGCCTGTGTCTGTTATTTCATATAGGGGGTTCTCAGTTAACTTCCATCTTCCATAGGACCTTTTAGGAAGAGTTAGGCACTCGTGTCGATCTTAACATAACTTTTCATGTACAGACTGATGGGAAGTTGGAGCGTACTATTTAGGTTTTGGAGGAAATGATGTGTTCCTGTGTATGGGACATTGGAGGTCAGTGGAACCAATGCTTGACCTTGGCAGAGTTTGCATATAACAACAACTACTACTCAAGTATTTAGATGGTCCCATTTGAGGCCTTAAATGATAGGAATTGTCACTCTCCAGTTTGTTTGTCTGAGTCTTCGGAGCCTAGGCCTCATGGTATTGATTTTCTTTAGGAGTCCTTAGACAGAATTCAGGTGATTCAGGATAGGCTTAGGTCATCTCAGAGCAGGCATAAAAGTTATATTGACCGCATGTGCCTTTGAGATTTGGAGTTGGTGATCGGGCACTCCTTTGAGTATCACCCATGAAAGGCGTGATGAGATTTTGGAGGCTGGTCAAGCTTAGCCCCAAGTGTATAAGGTCATTTGAGATTCTTCAATCGATTGGTGATGACGCTTATAAGTTTGCCCTACTTCCTGCATTTTTAGTATTCATTCGGTTTTCCATGTTTTTATGCTTCGCCGGTACAATCCTGATGACTATCATGTGCTTTGGCATGATTTAGTTCATTTGGACGACCATTTGACCTTCATAGAGGATCCATATTCTATTTTCGCCAAAGATGTACGACTATTGCGTTCACGAGCCATTCATGTTGTTAAGATCCGGCGGAGACATCATTCAATCGAGGAGGCTACCTAGTAGAATGAGCATGAGATGTGAGAGTAGTTTCCCTATTTGTTTGAGCCTTTAAGTACTTCTTGACTCTTTATTTTTTAGGACAAAAATACTTTTAGTATTAGATATTATAATGACCCTCCGAGTCATTTTCTCTTTATTCTATTCTTTTTAGTGTTTAGAGGGTTCTTATAGCGACCCTAAGTCATTTATAACTTATTGGGACTGACAGTTCAATCACATGGTTGTTCGTTTGGGTTTTGTGTAAGTTTCTGTGTTTTTGAGCGTTTTGAAACTTGAATGGTGACTTTGGTAAAAACTTCAAGTAGACGGCCTCAAAATATGATTTTGACGGTTCTATTAGTATCAGAACATTGAGTTTTGTCTAGAAGGACGTTTAGTGTTGTTTTCGAGGATTTTCAGTTTAATTCAAGTAGCATTATGGCTTATGGCTTAAAATAAAGTTTGGGTGCGAGACTCACTTTTCATCTAGATGACCTCAATTGAAAGTTTCAACATATCGGTTAAGTTCAGAATGTTGAATTTAGTGGGGAAGCATATTTCATTTGTGTGCATGGGGTTCCGAATGAATCTCGAGTGCTTCAGACCATATTCGCGGTGACTAGTGGTCCTGGTCTCCGCGTTCTTGGGCCTAGTGCCGCATTTTCATAGGCTTGAGGAGTTGACCATCACATTTGTGCGCCTTACAATCGTGTAGGCCAAGAGGCTGACCCTTCGCATTCACGATGCTTTTGGGGACCGACCTTTTGTGATCACAGACTAGGTTCCACATTTATGAAGGTCATTTAACTAGTCTTTTTAATAAAGACCTGTTCACATTGTGATTGTGGGAATTGTAGAGCTTCAAATTGGCTGATTTTTGTTGATCTGTGTTGGGAATTTACGCGGGGTCATATTTGGATCATCGGGAAGGCATGAAAAGCTCGTTTCGCATGTGATATCTTTTCTCGAAGGGCTGTTCGAGTCTCTTTAGTGACATTTTTGTTTTGTCTCCTTGCATGATCTATTTCTGAGCTTGAATTGTGCCCATTTTTAGGGCACAAGTTCAGTAAGCTAATTTGGATCCATTGACGATGGAGTCAATTTTGGGATTTCTAGCACGGATCCCAAAATTCCATTTTTTTACTCGATCTTGGGCCTATCTCCAATTTTTGTGCTTTTAGTGTTTTAACATCCGTACTGACGTTGTGATCGTATTTTGGTAGCGTGGCAGCGATCGGAGGTTGTTTGTAAGGGCAAAGCTTTGGAATTGTGAATATGGAGTGCGAACGGTCTGCATTGAGGTAGGCTACGAATTATTCGTCTTTAAATTGAGCTTGTAAATCTGAATTCATGTTGAATAGTTAGAATTTGGGTAGTTTTGTAGTTAAATCATGCTCAATTGTTAGAATTCATGCATTATGCCTTATTTTTGAGTTTTCAAGAGTTCAAGCATGCCTAGTATGGTTATGTATGTGATCATGTCTTGCCTCGTAGCTTTTATATTGTTGATCTTGTTGATTTGATAGTTTGTGATTGGCCTTAGCCTAGGTATATTCTAGTGACTATCTTGGGCTTGTGTTGTGGAGCCAATAGACCTTAGAGATTCTCTGACATTACTTTGGACGACTTAACTCCATCTAGACTGATTTAGGAGACTTGAGTTTGATAGTGTGATGCTTAGCTAGGCCATAACTTAGCTCATATGACCTTTCATACATATTCGTCTCAGGCGTAATCATTGGTGATTTTGGCATTTATTTTTCTATTTGGGATTGAGTCTTGGTTTTAGAGCTAGATGGGTCCCTGGAGACTCTGAAGGTGGTTTCACTCTACGGTATGGACCGGTCTTAGAAAGAGCATTAGATTTAGAATACGATGTTCTTTTCTACGATTCGAGGTCCGTGTGTATATCTATCATCTAGAGTTCGAAGCCTATGTTTTTCATCTTTTGGCCATGGTTCGAGGCCCTAGCGTACTTTCTTTAGTCATAGTTCGAGGCCCTGACACATCTTTATTAGCCTCGGTTCAAATTCGGGTACAACTCTATTAGTCGGGTCCGAGTCCTAACTTGGTGATTTTATTGGGTTCTTGGGTTGCCTTTACCGTGGTCCAAGTTCGTGGATGGTTGTGGTACTTCTTAGTACTCTTGTTGCTTAGTTAGTAGTTTCCTAGCTATTCTATGTACCCATCGAGCTAATGGGGTACATTTGGGTTATTTACTTTCAATTGCACAAGTGTACCTTCTGGATTTATGAGGGTCCAATTTGCTTATAATTAGTTGTTTACTTTTTGCTCATTCTTTTCTTGACTCGTGTGCTTCATATTTAGGATTTCAATTACTATTGCATTTTGTGAATTTTAGTTCTGTACCTTCTTGCTTTTCATTATTGTTTTTACTTTCCAAGCTTAGTCGGCCTATAATGCCTACTGTGTACCTGCTATTGTAGTGCTCATACTACACTCTGAACTGTTTTTGGGATGCAGGTCTGAGCACCAGTCACCAACATTGATTTCGAGCCTGCTGTGGGAACATCAGAGATCGAGGGTGAGCTTATGGTGTCATGGATCAACCTATATCCTTCTGTTTATAGTTTGGCTAGTTTTTTGTACTTGAGGCAAGTCTGTATTTTTGTTCACTTTTGGGACTTGTACTCTTTTAGCAGTTATGTACTTGTGACTGCCAAGTTGTGGGATTGGAGCTTTTGTTTTGGTTGTATATATCTTCTATTGTTCTTATTTTTCATTGTTTTCGCTAAATTGCTCCTTTTTTATCTGGTGGTTTGTTGTTTCTACCCAATATGTCCGTTACTGATCGTTCCGAAATATGAATTTGGCTTACCTACTGGTGAGTTATAGTAGGTGTCATCATGAGTTCGAAATTTCGAGTCGTGTCAGAAACTAAGCAAATTAATTAATTAAATTAACGACAAAACAATTAACAATCATTGCCTTACCGCCAAAGGAAATAATTAGCAAAAAAAGCAAACTAAAAGTAATTAAACAATTAACAAGATAAACAACCCCCCAAAAAAAAAAACTTATAGTTCTTTTTTATATGTATTAATTATTTGATTTGTTGTAAATTAATATACATTTAAAAGTAAATAGATAGGGTCAAATGTGTAATTTATTATTTTAATATATGAGTAAATAATACCCACATAATTAGTCCTACTTTCTATCCTGAATAAATTATAATTCCTCCTGAGCTATGTAAGTATTAAATAGGAAGAATTACAAAAAAAAAAAAAAAAAGCGATCAAACACCATAAAAAATTAATACATGAATAATTGTTATATACTTGTAGAAACCTACCAACTAAACATTGTATAAAATTAATACATGAATAACTTTTATCATATTTACAAAACAAACATGGTATAACATTAATACATGATTAACTTTAAGTGTAGCTTAGATCAGCTACGAAACGACCCCTTAGTATGTTTTATGTGACCCTTAAGATTTGATTTTTCTAAAGAAGAAAAAACAGAAATTCAATGCAGTAATATTAGCTATATTTATAGCCTGTCGGGGGAGGCAACTGTTGTTTTGTAGAACAGATTTTCAGCATCAACAAATGAAATTACATACAATAAATAATCAATCAATTGACTACACCTCAAAGTCCAAGAATAAAATAACAGAATGTACTAGAAAAAGCTGTAGTTTCTCCAGAAGAGAAGCTACAGGAACAGTTCTGAAAATAGGAAGGAAGACAGATGGAAGCTATACCTGAACGGGAACTATTATTGATTTGAAATATCCCTTTCACTAAATACACATAACAAATGGGTAAATAGACTGCTGCCTATTGTCACAATACACATCATTCCCCCTTTGGCCTTGAAAACTGTAATTTATGGATACTAATAATTTGATGTTAAGTTAAGCTGTGACACCAAGTTCAAGTCAGTCATCCACAACAATAAGTTGATAGAGAATCATCAGGATGTTGCCACCGCCACGGATAAAGCATAACCATTAAGATGTGACTTCTGCCATTTCCATGCAATCTGCAAACTCTCTTGAAGATCAGTGTATTTGGCTGTCCAGTTCAGTTCATTCCTAATCTTAGTTGGATCGCTGTAAACTTCTGCATAATCACCAGGCCTACGGGGAAGGAAGTCTACTTTGATAGGTACTCCAGTTGCAGTCTTACAAGCCTCCACAAATTCTTTCACTGACCTACCTGTACTTGCAGACGAGGGACAATAAGGCGTCGAGATCATTTTGAGAAAGCAAAACTGATTATGTAGAACAAAGTTATTTACCTCTTCCTGTTCCAACATTGTAGATCCCAACTTTCCCTGGCCTTGCCTTCTCAAGAGCTTTAACATGAGCATCAACCAGATCGGTCACGTCTATATAATCCCTTATGCAGGTACCGTCTGCTGTCTTATAGTCTGTTCCTCTTACCTGCATAGCAAAAGAACTCTGACTCCGGGACAATGGTTTATCAACAAAATTCATTTGATCATGATACACACATCCACTTTTCCCTACTATAGCAAGAGTCTTTAGTCTTGTGCATAGAGCAGTCTTATGTTTTGATTGTCACAGGAAAAAAATTAACAACCACTAATTGGAAGACATTTGGAAGTTTGAAACTGTTTTATACATACTTTTTTGAACGGAACAGTCACTGTTTCATACATAACTCAATAGAACTGGACAAACAGACCACTTTCTGGCAAATTCAACAAATACAAATATTTTGATAGCAAATAGTTACTGACCTTAAGCCCAGGTATGATTCCACGAGCCGCATCAAAACAAGCACCAGATATCCGGCCATGTTCCCGTAGTTCAGGTCGCGGAGCTTCTCCTAGTCTTCCATTTGGATCAGAACCAATGACATTGAAGTATCTAAATTTCGAGAAATTTGATGTAAGCATTAATTTGGGAAATATAATGCACACTTAAAAGTCAAAAACAATAATAGCAGTTGGTTATCCAAAATTGATCAAAGAAGTGCAAGCTTGTAGTTTACTTGGTAAGGAACAATGAAAACCAGTGGACCACAATTGAAAAGAGAACAGTTTTTTGAGAAGGTAAAATATTTCGATCAGTTAGTTCACATACGAGACTTCAGTAAACAAGAAAGTAAAATAGTTTGATTGGCCTTGTTGATTAGAAGATAAATGACCATAAAAATCAACTAACAATAACGTACACTAGATATAATGAACAAGCAGGGGAAATACAAATAGATAGAAACAACAAAAAGGTGAAGGGAAAGGTAAGGATCAATTCACACCAGCATGAAAAACACAAACTAAAAGGAAAGGAGTAAAAGAACAATCTACCTCAAAATCATGAGAGACATGTTTGAGTTCTTGTGAAAATCTAGGATGATATCCTCCGCCATTTTCTTTGCTTTTCCATATGGATTAATAGGCAGCTGCAATTTGAGAGAATGATGCTCAGCTGGTATGTAATAAGCTCCCAACTTACAAATGGTGAAGCTCTTCACATCGACTCAAACATCATTCATATGCTTCGAGCCTAATAATGCATATGACCTTTAAAGCACCCACCTGTGGAGTTTCTTCTGTAATCGGCATCTTTTCAGGCTCTCCATATGTTGCACATGTACTAGAGTAAATTAAAGTTGGGACTCCACGAGTTGTCATTGCTTCTAGTACAGTGAGGGTGTTTGATGTGATGTTGTGATAATACCTGATTGAGCCATTAAGCGGCATACGAATTATAAGTAAAAAGGAAAAGGCAAAGCAACATTACCATAAAAATATACCCAAACGTGGATATCATGGTTGAAAGTTAGTCTGCTAAATCTCTTTAAAGGAAAATTAGTACACTAGATTAAGTGTTAAAAAAAACATTCTCTCAATTTGAAATAACTGATGTGACAATCCCTTTTTCAGTACCGTATACAAAAAGCAAGATCAAAGGCAACTTTATAAATTTCCACTTTAGGATAAGAGTGCATAACTTGTCAAAGTGCCAGTACAAGAGTTAGCTCCCATGCACTTTACTAGAAGTGAAAATTTAGAGATTGGTAAATGTTTCTTTAGAAGCCACTGCATCCAAAGGTTCGAAACACTGTCTAAATCTCAAACAACAATGTCAAAAGGATTGCATTAGCAGCAAATACATAAGTTTCTGTGGGGGTGGGGTCCTTTGTTTTTTTTTTTTTTGGAAAAAGAAAGGACTTCACTGATCAAAGTTTCACTTTAAAATCTAAATTTTATGTTCCTCTCAAATCATGCAAACTAAATACATGTATATGTGGAACAAAAGTTCTCAAAGAAACTCAACAACACTTACTTTAGAGGATCAAGGGTGCTCTCGCTAACATATGCTACAGCTGCAAAATGCATGACCGCATCAAATGCGTTTTGGGAGAATATCTTGTGCACCTGCATATATTCATCACAAAAATAAGTAGATGGCAAAACACAAACAACTTAAGTACCAAAAGGTAGTTAAGAACAACAGCAGTATACCACTTTGGCATCCCCCAAATCAGCATATATGAACTGAAACCTGCCAGGTTCAGGAAATAATTCCTGTAGAATCCTAACAGCACCTAAATTTCCTCGTGAAAGGTTGTCCTGTCAAATCAGTAAATCATTTTTCCTATGATGTCTCATGTACATATTTACACTCAAGAGTTGAATAATTCAAAACTAAAATAAAAGAGTTGTCTACAATGGTTACGGAAAGGACCAATTCACAACATCAAATGGAGAAATTACCACTATGGTCACTCGGTAAGAATATTTTAGAAGACGTAATGCTGCATGAGATCCAATATAGCCAGCACCTCCAGTGACTAAGACATGAGTCACACCTGGTTCATAACGAGAGAACTGAAGAGAAGGAAACAGGAGAAACAAACATGGTGAACAGCAAGCTCAATAGTTGTCCAATATTCATATGATTTATTGTCTCTCACATGACTTCCTGGCAATATGCACGTGTTATGAAAATAGAATTATTGCGAAATTGAGAGATGTACATATTTCCTTTTTCTCACTCTAAGGAGGATTGCATTTCTTGTAGAACTGGAGATTCAAATCCATCATTTGTGCTGATTAAATGTTATTAACTCGAAAGGACAAAATTGTTAATCAATCATTCTAGATGATTGTTACAAGGCCTACTCCAGTTAGAAAGGTGAAACCAGCTCTATCTCAACAGAAAGCTCTTGCAAAATGAAACAACAAAGGAACTATGTCAAACTCAGAGCAGAAACAGCATGATAGTAATTCATATTCCCATAGTTCCAAAAACCAAGATAGATACCAAAACTGGATTTTAGTGGCAACTGCAGGCAATAATACACTACTATAGAGCTTCAAGAAAAATAATGAACCAGTAAACAAAAGTACAGTTCCAAACATCTGTCAACAAAAGGACCGCCAGTTTTTCCCACTAAATGATGACTGACCAAAACCAAGTACCGGGAAGCAAACCCCCCTAATATAATAGGGGTGAAGTACCGGGAAGGAGGATAGGAAGCAAAAGAACGATACTTAAATGTAAATATGCAAGAATGTAAATGCAAATGCAATAAATAAATTAGGCGACAGAGCCAACCATGTATTAGATAATGCAATGAACTAATTAAAAGTAGGTGGAGGTGCCAACCATATATAATAAAGACAATGAAAAAGATGGATTATAAAAGTAATGAAATATACAAGTTAAAAAATTGAACTTTGATATAAATATCAAATAAACTTTCAAAATACAAAGAGGGAGCAAATTCTAGCCAAGTTTTCTTGAGAGAGAGAACACTTCTTGGAAGAATAAGGTGTGTTTTACAAATGGAGAGGAAGACTATTTATAGCAAAAATTGCGACGATAAAAGTGCTACATTTCTTTGTATATTCTCAAAGTCTATTACCTAGATAAGTTAACCACTTACAATATGTCACCTCTTTCACATTAGCCTCAATAAGTCGTAAAACCTCAGGTTTGTTCCAATCGAGGCTAATGTGTATACTTAAAGGAGGTATCACATTTTATGTGATTAAGTTATCTACATAATAAGTCCTTACAAAAATGCTCAAAAGCTTTTACAGAATTTGAATCGGAAGTATCTTAAAGGGACACTTTATCATGTGTTCAGATGCCTAATTGAAATAGGCCGTAGTACAAGTGTCTAAATGAAATTCATAGGCAAGTTCAAGGGGCCATCAATGTACTCCACCTTATTCTTATGAAATCACGCCCCTTTCTAGTCCAAGCATATAAACCTTAGTTTTTGTTATTTTTTTACTTTTTTAATTCTTGAAAAGGTAAGGTAAGCATAATACCTCTTAGTTGCTCAAAAAAATTAACATGCGAATAATTAATAAAGAAAAGGATGATGGACTTACTGCAGTTGGGGGATTAAAATCAGGGGACTGTTTGAGCATAAGAATGCATAGTGCAGTCAATATAGCAGCCATAAGAATTTTACCCACAAAATTGTTCTTCTTCTTTGGATCTGCATAATCCATGGCTATTAACCAATAAAGAAAGTTGTTTAGACAGAGTAAAAGATTCTGTTAATAACATAAACACTTGAGAGATTAGCTAGCAAACAACCATCAGAAACATGATTAAGTATAAAAGTGCTATTGACTGTCATTTAAGCACTTGGGTGTTAATAAAATTGAAACAAAACAAAAATTAAGTGACAAGCAAAAGGAAATGAGCATTTAGGAGCTCACCTACAAGAGGCATAGATCTATTAGACCTGGGCTGAGTTCTTGTTCTGACCAAATTTAGCATTAGAGAAGCTCTTCACTGCTAAAATTGCAGATATTTGTATTGGAAGAAATCAAGTAAAAATGTAGTGTCCTGGTTATGATGAGTAAGAACTGAAACTTGGACTAGTGAGAAATTGGAGATACAAAATATATTAAGAAGTGGGGCCTGGACATAATTATGTAATACAACTTGAACAAAAGCTTAACAATAAAAGGGAAAGTTTCTTATTTTGAACCTAAGAAAGCAAGATTGTTACATCAAACAAAAGAAAATCATCCCAGCAACCATATATAAGGGAAAGTATGAAATGTACAAGCAGATGATGAAAATGGGTGTAGCAGTAAAAATTGGGAGTTCCAAGTTTTCAGTAGTGAGTAGGTTAGAAGGAAATAAGGAGGTCTGTGCGTGACAGAGAAGAAAAATTTGAATAAAGGGTGAGGCAGTAGAAATAGATGAACTAAGAGTGCTTCATATTAATCAGTGTTGTTTCATCCTTAGTCAAAATTTCTATTCGAGTCAGATACAAAGAAATAAGCTCTGCCGTATGTAATTTAAATTTAATCAAGATTCTAATATGAATTCTCAAAAACAGAAACAAAAAGAACAAAATAGATGATGATATGAGTACCGACAATGAATTCTCATCTGAACCAAAACCAGGAGGATCACCTGCAACCACCTTTACTTCATTTCCAAATACAGTACAAAATCAAAATCAGTATCAATAACTAATTAAAGTGACAAAAACAGTCCGGGTTCATGAGTCAAACAATTTTTAATAACTTATACTTTATCACATTTTATACAATTTAATTTGATTTAATACCAAATTAAAGATTTTTTTTTTTTTTTTGAGGTTTTTGGTCCAAAGAGCAGGTTTGAATTGATTTATTTTAAATGTTTAAGGATAAGGTATCAAATAATATCTAAACTGTGATTAAATTATCAATTACATATCTAAGTTATATATGTGAGTAGAGGTATCAAATGACCAAATTGAATTGAAATTAGAGATATTAAAATGAATTGAAATAGAAGTTGAGTTGGATTCTGATCCGCCCAAGTTTATTTTGATTCAAATGAATTGGACTCAAATGGACTTAAAAGCGGGTTGAATAAGACCTACCCAATTTGATCAGCTTAATCTCATTAATTTTTATATATTGTTATTTAAGTTTTATAATTACAATTGAATTTGAACTCAAGACAATTTAAAAAAAGATGTTATAAATGGATAAATAAATCATAAAAAATATAACATAAATAGTAATTCATACATTCAATATAGTAACATACATTACGTTAATGAAAATAAAGAGTCTTAAAACATGTTGATATTAGAAATTAAATTGAGTTCAATTGATGATTCTCTTAAAATGAGTTAAGATTTGATGAGTTGAAATTGAACCCAATACAAATTATATTAAGTCTAATTCTTAAAATTATGGACAAATTAGACGGATTACCTAGGACTCATTTTGACGCCCCCTATACGTGAGGTACCTATAATCCCAATCTATTACTCCCTCCGTCCCATTTTATGTGGCACCATTTTCTTTTTGATCAGTTCCAAAAAAAATGTCATATTTCCTTATATAGTAAGTATTTAAAGGTACAATTCATCTTTTACCCTTATTGGTTCCACTTAATCTTAAAGATAGTACTTCAATACATTTATGAGGATAAAGAAAAATGAGTTTACTTTTTAATATGACTATTTTTTGAAGGGGCAATTTGGTAAATATTTCAAAATATTTATTTATTTCTTAAATTTTGTGTCCGATATAATGTAGTCACATAAAATGAGATTAAGGAAGTAATAAGAATATTCAATTTAAATAATTTAAAGATATTTTGTAATATGGTTAAAGCGAAAAATGCGGGGAAGGAGAAGACAGATGTTCATAAATGTCTCCCGACAGAAGATGACATTTCTCTTTTGTTAGATTCCAAGGACATAACAGCCACGTGTCCCTAGTCTTCTTTCATACTCTCATTCACATTTATGTTTATCATATATACTTTTGCCCTTTATTTACCTGAAGTTAGGGGTGCTCACGAGTCGATTTGAATCGGTTAAAATTAAAATTAAATTAATTTAATTTGTTTTAAAATTATTAAACAAAACTAAATATAATATATATATTTAACGATTTCATTGTTATCGATTTTGATTTGGTTATTCGGTTATTAACTATACACAAAAATAAAAGAAATAATTCATCAAAATGTGAAAAAAAGTGACAACAATCCATTCAAAACGAAAAATTGTTAGAATAACTGGCATTACAAAATTTTCAATCACTGAATTTACTATGAATAAAACTTTAAAATTTACTATTTTGGCCCAAAAGGAAGAGATAATGACATTTTCAATCCCACAAAGAATTGTAATGAACAATCATATGCATGAAAACAATAAGATAAATGTTCTCACCTTGTACATTTTTATTTTCATAAGTAAATTATAAATAAATTTTGATGAAAACATATATAAGATCTTTAAAATTGTTTATAAAAATAATATATTACGTATGTATAATAATAAAATATATGTAAATAATTTATCGATTCGGTTCGATTATTTCTTCGATTTTTCTTGAACAATATATAACCAAACTAAATAGTATCGATTTAAAAAATCTAAAACCAAGTCAAATCAAATCCAAATAAAATTGATTTATTTAATCGGTTTGATTTGTTTTTTCGGTTTAGATCGGTTTTTATCCAAACCGTGAACACCCCTACTTGAAGTTATGGTCATAGTCAAACATCTAAACTTTAGAAGCTTCAAAATAGAGAAACTTATATAAAAACCAAATGAGCGGTACGGTGATCGTCCTAGCAAGTCAGAAATGATTTGAGACTACCATAGAAAAATTCTAAACGCTCAACATATCGAAAAAGAAAGAAAATAACTTAGAGGGTCATTACAATCTAACATTCCAAAGTAATTCAATTGCCTATTAAGTGCTATCTCAGGCCTTAGTAACCATTGATTTGGGAATCCATTAGTGAAGGTTTGTTATGCTACTCTCACTGGCATGCCGACAATCATTTTCACATAAAGTGATTATTATGGGGTTATTGTTGTCTGTTGAAGAGTTAAACTAACTTTGGTGGGTAAATTCATGAGCACTAGGCCATATATTGATGAGATGCGCTCCACATTTGTTGAGAAAGTCACCATCAAAGGTAAAGTTAAGATTGGAGTTCACGAGTTTCACATTATGCTTTTAGATTTTTCCCATGAGGAAGATTTAAAAAATGTTTAGTATATGCGATGTAACATTTCGAAAATTTCTAAGCTAATGTCCTAACCATTCTTCATTTGCATATAAGGTCGTATCGGGTGATTCTTAAATTGTTTTTAAGTGTAAAGGTCAATTCTTTAGAGTGGAAATGGATTTGGATATAATTAAGGTCACTAGAATCCCCTAGCACGAAGTTGAGTTGAATTCTTCCTTCCCGATTAAGTTTTGATATAAGATTTAACTTAGGTCAACTTCAGACGATCATATATCTTAGCACATAATGAATTAGGTGGTCCATGATCTATCAAGTTAAAGGTCAATGAATCATCTTTCCAACACCACAAAGTTTGCCTCATTTCGAGTATGGAGTAAAATGTTTTGACCATTTTACCAGAGACTACCACAATAAAATTTCTGAGTCAATGACCTACGAATCACTTTTACTGGCCATAGAAGATTCTACAACCCATACTGTTCACTCGTGGAAAAAGTACTAGGAGTCAAAATTTTGGATTTAATTCTTATGGATTGAATCTACCGTACATAGAAATTTCTACGGTCGTAGTTTGGACCCATAAAATGAACTTCTAAGCCTTAAACTTTCAATATGAATTCCATGGATGGGATATATGGTTCTTAGATCAAGCCATGAACCATAGATGACCCGTGGAAGCTTTTCGACAGCTTCTTAAGAGGGGCAGTTCAGTCTTTCCCCAACTCTTCTAAGGCTAAACACCAACGATTTTACACTTAAATAAGGTTTTAAACAACATTAATCGACCCTATTACTCTCATTAGCACTTTCAAGTCTTAAAGCAAGTATCCGAGAGGAGAAAACTAGGGTTTTCAAGCATTCTTCCAGTTTTGTCAAGAACTTTGTTCTTCTAAGTATGTAAGACTACTCATAGTGATGGACTAAGTTCGTCCTCATGCCAACATCTAAATTCAATCATTAAAATGCTATATTCAGAGTTTTATCTGTAGTCTCATGAAATTTGAATTCAATTGTGTTTCTTAATCTGAGTTCCTATTATTTAACCGTTGAGATTTTGATTTCTATTATGCATAATAAAACTCAATTGTTTATAAAAGTGATGTTTATAGAGATTATTATATGATATTTCTTATATATTGATTTCAGACTTGAAAGGTGAGCCCAAAGTATACGTTTTAAATGCATATCTTGAAAGGTGTTTTTAAAGAAAGAATAAAATGGTTTCATATGTACTATTTGACAATTGAGAAAGATGAAGAATATAATTGATTTTCTGAAAGGCACTTCAATAAAGAAAAGTTAAAATAAAGTAAAGAAAGTTCTCTCAGATGACTATGGAGCATATTGATATTGATTATTTTAAGAGTAGTATCGAGCACCGAATTGGGTAAGAGTCTATTTGTAACTCAAATTCCCATAAAACTACGTAGCCAACATAGGATAGGATCGTAATGACTTTTAGGCAACTCCTTACTGCCTCAAGAAAGCTTATTGGATGGATCCATATTTATAGTTAGCATCATATAACCTGAAAAAGTATAGGGTGACCCTTGGAACGTAGGTGAGACGTTGTATCATCGCTAGACTTATAGTGATGGTTGTCAGTTAGAGAAATTTGCCATAGAGTAAAGTTTTCTACTTTCATATTGCTTATATTACATACCTTATTGTAAAGTACAAATAGTTTTCACTACTTGTGTATACATTGTTTTGCTTGATATGTATCTAGTCATTAGTTTAGTTATTGTATTACTCAACCATATTACATACTTGTACATTCAATGTAGTGATGTCATTCGACATGTATCTTTTTGTGATACAAATACAGGTTTTCAGGATCATAAATAGGTGCTCCATTGAGATCACTCCACACTTCTTCATAGTTTTTGGTGAGGCTTTCTAGATTTCGGAGGACCCCATTTCTATATTATTTTTAGTGGTATTTAAGGTGTCGCGAGCCTTGTCCCGACACCTATCTTGGACAATAGAGCTTTCATGGATAGATAGAGTTAGATAGTTTCTAGTATTTTTCTCAAATGTTTTATTGAAACTTGTCATTTATGTTAAGTATTTTAAGACAATGTTTTAGAGTTTTCTTTAAATAATTCAAATTCTCATCTATTAAAGCTTCTGTGTATTCGATAGAGTCATGTGAAACATAGTTAGCCATGTCAAGAGTTTGCTTGGAGCCAACAATGGTCTCCGAGTGTCGGTCATATCCAGGGTGTAGGCTCAAAGTGTGACAAACTTGGTATCAAAGCACAAAGCTCAAGTGTCCTAGGGTGTCCATGAAGTCGTGTATAGTAGAGTTCTTTTTATCAATGTGAAGCGTACCACATCTATAATAGGGAAGCTACAACACATTAGGAATGTTCTCTTTTATTTATACTCTTATCCATACGATAGAGTTGAACTCTACAAAGGTTTGATTCCATTTTATCTAGTTCACTTATAAGATTTAATAATATGTAAATGTATTCATTTCCTCTGCATTGACACGATTAATACTACTAGTAGAGTGAAACAAGGGATCTAAAGAAGATGCAAGGCTAGACTATATTAGTAACAAGAAAACCTTATATACTTGATTAATTCTTTTATCTTTATGTTTGCACTGACACCTAATCGATATCGAACATGAATGGATTTTTGAGGCAATTCTTATTTGTTTCTAGAAGATGGAACCTTTAATTTTGATTTAGGGATCATGGGTGGGTGCCAATGATCCACCATATTTGTGTGGGACGCGGTGGAGGAATTAGAGGATTGGTTCTAGAAATCATAAACAAGCTAGTTGTGGTCTACCATTAATTAATTAGTTTTCTCAGGGAGGAGGAAAGGTAATGTATGTATGTAATTGTGATGACGAGTTTAGTGTTATATATTTATAGGAGTAGAGTAATAAAAAAAGGTGGCAATGGCTCTATCTTTCTCCTATGATTCCTATCGAGTTGCCCAAAGGCTTCTCTTTTGACTGTGCTCGTTGGGGCATTTAGCCTAGGTTTGAAACCCCTTCCACAGGCTCTCCCTCCGTCTTTATTTCGATGCGACTCTTTTTCTATCAATATCTGGTGATCAACAAGAGAATGTCGTAATGGAATGGGCGAGACCGAGATTACATTGATTTCCCCTCATCCAATTCCTAGTTTCTATGCTACTAATAAATCTAGCTATGAGGGATTCCTCATCTCATAGATAAGGGTCAAAACGAAACAAGACAGGATTTTAATACCTCAACTTGATTTGTTGATTGTTTCTTTGGTTGGTTGATTCTTAAAGACAAGTATATAGATAGTGACACAGATCCATTTCCGCTTTCATTTCCTGCCAGTTTGGTTGCACTTGGGCTTAAAATCGACTTTCTAATCTTAATCTTAAGGTTATTGGTATTGCTTCAACCGACTTGGTGAAATAGTTTTTAGCGGTGATAACAAAATAGTGATTTGGCCATAACATAGAGTTCATGTCTCAAGCTTACCTCAGAAACAGAAGCTCGAAAATTGATATAAAAGTAGAGGATGATACATTAATTGCTGATAAAGATCAACCCCTCCCCATATTTATCAAGATAATTTTTTCTCTAACCAATCTTTCATTTCTCAGAAATGTTTCAAAGAATCAAATTGTTGATATATGTTTCAGAGTTTTGGCTTCTACCATTTAAATAGTCTTTGAATGCAGTTCGCAGATGTTGAGCACAAGGTGAATATTAGCTAAGCTTCTTCCAACAAACCTGTCAAGGCAATTGTATCAAAGGTAGCTTCCCAGTTTGACAATTACAAGCAGATACTCAAGGGTATAACATGAAGGGTGAAATTCTTGCCTTCATGGGTCCTTCTTGCAATGGGAAAACAACTTTGTTAAAGATATTGGGAGGAAGATTGCAAGTAAAGGTTAGAGGAACTGTCACATACAATGACATCCCATATAATACAACTACTAATAGGAGATATATTACATATCCATCAATAATTCTTTTTTTCCTTCTCTCTTTCTATTGTCTTAAAATCAAGAATCTAAAAAAAGTTTTTCTTTCAATGTACATGATTTTGTATTAACTTTCATACCGAATCGAGCAATGTTGTGCTAGGTGGGTTTCGTAACACAAGATGATGTGCTTTTCCCATAATTTACTATAGAGGAAACCTTCGTTTTTGTTGCATTCTTAAGACTTCCAAGCAAGATAAGTCGATGTCAGAAGTGTGAAAGAGCTGAAGTGATTATTAAAGAATTAGGCTTGGAAAGGTATATGAGCTACCTTTCCATGAACTTCCTTATCACCCTTTATTACAAAGCACCACAATCTAACACTGTTAAAATAAATTAAACATGATTGTTGCAACTATTTATTCCTTAATTTCACAATCATAGATGTCGTCACACGAGAATAGGTGGAGGACTTATTAAAGGCATATCTGGGGAGAGAGAAAAAGAATTAGTATAGGGTATGAAATCCTTGTTGATCCTTCTCTCCTCTTGCTCGACAAACCAACTTTAGGCTTTGATTCGTCCTCTGCAAGGAAGGAACGAGTCGGTTCCCCTTTCTGTCTTTTGGTTGCATAAATAAAATAGATTCAAATTGATAAACCACCAAAAGAGTGAGAAAAAAGGGGCAAATGTACATTAGGCCATGTGCAACAAATAAAGTACACGGACAGGACTGTACCCTCATAGTCTTGAATCTTTGGCATATTTGGATCAGTGGAAACTCACTCGGTCTGTGCGTCTACCAGGGCACCATACTGACTTTTATATTTACGATATAAGGAGTGCACTCCACTTCATAAAAAGTGAATATAATTCACTGTATCACAACAAAAAAAATGTAGTCTTATTTTTATATATTCAACCAAGAAACACCCCTCCACCAGGATTCGAATCCTAATACTATTATTAAATAATAATAAAAGGAATATACCAACACAAGATCTTTTAAATCTTAAGATGGCAATTTGCCCCCTAACTTTGTTCTATTCTATTTGCCTTCTCCTTAATTTCCATAAATGTGGCTAGCTCTTTTGCTTAATTTGTGCTTACACATACCTATTTTTTCAAATCATGACTCTATGAAGAAATATCAAAGGGCGTCCTGCTAGGAGGAATGTGAATCTTGAGGAACCATCAGTCCAAGTTGGATCAGAGGGTCCAAATGCACCCGTTGTTCAACCCCTCCTCAAGATGATATCACTACTAAAGAGTTATAGAATGTTATACAAGTGTTGGCACAGGTTGTTGAAGCACAAGTTTGTTACAATAGAGTAGACCGTTATGATGGCGCTAACACTTCCAGAGTTTGAGAGATTTTAAGGATGAATCCATGAGTTCACTAGGTCAAATCTCAAAGAGGATTCATAAAACCTCATGGATGAGCTTTAGAAGGTATTTGATCATGCATGTTATTAATGCTGAGCGTGTAGAGTTGGATATATACCAGTAGAGCTGTAAAAATTGGTTGGCCCAACCTAACCCAACCTAACCCTAACGGACTAGAGAGTACTATGGGTTGGGACGGGTTGGCCCTTCAACCAAAAATTGAACAATATTACTCACTTAGAAAGAGTATCAAACGTTGACGTTTATGAACACGACATTAATACATACAAATTTTCATTTATGAATCACTACTTCGGTGAATACTTACCAAAATACATTTATGAATCACACACTTCGTTGAATACTTACAAAAATACATAATAGTCAATGTAAGATTTAGCGGAAAAATATTGATCATTCCTCCCACAAAAAACTAGCTAGTTTAAAAGACTTGATTTTTTTATTTTTAAAAATATTTATTGATAAAAACTTTACAAATAAAACACTACTAATATATATATATATAATATTTTAAAATATTCATAGCCCACGGGCTAGCCTTTGAGGCTTGTGGGTTGGGCCTACGAGGCTAACAGGTCAAATGAGGCTGGGTTAAAAAGCCTCGTTCTTAAGTGGGCCAAAAAAATTTAGCCCAACCCCACTTAATTCAAAGGTTGGGTTGGGCCGGCCTAGCGGGCCAAGCCTATTTTAACAACTCTACATACAGCTCAAGGATGATGCCAGGATATGGTACAAATAGTGGAAAAGACTAGAGGAGAAGGTTCACCACTTTTTGACTGGATATGTTTTAGAATGCTTTCTTGGGGTGCTTCTTTCCCTGAGAGTTAGAGAAGCAAATGTGAGGGAATTCCTCAAGGACTCTATGAGTGTGCAAGAATACAACCTAAAGTTCACCCATATTTCTCGTTATACTCATAAGATAGTGGTTGATATGAGGAGCAGAATGAGTTTGTACGTGTCAAGACTCTCTTGCTATTCAAATAATGAGAGTAAGGCAGAGTTGATAGGGGAAATGGACATATATAGGCTTATGATTCATGTGCAATAGGTGGAGGAGGACAAGTTAAAGGATAGGGAAGAGTTTCAAAATAAGAGGGCCAAGACAACAAATCATGAGTCCGGCTAGGAAAAGACCGAGAATGGGAATCGTTCATCCTTTCAGCAAAGGTAATCTACATATGCTCCACAATCTGCTAGTGCGATTGCACCAAAGAATGTGAATGATCATAGATCCAGAACTCCTTGAATTTTATAACTCAGGGTTCTTAGTTGCAGGACAGTGTGGCACAAAGGTTCACTAGCAACTCACTTTGTGATAAGCGTGGTAATCTTCATTCAAGGGAATGTCATGTTGGTACTGATGTTTATCACAAGTGTGGAAAAATAGGTCTCTTTTCTAGGTAATGCCCAATGTAGAACCAGGGTAACAGGGGAAGCAAGGCCCAAGCTTCTTCGGCACCCCCACCGGGTAGAATTGCACCAAAAGGCACCACTTTAGGAGCATGTAGAGGTTTAAACCATTTATGTTTTATCTCAAGTCGATAGGATCAGAAGAAGTCATTTCTCTTGATGTGTATTCCTTACTTGATCCAGGTGTGAGTTAATATGCAGAACACACTATGTATCCTTAAAGAAATTTAATTCCCTCAAGTACTCGAGGTTGTAGATTAATTCCTCCCAAGATAAAATAGATTAACTATTAAAGAATTAGCGTTACCTTAAGTTTCAATAATTTCAGTGAATTCAAAAATCAGCAACGAGAGCACATACATAGACTCAGTCGATCGACAATTTTATTTATAAGAAAATGTATGCAAAAAATAGAAAAGTTTTTCAATGTTTGAAAATGAGAGAAGTTTCTCTATTAGTACCCAACAGCAAGTGTGAACACACCAGACAAAACATGTCTATTCAGAATGTGTGTGTCTTTTGAGAAAAAAAATGTTTGTTTGGAATAAACATGTTCCTTCTGAGCGACTTTACCGTTATGCGAATTTTCAAATAATTACGTTAAGTGAAATTAATTTAGTTAATTAATTAATTAAAATTTTGATTTAATTTTAAGAAAAAGGAAATTAATTAATAAGATTGATTAAATAAAATTTGGGTAAGAAATTATCAATCAATCGCATCATTTGCCAAAGCCAAAGCCGAAGTCGAGGCCGAGCGACGACAACAATGGCGTGAGGGATTTACCTGGTGTGAGATATCACATTATTCGAGGAACCCTAGATGTTGTTGGAGTAAAGGATTGTTAACAAGGGCGTTAGACACCTTATACTTAACCCCTTAAGAGCTAAAGGAAGTGTTTCTTAATATAAGGACAAACTTTTTCCTTTCTCCGACCAATATGGGAGAAATGACTTTTCATTTTCCCTCCAGGTTGGCTTCCCCACATTTTCCAATTTCTCATTCATTCTTATTTTCCATTCACACCTTGCTTAAACCCAACAATCCCTTTCGAGCGACTTTGCCGTTACACAATTTTTCAAATAATTTCGTTATGTGAAACCAATTCTGTTAATGAATTAATTAACATTTTGAATTAATTTTAAGAAAAAGGAAATTAATTAATGATATTGATTAAAGGGAAAAAGGACAAATATACCCCCCAATTATCATAAATGGTGGGTCTATACCCTTCATTATACTTTCGGGTTGTGTATACTCTTACCGTCAATATTTTGAAACGTATATACCCTTAAAATAAACGGAGGGACATGTGTCATGATCTTAATGATCTATCCAAATTTAAATTAAATTTGGATAGACCATTAAGATCATTAAATTTGGATAGACCATTAAGATCATGACACGTGTCCCTCCGTTTATTTTAAGGGTATACACGTTCCAAAATATTAACGGTAAGGGTATACACAACCCGAAAGTATAACGAAGGGTATAGACGCACCATTTATGATAATTTGGGGGTATATTTGTCCTTTTTCCCTTGATTAAATAAAACTTTCCTAAAAAATTATCAATCAATCACATCATTTGCCAAAGACGAAGTCGAGCAAGCGACGACGGCACGAGGGGGCACCTTCTACTTAACCTTTTAAGAGCTAAAGGAAATTTTTCTCAATATAAGGACATACTTTTTTGTTTCTTCTACCAATATGACAGAAATGATCTTTCATTTTCCCTCCAAATTCGTTCCCCCACATTTCCCAATTTCTCATTCATATTTCTCATTCACACCTTGCTTAAACCCAAGAATCCCCCACATGAACAGAGAATAACTATTGTTAAAACATATGCATGAAAACTTTTTTGTCTCATAAGTATGGATTAATTGTATCAGGATAAGTAGGTTTCCCTTTGAACTTTCCATAGTGAATATATATCAGATATACTCAGTCAATCAGTAGATTTGATATCTTAGACCCCTTGAGCTTTAGTGTATACCTAGACAACATTAGTCACACAATTATGCCTTGAAATATTTTTTGGTTCTTGTTGTTTTGTTAGTTTCAGCCATGAACACGTCTTGGTTAATAAGTTCTTAGAGAACTGGCCTTACCAGATTCTCCTTGAAGCGGCTTACACTTCACACTTACATAGGTGATTTCTAAATGTGTTATCCCGTAGATACACTATTTGAGATACCCTTTATCAAACTTAGAAACCATTAAAAGTCCTAATTCCTTTATCCTGGTTACTGAACATTATCTCATCATGAGAATGGACCATAAAATAACTTTGAAAATGTTGAACTGTCAGCTATGACTTTGTTTGATCTCCTTGAACCTAGTTAGGATCTCTAGTCTTCTAGGCAGAGTTAGTGCCACGATGACTTGTCCTCGACCATAGTCCCATTCCAATCGATGATCTCTCAACTCACTCTCTAGTTAGTCCTTTAAGTGAATACGACACATTATCCATTGACTTGACATAGTCAATTGTGATAATTCCACTAAAGAGTAGTTGTCTAACAGAGTTGTGTCTCTATCCTATGTGACGAGACTTGTTGTTATACATAACACTTCCATCCCTTCCTATTGTAGCTTGACTATTACAATGTATGTATATAGGGGCTATTGGTTTGAGCCAAAATGGAATATCTTCTAAGAAATTTCAGAGCCATTCAACTTCTTCACCTGCCTTATCTAAGGCGATGAATTCATACTCCATTGTAGAGCGATCTTGTAACACCTTAGACTTTGATCAGTTTTTAGTTTTGGATCAACTTCAAACGATCATATATTATAGAACATAAAGACTTAGGTGACCCATGAGGCATTAAATCGAATATATTTGAGTCCTCTTTCCAACTGTAAAACCTTGGAAACCAGACTTAGAAAATGTAGCAGAAAAACACCTAATCCAGTGAACCACGATAAGGTTCACGAACCGTGAGAGGGACCACGTCCGTTGACCTACTCGTGGACTCAGCCCCTTCCCAGCAAAGGTGGACCACGGAGCCTTTCACAGATCGTGGACCACCTCACGGGCCGTATTGGCACTTGTGGGAGCCAGGCATAGTTTACCAGGCCCAAACGCCAGACCACGGGACCCTTCATAGGCCGTGGTCCTGACAACGAACCATGGTGGTGCTCGTGGAAGTAGTCCTAGAAACCAGCATCTACTGGACCAAGGACCACGATCGGCTTGACTGTCCGTGGTCCCTTTGATGATTCGTCAGAGGGGCCCATGGTCATCCTCATCAGTTTTTAAGTCAAGGGTCATTTGGTCTTTTCCCTATGTGTTGGACCCTTAAACTAAGTCATTTAACCCCTAAATTACGTGGTTTTGGTCAATTTTAGCTTAAAAACTAAATTAGAACTTACCCAAATCGATCATTCAACAAAATCAAGCGAAACTTAAAGCAAAACAGAGAGAAAAGTCGAGCAATCCCTCAAGAACATGCAGCAAGGTTTTCTTCAGTTCTAGCCCCGAAATTGAAAGATTTATCTGTGAATTTCATCAACAGGCATGTGGGATTTCACTAGTGGATTCCTTTCAACCATTAGGTCCCTAGAATTCAATCATATTCTTGATTCCCTTATTATTATCTAGACCTAGGGTTTTCTTGAATGTTAGAAATTGTTGGGTTTTTAGCTGCTAAAATAATCCAAATCAGATTATCATATTGTTGCATAGTTCCTTGCATGAAATTCAGAACCCTAGTTGTGTAGATTCTTTTAGTTTATATATTACATTTGCTAGGTTAGTTTAAGCAGGTATACATGCTTCAGTTTACGAATGCCACATTACTAGTTATAATTGTTGCATTCTCAAAGTTCGCATGTCAAAAATTGAGCTATCCATACTCCAGCATTTCAGTTATAATATTGTTTATATACATTCTAGTTGGGAGTAGACTTAAACCGAGTAGACTAGGGTTCAGCGTACCCAAATAGTCCCAAAACTACTTGCCCTTGTAGGTTTATAAGTCCCCTCCCTAGGCATTATATTTTAGTAATCACGCCAGTCATGCTTTTATACCTCTGGCAGGGTATATTGGGTCCTCTCGATGGGGCGTATACATCGGACTCCACTTCTAGCTCATGTGGTTTTATGTTGCTTATTAGTAGCTCCCACAATCAAATTCTAGTGTATTGACCAGGTTATCAGTTACAGTTCAGTATTCAGTCTCAATATGTCATGTACTTGGTCATTGCATTAAGTTAGTTTAGTACTCAGTATTTATATCATGTTCAGATTATATCATTGCTTTATCGCTTGTTCAGTTATATGCTTTATTCAGTTTTATTCTTTCTTGCATGCTCAGTACCTTTCAAGTACTGACGCATACTCTGCGCTATATCTTCTCGTGATGAAGGTTTAGGTCCTCACTATTTAGATCACACATAAATCGATTCCCGATCTCTAGTTCAGCAGCATCAGTGGCGAGTCCTCATTCTTCGAGGACGAGTGACATACTATCTTTCCATTTCAGTCTTTTAGTTTCAGTTTTGCTAGAGTTATCTGGGGACATGTCTCAGCACCTCTAGTCCGTAGAGGCTATTTATTCAGACATAGTTTAGATTCAGTTTTAGTTTGAGTTTGATCTTTAGTTGTCATTAAACTCAGTCATATTTATTCAGACTTATAATAGGTATTCCCTATCATTTTAGTTTATGATATGTTTCTAGCTTCCGCACAGTGTGACTATTATGTTGAAAATCTTTAAGTATGCTTATGATATGCCAGAAGGGTTAGCTTGGGGTCACTCGTGATCCTAGGTCTCGTGTTTAATCCATAGGGGTAGCTTCAGGTGTGACAACAACGCTGCCAAGTTTGCTAAATTTCGAGCTCAGAGTAATAAGTTATGGCTGTTTGAGTGAAGCCCCTCCATTTAAGGCATTCCATCCGTTTTAAGAAAGGGTATTCTGGTCTTTTTGTTTCCCCCACTTGTCTTAGAATGTTTTTCCCAACCCAATCACGTTTAAAACACTTAGGGGGTTTTAGGGTTAAGTTTTGAGAAGAAAGAAAGGGCTAAGTTCCCGCGTTCATCCAGAATTGAGGAATTTTTCCAAGAACATCGTTCTTTCAAGGTATGTGAGGTTTCCCACAGTGATGGATTTTTTCATCCTCACACCAAGAATTTTATCCTTTCATTAATTCGTTCATGAAATTATTTATGTAAATATTATTGAAGAGTTCTTGAGTTTTAGCCCCATTCTTTAACAATGGTGGTTTTGAGTTCTTGAGGTGAGGGTCTTACGAGTGAGTGTTGTTTCTTGGTAGATTTTGTGTGGGATTTTAGTGAATTCATGTAGGGTTTGTGAATCAAAGAGAATATAGAAGGAACTAATTGATTCTAGATGAGTTAGGACTCGAAATTTATCAAGAAAATTCATCGATTTCCTGGGTACAAGAGTGGGACGGCGTGCCACCAGTGCGCCATAACTACTGGTCAGTAGTTTGGGGCCTGGCACGGCGGTTAGCAGTGCGCCCAAAACTGCTACCAGTAGTTTAGGGCCTGACACCCTGCGCCACTCAATATGTCAGGGTCGCCTGGTCCTTTTCCTTTCTTCCTTCCTTCCGTATGTGTTATGTCGAATTGTGTCTATGTTCTCTTCTTATAATGAACTCTAGAAGTTTTCATTAATCCTCAAGAGAGTCTACATCTCCCACTCATATGTCTCCATTTATTTTCCAAATTAAAGTACGTTAAGAGGAAAGTTTAAAGGTTCTAATTCGTAAAAGAACTTAAGAGTTTTCAAATGTTATAAATATGTTGATTCTTAGGCTTGAAAGATAAGTTCATAAGTGCATGTTGTAAGAATGCAACCACATCTAATGTTTTGAAAAGTATTTCAATAAAATTAAAAAGTCCCTTCTTTGTAATGGGTGAATTGAGCACAAAGTTATATTGATTATTTTGGGAGTAGTATCGAGCACTAAATTGGGCTAGAGTCTTTTATAACTCGAAAGTCCGATAAAACTAACTAGCCAACGTAAGATAGGATAGCATTGATTTTTCATGAGACTCTTCACTGCCTCTGTGAAGGCCTATTAGATAGATCCATAATCACAATATCATCCCATATCCTGACAAAGTATAGGATGGCCCTTGCAACGTGGGAGAAATGTTCTACCCTTGCTAGGCTCATGGTAATGGTTGCCGGTTAGAGAAACTCTTTATAAAACAAAGTATATTATATTCATGTTGCTTTCATTGTATATTTTATTATCATGTTTAAATAGTTTTCACTTCATATTCATGTATTGATCCAGTTATGTTGTTTCCAATAATTCAAGTTAGTTAATTGTTTACTCTAACCCTATCACTTACCAATACATTCAATGTATTGACGTTATTCAACCCGCATCTTATTATGATGTAGATACAGGTGCTCAGGATCATCAACAGATGTTTCGTTGAGATCACTATTCACTCAGAGTTAGTATTTGGTGAGGCCTTCTTGCTTCCAGGAGATTCCAGTTTCATTTCACTTTTAGTAATAGTTGAGGTGTCGTGGGTCATGTCCCTACATCTATCTTAAATTGTTAGATTCTTTATAAACAAACATGATTAGATATGTTCATTGTTTTATCAGGTTCTGGATTTAAAGTGATGACTTATGTTGAGTATTTTAAGACCATAATTTGAGAATCTTCTTTAAATGTCTAAAGGTTCACCTATTTAAGCTTCTGTGTATTATGTAAAGTTATGTGAGTCATGGTATCTAGGTCAAGGGTTCGCTTAGGGGTCAGAAATGGTTCTCGAGTGCCAGCCACGTTTGAGGTGTAGGTTCGGGGTGTTATAGAGCTATACATGTTTAATTGGATGATTTCCAAGATATTTCTCCTCTATATATAGTGAAAACATATCCAGTCGTGGATTTAGTTTCAGTTGACCCAAAAATCTAATTTGCATCACTATATCCTTCAACAACTGCTGGATATTTGTTGTAATGCAAAACATAAGTTTGAGAGTCATCTAAGTACCCCAAAAGCCTCTTTATTGACATCCAATGATTTTGATTGAGATTACTTTTGTATCGACTCAGTTTACTTATAGTGTAGGCTATGTTTGGTCGTATACAGTGCATGACATACATCAAACTTCCCAATACTCTAGCATAATCCAATTGAGACTGACTTTCACCTTTATTCTTAGTAAGATCAAGGTTCGCATCAATTGGTGTCTTTGCCTTTCTGAAATTCAAGCTCTTGAACTCTTCAAGTACCTTTCAAATATAATGAGATTGAGACAATGCTAGATTGTGAGGATTTTTATGAATCTTAATTCCCAATATCGATCTTTCATATCAAACTTACTAGCAAGTATACAATTAGTAGCTTTTACATTATTAATATCGTTGCTTATTTTCAACATATCATCCACATATAGGCATACAAAGGCCTTTTGATTTGGAACGTCTTTAATGTAAACACATTTATCACATTTATTGATCTTAAATCCATTTTCCAACATGGTTTGATCAAACTTTGCATGTCGTTGTTTCAGTGTTTGTTTTAGTCCACAGAGTGACTTAACAAGTTTGCATATTTTTTTCTCTTTACCAGGAACTACGAAGCCCTCAGGCTGTTCAATGTAAATCTCTTCCTCTAACTTTCCATTCAAGAAAGCAGTTTTCACATCCATTTGATGATTTAAAGACCGTATACTGCAGCTAGGGCAATTATTATCCGAATTGATGTAATCCTAGTCACTGGTGGGTATGTGTCAAAATAATCAAAACCTTCTTTCTGTCCAAAGCCTTTGACAACAAGTCTTGCTTTGTATTTGTCAATAGTTCCATCATCTTTCATTTTCCTTTTGAAAATCCATTTTGAACCCAAACGTTTGTTTCCTAGAGGAAGATCAACCAACTCCCAAGTATGATTGCTTAAGATTGAATCAATCTCACTATTGATAGCCTCTTTCCAAAAGGTTGAGTCCATAGACAACATAGCTTCCTTGAATGTTTGAGGGTCACTTTCAAGAAGGAATGTTACAAAATCAAATCCAAATGAAGTAGTTGTCCTTTGATGTTTACTGCGCCTTGGACTGTCTTCATTAGGTACATTTTATTTTGGTCTTCTCGAGGTCCTTTAGACCCTCCACTAGATAACTCAATCTATTTTTATACGGATAGATATGTTTAAAGAATTCAGTATTATCTAATTTCATTACCGTTGTGTCGTGAATATTTGGATGTTCGAACTTATGAACCAAAAATTGACATGCCTTACTATTTGTGGCATATCCAATAAATACACAATCCACAGTCTTATGTCCTATTTTAACCCTCTTAGGTATAGGAACTTGGACATTGGCTAAATACCCCTACACTTTGAAATATTTCCAGTTGGGTTTTCTATCTTTCCATTTCTCATATGGAATAACATATGTCTTGCTGTGATGCACTTTATTGAGTATTCGATTTGCTATAGGGATAACTTCCCCCTCCCCCCCCCCCCCCACCCCCACAAGTTTTGTGGTAAATCTTAACTTATAAGTAAGACATTCATCATTTCCTTTAAAGTTCGGTTTTTCATTTACGAAATTCCATTAGATTGAGGAGAGAAATGAGCAGCAGTTTGATGGATGATTCTATTTCCAACATATTTATGCAAATGGAGATTCATATTCTCCACCTCTATCACTTCTGATCATTTTTATTTTTTATCCAACTTATTTTCAACTTTAGTTTTATATTGCCTAAAAACATCTATTGCTTCATCCTTACCATTTAGCAAGTAGACATAACATTATCTAGTGCAAACGTCAATAGAAGTTATGAAATACTTTTTTCCACCACGAGATGGTATCATGTCACAAGTGTCAGTCTGAATCAGTTCTAAGGGGTATGAATTCCTTTCAACAGATTTATAAGGATGGTTAGCATACTTAGATTCAATACAAATTTGACATTTTGATTGATTGCACTAAAAGTTAGGTAAAACATTTAAGTTAATCAATTTTCACAATGTTTTGTTATTGATATGTCCCAAACATTCATACCATAAACATTTTGACTCAAGCAAGTAAGAAGAAACATACTTTGTATTCATATAAACTGCAATTACATTTAGTTTGAAGAGGCCCTCAGTGAGGTAACAGTTTTCCTACATACATATCATTATTACTCACTACAACTTTATCAGAAATGAATACACATTTGAATCCTTTCTTGGTAAGAACTGGTATAGACACTAAGTTCCTTCACAATTTCGAAACATACAAGACTATGATCAAAGCTACCACTTTGCCCTAGGTCATCTTTAAGTAAATCTTGTATTTCCTTCAACCTTTACAGCATAGGAGTTCACCATAAGCAACTTCTCATATGCTGGGGCTGGATTATATGATGCAAATAATTCTTTGTTGGAACAAACACACGAGGCACCAAACTCTATCCACCGGTCTTTTGGATTTCCAATCAAGTTGCATTCTTAAAGCGTTGCACAGAGATTGTCCATCTCTTCTTTGGATTCAGCCAAAGTTGCTTGATCATTCTTCTTGTCCTTCTTAGGAACCCAATATTCAGTAGCTCTATGACCGCGTTTTCCATAATTAAAGCAGTTTTCAATGAACTTCTTCTTTGGAGAATCGCTCAATTGGTTCAGATTCTTTCTTACTTTTCCTTAATTTTGTGGGATCTTTTTCAACAATATTTAGTTTCTACATGTATTTGGTTGTGTGATTATCTAGTATTGCTTGTTCTAGAGTTCCATTTGAATTGTGCTCTTAGAAGATAAGTATAAAAAATAGTGAAATTCAATGCTATTTTCCTTTGTTACCAAAAAAAAAAAGAAAGAGAAATGATGATATTTTTTTTAATCTAAAAGTGGGCATGAGCCCATTTATTAAATAAGAGGAACCAACAATATTTACAATCACCAGGCCCACCTGAAACCAAGTCCAATAGAAAACTAAAGCAAAAACAAAACTTAATATATAAACAACTAGAAATCTAGTCTCAATATCAAACAATTTGAGACCTAATGCTTGTCAATACAACTCAGCCCTTGTCTCTTCATCTACTCTGAAGGTTGCGAGTTACAACTTCGATAGTTGTTCCCCATGGATGAGATTCCAGTCTAGTAAGCTTGAGCAAAAACCTTTTGTGCTTCAATTTGGTCTAACCCTACTTCTCTCTTGCTACAACACAACAACCTCTCCATGAAACACTAAATCAAGCAACGACCAGGCTTAGTTGAATTTAGATCCAGATCCATTGAACTAGTGCATACCCCTTGTTGAATCCTAAAGGTAAGTATATCAGTACAAAAATGACTTGCTTTGCAGTATTCTTATCTAGAGATAATCAATTCATGCTTTATACAGTGAGACATCATGATAATGAAATCAAATTTTAGGCTTGATCAATCTGGATAAGATTAGTAATCCCTCTCATGAAATCAATATTTGATGGATTGAATCCCACAGATGAAAATTAATACCACCATCTAAATTTAGATCTATGAAAAAAAACATTGATTCTATGTTTCTTTGAGGCTGAATTTGAGAATAATATTGTATTAACACCAACACCAGACTCATAAATGATATGCACAACTACAAATTAGAACCTCAAACTATACCTATAGGTACAATAGACATAGAGATGATGTTATGGTTACTAGCTTGATGTTAAGATTATATAAAACTTAACTTCTTTTTGGAAAAAGTAAATAATAATCATATATGTAAATAAATCAAGAAATCTAGTGTTAGATTTTAACATTTCAATTTATGAGTCTAATAAGCAAATTAGAAAAAAAAAAAAAAAGAGAAAGCAGAAAAACCTTGCATTTGGGGTTTACAAAATTCAAAATAGGTCAAAGGTGAGTTGGTTTTCTAAGAAATATCCAAAATTACCCCTTAAATGATAATATATACATTTATTTTCTTACCTTAGTCGTGTAAGAATTGTTACCATTTTATTGGAAGTTCAGGTCCTGTATATTTCAATGGACTTTTCTTTAGTTCCTCAGTAAATCATTTCTTATTTCTCCAAAAAAAAACCTTTGTGAAAAAAGAAGACACCACGATCTAGAAGAATGTCTCACCAAGGCATCATAAAGAGGTCAATAGGTGTTTGGTGCTACAATCCAGAACTAGTTGTGAGGTGCTCACCTCGAGTCAAAGGATCAATTGCACTAACACACATGTAATTTAGGGCACTTGGATAAGAGTTGCGCCCCATCATACGTTTTTCTATCCATATATTTTCCTTTATTTACTCTACCATCTTCTGGGTAAGTGCAAGGCTTACCCCAATGGTGTTACCTGGTGGGGGATGCTTTTACAATCCCATTGAGGAATCTGGCAACACAAAGACATTGCATATTCTTTGGTCGTAAACTGTTAATTTAAGTCCCCTTATAGACTGAATTTGTGCCTCCAAAACCTCGTGGTCGTCCACGGTACTGTTATAATAACCTCAAAAATTTCATTTGAAAGAAAATGTAACTCAACAATCTCTTTGTGGTTGTATGTCATATATTTTCTATCAACCAAAACAACAGAGGCAACAACCTCCTCTTTGTTGTATGCAGTCATATGATGCACTCATCTACTCACAGTTATATGACATATAACCAAGAGGATATCATCGTGCATAATGCTATGGTTGATTGTGAATATATGATATAAAATCACAAGGAGGTTTTTAAGATGCATATACCATCAAATAACATTTTTGTGGTTTATTGTAACTAAACCACATATGACCACTAGGTCAAAGAGGTACTAAGTCATTCCACAATAGTTCAAAAATTGACCACGGATGGCCAAGAAGTCTGCAAGACCCCTGTATTGGCTGATTACTCAGATAGGGATCATAAAAATGTATTTTTCTAGGTAACACCATTGGGGTAGATTTGTATTACTTAAGTGACACTAGAGGGTGGAGAGGTAATCATATGGACAAAAAACTTGTGATGAGGTGCAATTCTCATCCAAGCACCCTAATTATATGTTTGTGTTGGTTGCCAATGATCTATTAACTCGAAGTAAACACCTCACAAATCCTGCATCTTAAGCAGCAAACACTTTTAGGCCTTGTTATGATGCTTGTTTAGCCATTCTTCTTGTTGGTAGGTGTTGCATTTTTGAAAAGGACTTTTTAGAGATCAATTGAAAAATGAATTGGTGAGAAACTGAAGAAATGTCTATCAAAATATATAGGATAGGAACTTCCAATAAAATGGTAACAATTCTTCCATGAATAAGGTAAAACATAATATGTATTGATTATAATTAAGGGGTAACTCTTGATATTTCTTAAAACAACAACTCGACTCGTAACTATTTGAATTTTATAAACCCCAAATGCAATATGTTTCCGCTTCCTCTTCTTTTTTTTCTTATTAGACTCATTAATTCAAATGTTAGACGATGAAATGAGATTTCCTTCTTTATTCAATTTAAGATTATTTATTTTCTTTTTATGAAAGTATGTTTAGTGCTATATAATTTGAACATCAATCTAGTAACCATATGTAATAACCCTCAAGGTTATTTTCTTGTTTTTATGTTTTATTATTGTTTTGACCATTCTTGTAGCTTCTATGTTGATTTTTGAGTTGTCGAGATAGTTGCATATTTCCCAATGTGGTCGGGAGAGCTTTGAGTGAGTTTCCTTTATTTTGAGCCTTTATATGGTAGGGGTTGCCTTTGATCAATTCCTAGTAAATGGGCCCATATGAGATTTTTGTCTACATCGTTAGCTTTGAAACATTGAGTTTGTTCTACTAGAACCTTTGGTTTAGATCCTGTAGTGGTCAGGTTGAGATTGAATCACTTGTCTAATTGGTTGTTTAATGGTGGTGTTGACTTCTGTCAACTTTTCATCTAGATGACCTCCATTGGTTATTTCATTGATTTTATTGAGTCTAAAATGCCATTTCTGGTTGGGTGGCATATTCGGTTTGCATTCATTAGACCCCGATTGAATCTCAATGGTCCATTCAAAATATGAGAGTTTATCTTAAGTTGCATATGTAGTAGTTGTTGAAGCGGACACTCCCATAGAGCTCTGCACATTTTAGAGATTCCACTCCAACGGAGATCCATCAGCACCAGTGAAGGATGGTGATGTCAGCTGGAGAGCACAACGGTGGAGATTTCTCGCACCTTCATCCTTCGGGCTTCTTTCCACTCCTATGGAGCTGGGGTCTTCATTGACCATCACTCCTACGTACCTTCTTTGCTTTAGCAGCATCGCAATAGTGACCACTAGTTTACCGGATTATCGGTGAGTGTTATATCTCTTTTTTATTATTATTATTTATCTAAGAATGATTTTCCATTGTTGATAGCTCAGGTTAAGGTGTTTTAGCTCATTTTTCTTAACATTTCACCTGATTCCAAGGTAAATTGCTTCCTCTTTACTTTTTATTGCTTATTCTAGCTCCATTTCCGTGTCTAGTTCTAGAATTGAACTTTGATTCTTTGATTTTTTTTATTCTACAAAATGATGTTTTTGGACCATTTGAGGTTTGATAACCCTCTTGTCTTTCCCCAATGATAAAGCTCAAATATACATTTTCTAATTCAATGTATACATGATCGTTAGCAATAAATAATCCAACTAAGAGTTGGGGTCGAAACCCACAAGTAATGGTAAAGCTAGACTTCAATCACAAAGTACACCCATGTACTAAATTTTGTGAATTATTTAATCAACATTAACATATATGTAAATTCAAGAGATTTCAAATTATCAATAGTGAGATTGAATAACGAATTGTTAACTAGAGGAAAGGGCAAGGGAATTTCACAAGAAAGGAATCCTAGGAGAGTGAGTAATTGAGTATCAATTTTGAATGTGGGTAATTGTGTTGCTCAACATAGTTGATTCTTAATAGATAGACTAGATTATCAAATACGATAAGCATTTATCAATCACAAATCATCTTTCATGAGAGTTTTGTCTAACCTCAACATGTGTAACATACAAAGCTAATCCAATAGCTCAATATAGTTTCCTTTTTCAAGAAAACTAATGATTGAACATAATAAACAATTGGCAATTAACTCATCCACTCCAAGCACATTTCACAAGCAAGCATAGAGATCTACAACTAGATTTGAGTTTGCAACCTCAAATCTTACATGAAAACATGATAAGGTAATTGAACTCATTATTAATCAACAATTAATTAGCAAATACAAAAACCCACAAACAATTTAGTACCCAATTACATTGCACACCCCTAAAACTATGGAGTTTTTAGCTACTCATTGTGGGAAGGAAAAGAATTATACCTAATGAATTGTTTTGCATTGAATCAAAATGAGCTTCAAATTTCAATTCCAAAATACCAAGATCAAAAACCAAGTAATTCCAAGTTTTACAAGCCAAAAACCCCAAAAATCATTAGAATGTTCTCAGTGTGATTTCTAAAAAATGGACTGAATATAAAATGTGCTAAATGTACGTCTATCCATATTATCTACTAAAAATATGGACAATTAACGAATAAAATGGATAAATAAACAGGAAATTTCAAAAATATCTAAGATTAGAAACATAATCATGGAAAATAGTTATAATTTGCATAATAATGATTTGCAGCTATATGTTATAAGGGGAGAGAGGCGAGCGAGACTGGGAGAAGGGGTAAAGAGAGGAGAGAGACGAATTTTTCTACTGGATAATTGTACATATATCATATAAATCACTGATTGTATTTGTATATTTGTTGGATAAGTATATATATGTAATTAGTATGTATGTGTATCAAATATCAATGAATACAAGTTGTATTCAAATACAATTTGTATCAATGAATATAAATTGTATCCGAATACAATTTTTGCATCACTAAATAAATTGTATCAGTTAATACATTTGTATCAATATTGTATCAAGTTAAACATTTGTATTTGTATAATTGAGTATTATTATTATTTGTATCGATGTTGTGTCAATTATATTAACAAATACAATTTGTATTTAAAATACAATTGTAGGGTGAGGGGTGGGGGGGTGGGGGCAGAGAGATGCAAAGAGAGAGGAGATGCAAAGAGAGAGGATAGAGGCGAGGGAGAGATGATAGAGAGAAGAGGGAGGAGAGCAAAAGTGCAGAGAAAGGAGAGAGGCGAGAGACAGAGAGGAGAAAATAGCAACAAAACCTTAACTATAACTACAAATTATAATTCTTTCAAATTATAGTGGTGTATTGTAAATACATATCTTATATTCACCTAATCACGTAATTTTTTCATAATAAATGAAACTCTACATCAGTAATATTGAGCTCATTTGGATTGGCTTAAAAAGTAGTTTTTAAACTTATTTTAAGTTATTTTTAACTTTGTCAAACATGCCCCGACTTATTTTAAGTTATTTGTATATTTGTTAAAAGCTTCCAAAAGTCAAAAAATGACTTAAAAATAGGTTTGACCAACTTTTAAATAAAAGCCAAACACCCTCTTAAAGTTGCTTCTCTTTTGTTGATTTTGATTTGAAGGCTTTCCTGAAATTGTTGGGCTCTAAATTCGTGGGAAAACATTTAAGAACTATATAGTAGTCAAATTGTTGTTTGGTTTCTGTTTATAACCAAAAGATCAGGATAATCAAGTGTATTTGCTTTAGGCAGTAGGCTGGAAGAAAAAAGCACTACATTGTCCATATTATCCAAGGGGCAGCCTATTTTTTTTCGTGTTAAATATGGGTGGATCAGATATTTTATCTATTTTTACTTGAACCATTTCTGACCCACCCATATCCGACTCAACTCACCCATTTGCCACCCCGAGTCTACATGAACGAACCAGAAAACAGAAACAAGTGATCCAAGAAAAACATAGTATCAGGTATGCTGAAAAACTTGTTATCCTACTAAACTGAAGCACAAACACCAAAGGTGACCTTAAAAAGGATTTCTGAAGTATGTTGTTGGCCAAAACACGGTAGTATAATTGCAACTTCTATGCTTGTATACCAGTCTTTAAGTATTTCCATTATTGGAAACAAAAAATGAAATAGAAGATTATGAATAAGTAGAGGTATTCTGCATTATGTATGAAACATTCGATATACTAGAAGACTCTGCTTCTGCGTTTGCTTGTTGCATTTCTCTAGTAGATGGTAAAGTGACACGCAACAATCACGGTGGCCATAAAGGATCAGAAGTAGAACATGACAAGGTTCATTCTTCAAGCAACAGTTTGGACTGCTCTGTCAAAAATTTCTTCAGCAGAAGCTGCATGTCCGACAAGCATGTGATCTGGATGTGATATTTTCAACTGGCTGCAAATAGCAAGTCAAACAAAGCAGCGATCAATCAATTTGTCCTGTCATGCTAGATGTCAAAATTCACACAAGTGAAAAATGGAGGGGCTCTGAATCTGCCTGAACTCAGGAGCACATGAGACTCCAAAACCAAGAAAATGAAGACACCGAACATTCTGGATTCAAATAGGTTGGTGAAATGAAAAAGATAACTTAACTTTTTTCTTAACTTGTATGCCACAACTTATTTTAGGAAGTTTTGGACACAAATCCTCCTGGCTCCTACTATACACATAAGAGGTATCACACCTAAACTTTGATACAAGGATTTTCTAATACTGAAGTTTTACGGAATCCAAGGCTGGATGAGGGCAAAACTATCCTGCTTAATTCAACATGGCCCCAGAGAATGGCATTAAGGGAGATCACAGAGAGATGAGTGAAAAGTTGGCATTTATAATCTAATTGGAAAATATATATAGCCAAGGTCCAAACCAGTGAAATGAGATTACGTGCTGGCTTAGTGGCTTAAGCCTTAATATTCCAAATATCATGGAGAGCAAAAAGTAGATGACAAACCAAACGCAACTATGAGTGAGAAAGGAAAGCATGAACTTTATCACTACTTTCTTTGAGTTCTATCAAGGAAGCTTGAGAGAATTCACAAAAAAGAGGAGCAACTGATACATATGTCATACCTGAGATAGCGCGTGGATGGTTTCCCAAGGTGAAGACTGCAGACAACCAAATTGGCCAGCGTCTCTGAATCCTTTGCGTCCTGCATGAATAGAAAAGATTCTCTTCATTCTCCCAAAAATAATGGACACAACAAGGCATCCAATGAAACCATTGAAGGCCAAGTAGCATAGTGAGAAAGACTTTCTTGAATGAAGAAAAAAGGACGGGCATGCAGTATAATCTACAGAATTTGGTCATAAAAAACTTGATTGAAAATATATCAAGACTTCAAAAGAGACCTTGTTTAGGGCTTCAAGCAACAGTGTCTCAGCTTCGTCAAAATTCCCCATGTGCATGCAGCAAACAGCCTTCCCATTCAGGATTAGGCCTGTCATCTGGTTCTTCTCTGAGAAATCTTGGAAGATAAGATAAGCTTCTTGTATCTTTGAACCACCCTGATTCACAGAAAAAATATTTATGAATATTCCCAATTTTTTTATCCCTGTTGTTGAGCAACAAAAAATTGGACTGGTGAACTACCACTGCCAAATTTAGCCATGCATTTGCAAGTTGAGTTAGGGTATGATCTTCATCAGCTTGTTGCATGATTCTCAACTGTTTTTCTGCATAATCGGACCTGTGCATCTTAATGAATATCTGGACATTCAAAGCATGCCTGCAGAATACTCAAAAGTGAGAATATACTTGTAGAAGACTCATTTTCGAAGGATATGGGCAAACGAAATAAGTTTTTTGACCAGAAATTAGTTGAAGTAGAGACACATAAGCTTTCAGATTGAACAAAATTGCCTTTCAAGTTCCATAACTGAAGCAGTACAACAATCTACAGCTAGAAATTAAACAAGCCACAGAGAGAAAGAAGAGAAACAGAGAATTATTTTCCATGAATATGGAAGGAGTAAAGAGTTATGTTTTTTTATCTCATTTAAATCCTGAGATTTTATTACATTATCCTACTTTGTTTTTATACTATAAAAGGGCTCGAATTAAATCCTGCTTTGTTTTCATACTATCACCATTTACATGGATTTTGAATCTTAGGTTACACATAAACTTCAGAAGTTTATAATTTACGATTTTATAACAAAACCAAATTAGTTGCTCTAGAACACCGACTAAATGTTATGAGGTGATTTCAAGCATGTATACATCGTAAGTTACCATATTCCCGATACTCAACCCTTTGATTGAAATCCATTTCCAGGAAGGGCCCGGAAGCTTGGTTAGAGGCACCACTTAAGATTTACCAAGTGTGCTAGATCACCTAATTTGGTATTTATTTCTTAAGTTACATATTAATAGTATAAAAGAATTGACTCCTATAATCCACATAAACCAAATTTATAAAGAAATTTTATTATTTCAAGGGAAGGTGTAATACATCCCTCAGAATCCTCATAAAAATGTGGTTAGCTTGTGATTAAAACAATGATTTAAATTTTTGACAAAGACATCATTCATTACCAAACGTTCAAGTATTTAAGTGTTATTCTTAATATACCTAAGGTGTGAAATAGATGTTAGCTACATGACTCTAAATTTTAGACAAGGCAACCTGGTTTCTATTCCTATGTGGGTTTAGCCTATTCAAATAATGATGTCCTTTTGTAGTAAGACTATGTCAATTATTCTGAAAGAAACTAAAAACTAGCCCTCCAAGTCGAGCTAAGCTATGAAGTTTGAACTACCCATATAAAAAGAAACAAGGAGAGGTCAACAAATCGAGCATCAAAAAACAAACTAAAATTGATCATCTATCAGCTTACAGACCCTCAATTAAACTCAACGATATCCAATCATAAGGCTTTAATAATACTCGACCCAGCCCAATTTTGATTTCATTAAAGTGGATCAGAATTGGAAAAGATAGAAAAGGGTTGATACTGCTGATTACTTCTCTCTTTTGCAGCCTAAAAGATAGAATCGAATGAAAACTAGCATTTACAGAATCTTAAGACAAACAAACAAATGCACACATAATGCATCATAAACCATGTTGTCACTCTCATCCCATAGGTAAGCTTCTAAAATATATTAATGAATACCATTATTGACTAGACAGCGTATTCAGCAAACATGTACCCAAACATAATCAATACACATCTTAAGACGAGCAACATCGTGAAGATACTTAAACATGTTCCAAAATGCCAAGATGCAATAATAATTTTAGCAAGTTAAGCAAATAGGGCGTGTGTTGGGAAGAAGGAAGACAAGAAACACATCCAAATGGTCATGTTGATTTTGACAGAGAGGTAACTCGAACCAAATAACCAAAACAGACAAGCATCGTCCTAAACGACAAATACAAAACAAGTAAAAGGAGATCAGCTGTCAGAAAAAAATCAAACATAGAGATGCTGAAACACCAAAGAGAACCCTCACCATTCACTCAGTTGCTGATCCAAAATTTTAGGATTCCTTTTCTCCTTGTTATGAAAAGGACTAAATCAGCAAATGGAATAATATTTATCACAACAATGGTGTCCAGGCCAGCTTACTCACTGGCCTGCATACATCCCAACATCACAGAAAATGATCCAATCAATTCCTCTGAAAGCAAATGCTCAATTGTATGTATAATGTATACCAGCATCATGCACAATGACTAAGAAATCAAAGATGAAGAAAGATACAACTCACAATTCCATCGTCCCTCCAGCATTTGTATGCTTCAAAGCTTCATTGTAATCCTGCTCATGCATGAATACAATCCCAGCAATAAGCCGTAAGATAGGATTGTTTCCGATGGCTGGATCTCCTAATAATTCATGAAGGCTTGTGATTACTGTTTCCTGCTAAAGAATATTTACTGATTAACAACCTTATATACCTGAGAGACCCTGAAGACGGTTGTATTTTGCCCCAGCAAAAAACCCGGAAAAACTGATGATATTAAATAGTCTTTACAGAATCTTCTAATTTAAAGCAAATGTACAATTAATTATACCAAATGGAGCAAACAACAAGGAGAAGTCAACCTTGCTTTCCATGTGAATCATGTGTAACATGAACTGGAGTACGAGCGTATGATATCGGTACGTATCCAACATTTCGCAAGCCCTCAATGCATTTCAATGAATCCACATGAAGTATCCACGCCAGTGTCATACCCAATCGACACAAGTATGTTAAGGCAAAACGAAGAGTCCATATAGCATATTTTCATCAGTAAATAGCATATCAGAATACCAATTGAACTAATTTTTCTATCCATTTAAAATAGACCATACAAGAATGGACATACTTGAGTTAAGCCCATCAAGTAATAAATACATTGTCAAGCGCAAAGGAAATGGCAAATTGCTTTCTCTAATGCATTTGCAGCATCAGCTTTGGAAGTTGGAACTAAGAACTCAAAAGGCCTGGTAAAATAAAATTGTCTGGTACAAGGAAGATGCACCTGGACATCAATCTCATTTTTAATGTGTTCCAGATTCGCTCTCCAACTAGAACTTATAGCAACATTCCTCAGTACCCTATCTAGGGGAAGGGGGTATTATCCCCCATATGTTATTGTGCCACAATGATAGTTTACTCCTTTAGGTTTAGATATAAATCCCACCAATCGCACTGTTCATCTTCTTCTCTCCTCTTTCTCCTATTTGTTCCCCCGTCACTAAATTAGCTTATGAATTCCCCATAGATACCTACTCATGTCAGCACCCTCCTCCCCTACTTTAACTTTCTTCTCCAGCTACTGTGATTTTCCTAGTCTAGACCACTATTCTCCCTCCCTCTTCACGTCCTACAGATGCTGCAACAATCTCCCCACCCCTTGCCTCCTTTGGTGCAAACCCTTCTTCAAAGTCTCTGGAAAGCCTGCTTCCCCGTTAATCCTTCAGATTTCTTCTTTTTAGTTTTTCTTTTTTAATTTTCATTTCTTGAAGCATTTTTTCCTGGTTTTTGAATTTCATCTAGGTTAATATTGATTTAGTGTCACTTGATGACCTGTTCCATTCAATTGGATGACAGATCAACAATTCAATCAAGTTGTATTATACTTCCAAATTCAAAGAATAAGTACAATAGTACCATAGTGGAACACATTAGAGACTAAAATGCTTATTCAATTTCATCCAAATACTGCATTGAATTAATGAATGGATATCTGGTTTTTTTAATTGGTCCAATGAAGTGTTTTCAAAGGCGTTTTTGGGGCGATTCCAGGCTAGGGCATACCAAAAATGCTTTGAGGCCCAAATGTAAGGCTTAGCTTAGATCCATAGGGCTTATGCTCTAGAATTTGAGGTGTAAGCCCCAGAAATAAACCAAGCGTAAAAGTGTAAGCCTCACATGTAAAAATATACGCTCCGAGCGTTAAATTTGATTTATGTTATTTTAAAGGTATTTTTGCTATAGATCATGTTTTTATTACTGGTGTAATGATATTTATACTTTATGCTTTCATGTTGCAGTGATTTTCTTAAAATATATAAATAAAGAAAGCAACTCTCATAAAAAATGATACTGTCATAAATAGTTTTAGATGATCATGCAAATTGATAAGATAGAGATTTCAAAGCCTATGTTCCTGAGGCAACTTAAATTATTTTTTGTCATTGCTCTTACACTTTTTATCCTTCTCCTTCTTTGAAATATATAATTAAAAACTAGTGCAACTATTAGCTGAGGGTGAGAAGGACTAGTAGATGTGGAGATTTGATGATAAAGTGGATGGTGATTTCATTTTAAAGATTATTTTGACTGTTATCACTTTTGTCTTGCTACCTTCCCAGATAAAAATTACATATTATTTCTATATTATTGGTGATTTCTTTGAACATATTTGCAAAATTATTGAACATTTTATTTTTACTTATTTTCTAAGTAGTAAAATTATAAAATTAAAGATACACAAGACCTACGCCCCGTAGAACGATGGGACTTATGCCTTGCTCTGCGTCCTTGCCTTTTAAAACATTGATCCAATACACAGATTGTGATCCAGGAATAACTAACAATTATACATGTAATTCTCTCCTATAATCCAATCCAAAGGAATGGGTAACTTACATTTATCCCATCCAACATATCAGTCGACCCAATAAACAAAACTGTGTCAGTGAAAGCTAAACCAATAACTCTACCCCATTACCTGTTAAGCAAAAAAAAAGAAAAGAACCTAGTTCCCTCCAGAACCTCAGCTCTATTTCAAATGCATCATAGACCTAAGATCTATACCTAATAAAACAGCATTACCGTGCATACCAAAGAACACAAAATAGTGAACAGTTTCATCCAATTTCACTTGAACTCACTGGAAAAGAGCAGGGAAAGAATAAAAGGAACATAGATAGAAATGAAAAATAAAAAAAGTATAAAGAGGAAAAAGATCACCTTGTTATCAGGGCTAGAAAGGTACAAAGCAAGCAATTTGACAGCTTGAAGAGGTGTAGCAGCAGAGTCATCAATCTCACTGATCACAAGCTGCAACAAAAATCACAACACCCATAATTCGGTTGCAACCTGGGGCAAATTTAAGAGCAAAAATTGGGGCATGTGAACTCCGTGGTAAAACTAGGTATTTTATGTATATATTTATAAAAATTAGTACTTATAATATTATCGTTGGCATCCATTTATGCCCTTGATAAAAAATTGAGTTACATACCTAGAGGACTAGTGTTCAATTCCCACTAAATATATTTTTTCCTTTTCTTTTAGTAGTGCAACCATGTTTCAGAAATCGCAGAACGGCCACTGATGACAACAAATGAACAATTTTCCATGAACAGAGAAGCAAACATGAAAAAGCAAAACAGAAATCAGAAGAAGCGGCAAAACCTGGTAACTGCCAAGTGCAATGTAAGATCTGTAAACAAGGGTGTCCCTTTCGACAGCATCGTCAGAGGATAGATTGGGTACGTCGCTGTTGTTAATGGCTGCTTGGTACGCCCCTATGTAGAAGTTGTTTCTCAATCCGAACAATGGGTCTGGTCCCGTTGACGCCATTTTTGCTATCTTCCGGTTGGGAACGTTTTCTCGAATGAACTATCTGCTCTTGTTAGATTCAGATCTCAAATGCGTTTGTAGGGAAGAGAACAGTTTTGTAAGTTTTTTTTTTTTTTTTCCCAAAGGAGCAAACGCCCAAGTGCATTTAGATGGTTATGTTCTGGACATGGATACCAAGCAAAATCCCAAATTTTTAGAAAATCATAATTTTATTTTTATTTTATTTTTTAAGTTGATTAATTTAAAATGTAAAATTTGACTTGTATGTTTATATTTTGTAAAAAAAGAAAAATTTATTTTTAAATTTGTGAAAAATATGGTATGGACATTTTTTTCATGTAGAGCATAAGAGTGTTTGGATTGGCTTAAAAGTTGGTTAAACCTACTTTTAAGTTATTTTAAACTTTTGAAAGTATTTGACAAGGTTAAAAATAACTTTAAATAAGTTTAAAATGACTTTAAAAATGTTAAAAAACAAAAGTAGATCTCGCCTGCTTTTTATATTTAACTTAAAAGTTTTGACTTTTTTTTTTTTTTACTTAAAAGTTATTCTTTTAAAGTCAATCCAAAATAGGCTCTTATGTAGGGATGGCAATAGGGCGGGTGGGTTGAGTTTAACCCGCAAAATTTTTAATCTGTCTTGCCCCGTATAATATTTTTTTTCCTTTTCAACCTGTCCAGCTTGAATCCAGCCCGCATAATTTTTTTAATATTTTCTTTTTATAAAATTCATAAAATAAATTTATTTTTTATTAAGTTGTATTAATTTAATAGGATAGTGACTTAAAAAAAAAAAATTTACAGGTCAAATGGAAAACATGTAAGAAATTGTATTATTTTTTATTGAACCGTTTTCATTTACTATTTTAAATATTTTAGCAGCTTTAAAGAAGTTATATTAATAAATAATGTTTTATCTATCCTATAACATGTAAAAAGTTAAAATTAAGTTTGAACCCACATAAAATCACATATACCCGCCCCACCTCGCATTTAATTTTAAAAATACATACTTCAACCCACCCCTCAACCCGCCCGCCCAACATTAGTTTTTTAAAAAATCACTTCAATCCGTCCTGCATCACACCCGTCCTGCACAATCTTAAACGCACCCCACTTTGAATCCACCTCCCCCCATTGTCATCCATATTCACACGAAATAGATGAGAGATAGATTGAGAATTAATACACCAATCATTTTTAAGAGAGGAATTAAAAGCGGAGATTGACAATAATATAACACTATGTATTGTAGTGGATTAGATGAAGTAAAGAATTGCATATCTTGTGTGATAAAATATGTGCATGATTCTCATAGAGGTATATTTGACCCTTTTCAATTATACCTATAAATATCTTACTGTTAAACAATAAAAATTAAAATTATTTTTCAGTGTACTTATGAGAGTCAATTTAATTTTAAGATACAAATTCATCCCAACATTTATTCAACTTTTAGATGGATGGCTTGAATTATTCCCCACTAACAAATAACTTAAGGAGATAAGCAGAATTATGACTTACAGAGATGGAGAATCCTGGTGAAGTTTTCAAAAAAATATTGAAATGATCATTCTAAATTCATATTAAGTGAATTGCAAGGTATGATATATCTTAAGAAAAATATTTAAGAATAAAATTTAAAGATTACTTTCCACTATTATCTTTTTGATTACTTTATAAAAATAAAAAATTATGATAAATTTGTAAAAGTAAAATTCTAGAAAGTGAAAATTTTTAAAATGGAATATTTTCTAAATTTCAAACAACATCAAATTATATTTGGAGTTTATGGTCATATTTTTAATCAAAGAAAAAATAAAATAAAATAAAAAAGGTGAAAATTCTCAATTCATCTGGCCAAACAGTACTATTTGCAAAGTGGGACCCTATGGGTTCAATAATTTGTTTGTGATTTGTCCACGTCCCTCCCTTCTATCCTAAATTGCTCCCTTCATCGTTTCAACATTTTTTTAATAATTTATTCACTCAAAATTGATGTTACTTCGTAATATGAAATATGTCAGATGCCACAAAATAAAGACACATTTTTAAAAGAATATTAGGATTTTCAGTACTAGCTAGCACATTAGACAATGAAATTCTATCTTTCTTGGGTGCTATATATTCTACCATGTATCAAGCCTCATGCATATTAATATCTGCGCAATTTTCCAAAAGGATGCCACAAATCTCTCTAACTATCCACAAACTTTCCTCACTTCTAAAGTACTCACATAGTTGGTATCTTGTTTATCAACATTTCTATCTTCACAAGGTTGAGCCCAACGAGAAAAAACTGCTAAGCATAATAAGTTTATCGATATTATTTGCTTTTATTGTTGCGATCTTTCTTCGATCAATGTAAAAATAAAATAAAAAAGGTAAAAACTTGTCAATTCACCTGGCTAAACTCTACTACTGGCAAAATGAGCCCCCTATGAGAACAATAATTTTTTTATTTGTCCATGCATCCCACTCTCCCATCCTAAATTATTGTCATTGTTGTTTCAACGTTTTTTTTATAATTTGTCCACTCACAATTCTGTTACTTTGTACTTCAAAATGTGTCAGCTGCCACAAAATAACTGCATGTTTCTAAAGGCATATTAAAAATTTTATCACCAGCTAGCACATTTGTCAACGTAATCTTTTCTTTGTTTGGGTGCAATATGTACTACCTACTACCATATATCATGTCTTTTACCTATCAATATTTGCTTAATTTTTCAAATTGATTCCCCCAAATTTCTCTGATCCTTCACAAACTTTGTATAGTAGGATCATGACAAATCTTTCTATTTTGTATTGAAATAGTTGGCGTCTTCTTTATCAACATTTCTATCTCCTATATATTAGGCCCAATGAGAACATAATGCTAAGCACAACAGGTTCATGTGTATTATTTTTTTTTCATTGTTATGATATTCCTATGTCAATCAATGTAAAAATAAAATAAAATAAAAAGTGAAAATCTCATAATTCACCAACAGTACTATTTGTAAAGTGGAATCCTTATGGGTCCGATTTTTTTTTTTTTCGATTTGTCCACGCATCCCACCTTCCCATCCTAAATTGCTACCTTTTGTCGTTTTAACATTTTCTCATAATTTGTCCACTCAAAATTGTTATTACTATGTACTACGCGTTAGTCGTCATAAAATAATGACACATTTTGAAAGAAATATAGAGATTTTCAATACAAGCTAGCATATTTGTCAACGCAATTCTATCCTTTATGGGTGTTATATATGCTACCATGTATCTAGCCCTATACCTATCAATATTTGCGTAATTTCTCAAAGTGATGCCCCCAAATCTCCCTGATCCTCCACAAACTTTGTATGGTAGGATCGTGACAAGTTTTCCACTTGACTTGCTTCTATAATGTATCTAGCCCTATACATATCAATATCTGCCTAATTTTTCAAAGTGATGCCCCTTAAATATTTTCGACCCTTCACAAACTTTGTGCACTAGGATCGTGACAATCTTTCTTCTTGATTGGATTCTATATTTTATTGGCATTGTTGGTGTCTTGTTTATCAACACTTTTATCTCAACAGAGGTTGAGCCTGATGAGAATAAAATGCTAAGCAAAACAGATTCATGGGTGTTATTTTCTTTTGTTGCTGCGATCTTTCAATTTCAATCAAAGAATGATTCACTTCATTTAATAGTGGGACCTGCTCCACCACCCCCAATATATTTATGGAGGAAGGTTGTGCCGCCCCAAAAGAAGCTACATTAATTTCCATTTTTTTTGAGAGTAGGACAGATTTATATCACGCTTCAACGAGTCTCAAATGGCATGCCAATTGTCAACTAGCCTTGGGAGATTACTTGGAGACTCTTGGGGAGAAATTAATGCCATTAACCAGCCTCCAAAACGGAACCCAAGGGCTGATACAAAGTTGATTTGTGAAAGGGAACTTTTTTCCATTTATGGAAATGAAGGACCACATTTTCCCACTTACTTTTATACTTTTGTAAAGACACCTATTTTAGTATTTTTATCTTGTCACCTTGCTCCCCTTTGTTTGTAGACTTGTTTTTCAGATTGTATATGTAAGTAGTTCACCTGTATAAAGAACACTTGGAGAAATATAAAATGAAAATCGGCACTTGCCTCCCAAAAATCAGTCTTGACTTGCCTTCTTGTTGGTTGTTTGTTTGAGAATTATTTGTGACATTGTTGCTATTGCACTTTAGTGCTAATTTGTTGTTGTGACTAAGCCTAAGTGGTGTTGTGCAAGCCCAGCTTGAATGTCCCACGAGACCTTTGAAAATAGGCTAGTGAAAAGTGGTATCAAAGCGTAGGTTTGAGCATGACGTCGAAGTTGCAATGCAACGCAACGCAACGAAGAGGCTGTTCAAGAAAGGGAGCAGGAGATTTAGAAGGATCTGCCAAGAAACTCGATAAAGTTAAGGTGAGGGACTCTTCTTCTAACCCACCAGTTTATGGCAAAACCCATGGTGAAGAAGGGGAAGGTTCCGACACTGGCCAACTCGACAAGAAAATTATCGGAGTTAAGGCTGATTTGTCGACCTTGAATAGACAACTTGTTGTTGTTGAGAACAACTTTAGTTCTCTTGAATCAGTGGCTCTTGAGGGCCTTGATGAGGTGAAGAGTAACCTTATTGAGCTTGAGAAAGTAAAAAGGAAGGGCTGACCAACCTTGAACTCAAACTCACTGAAGCTCTCTCCTCTCTTCATAAAGAGTTTGGGATATTGAAAAGGCAGGTTGATGAGACTGCTATTGCGGGAGTTACTGGTCCTATTAATGTTTGCGAGACACGTATTGAGGATCCTAAACCAAAGGAGTTTCGTGGTAAAAAAAATTCCCAAGATGTTGAGAACTTATTGTGGCAAATGGATGCTTATTTCGAGCATGTGAACATTACTAGTAAAACTGCCAAGCTTTGGAGAACAACTATGTATTTTAACAACACTACCATATTGTGGTGGCAGAGGAAAAAGGCGGGCATGGAAAGAGGGGTCTGTTCCATCGATGATTAGGGGCAGTTCAAAGAGGAGTTAAAGCATCAATTTTATCCTCAAACGGTAGTACATGAGGCTCGTCGGAAGTTGAGGGAATTAAAGCAAACTTCCTCCATTTGTGACTGTGAAATAATTCACAAAACTCACTCTTCGAATTTCGAGCCTTACTAGCAAAGACTTGTTGTTTTATTTCTTGGATGGTCTTTAAAATTAGGTCAAACAAGAACTTCAAAGGTGATAAGTCAATGATGTTAATGAAGCGATCGTAATGGCTGAATTGCTAACTAATTTTCGTGCTGATGCAGCAAAGGGGAGGGACAATCGAAGCAAATATGTTCCTCCCAAGGTGGATAACAATCGAAACAAAGGCAAGTCCGTTCCCAATCGAGGAAACAACACGAGAGGTAACAATCATAACCAACCTTCTAATTTTCGCAAAAATTATGAAGATCGTAAGAAAGACATTCCACATTGTGAGGGTTGTTATCTTTGTGGTGAGCTACTCATGCTGCTTGTTATTTTCTGTCGTTGAGTAAATTAAGTGTTATGGTTGCTTCTTAAAAGTAAACAAGAGAAGGTTGCGATGCACACCGGCGGACCGTCCGAGGAGTCAAGTGGACAAGTTGGTGGGGCAGAAAAGGGGAAAACGTGGTTGTGGGCTTGTTCAATCACATGACCTTGTTTAATCACATGACACTTGTAGCGTTGGTTGCCTAGCCAGCTCTTGTAAGGCCGCATGAATCACTGTTTGTTAATGCCAAGTTGAATGACAAAGACATTCGAATTATGGTGGACATTGGTGCAACATATAATTTTGTAACAGAGAAAAGGGCCAAGGATCTTTGTTTGAATTATGTTGTCAGTGATACATTGTTGAAAACCGTCAATAGTTTCGCTCCTCAAGTATCTATTGATTTAAGAGGATGGAAGGGGTTGACAAACTTCATAATTGCGTCCATGGATGTGTTTGACATTATTTTGGGGCTGAAATTTTGGCATGAGGTTAATGCGTTTATTTCACCGCATCTCAACCAACTTCACATCAGTGATGCTGGAGGTTCTTATGTGGTACCCCTTATTCGGGTACCACAAAATGGAATGCACTTGTTTTTTATGCAGATTGTTAAGGGTTTTAAGAAAAGGGAACCAACCTTTCTTGCTGCCCTTGCCGGAGGCGTCGAAGACTCAATTGAAGAAGTAGTTTTGCCTCCTTGTATTGAGCAATTCCTTATTGATAATAGGGACGTGATACCGGAGGAACTTCCCCAACGGTTGCCACCACGAAGGGAAGTTGATCACCAAATTGAATTGGTTCCCGGGGCAAAGCCAACTGCCATGAGGCCTTATCGCATGACGCTCTCGAAATTGGAGGAACTTAGAAAGCAACTCAAGGAGATGCTTGATGCTGGACATATTAGGCCGTCTAAGGCACTATTTGGTGCGCTCAATATCATATTCCTTTGATCACTGATTTATTTGATAGTTTGGGGAAGGCCAAAGTATTCACAAAGATAAAATTGAGGAAGGGTTATTACCAAGTATAGATTGCCGAAGGAGACGAGTCAAAGACGACTCGTGTTACTCGTGATGGAGCCTTTGAGTTGCTTGTCATGCCTTTCGATTTGACAAACGCTCCAGCGATGTTTTGTACCTTGATGAACAAGCAGTTCCATCCATTTTTAGATCAGTCTGTAATTATATATTTGGATGATATTGTTGTTTATAAGAACAGTATTGAGGAGCATGTTGAGCACTTGGGAAAAGTGTTCAAAGTCTTGCAAGATAACAATTTGTGCATGAAGTGAGAAAAATTCAGCTTCGCACAACCCACTGTTCAGTTCCTCGAACACACTATTATTCATGCTGAAATAAGGATGAACAGCGATAAAGTGGAGGCGATTCGGGATTGGGAGGCTCCATCAAAGGTACCTGAATTACGGTCCTTTTTTGGCCTCATAAATTATTATCGGTGCTTCTTATTTGGCTACTCTGCTATTGTTTCTCCACTCATCGACTTGCTGAAAATTAGTTGTGAGTGGGAGTGGTCTGATTGGTGCCATGATGCCTTTGAAAAACTTAAGGCAGCCATTATCGATGAGTCGGTTTTGACGCTACCCAATTTCACTAAGGCTTTTGAAATTCATACCGATGCATCTATCTTATCTATGGGTGGCGTCCTTATGCAAGAGAGCCACTCGATAATGTTTGAGAGCAGAAAGTTGAATGATGCTTAAAGGCGCTATTCGGCACATGAAAGGGAGATGACGACTGTAGTCCATTATCTAAGGACTTGGCGTCATTATATATTGGGTGCTCACTTTGTTGGTAAGACGGATAACGTCGTGACAACTTACTTCTAGTCCCAAAAGATGTTGACTGCCAAGAAAGCATGTTGGGAGGACTTTTTGGTTGAATTTGATTTCACTTTTGAGTACAAGCCGGGGAAGGCTAATGTTGTAGCCGGCGCACTTAGTCGCAAGGCTTCCTTGGCTACGATTGTTAGTTCAACTTGCAACATTGTTGTTGAGAATATTAAGGAGGGTATGCAGCATGACTCCATGGTGAAACAACTTCTCATTTTGGCCTAACAAGGCAAGACGAAGAATTTTTTAGAGGAAAATGGTTTGATGTACACTACAGGCAGACGTGTGTACGTTCCGAGGTGGGTTAGGCGTACTTTGATCAAGGAGGGCCACGATTTTGCATAAGTTGGTCACCCGGGTTAGAATAGGACTTTGGCGTTATTGGAGTCTTCTTATTATTGGTCTCGGATGCGAGATGACATTGAAGTTAATGTGCCTACTTGCCTCGTTTGTCAATAAGAAAAAGTTGAAATGAAGGAGCTGGGTGGACTTCTTGAGCCACTGCCTATTATTGAAAAACCATGGGATAGTGTTACTATAGATTTCATCAAATGCTTTCGAATTTGGAGGGGCTCGGGACGATTATGGTTGTTGTTGATCGCTTCTCCAATTATGCGACATTCACTGCCACGATGGTCAGTTGCAAAGCCAAGAAAGTAGCTCATTTATTTTTGCGAGATGTCATAAAACATTGGGGTGTATCCAAACATATTATTAGCGATCGCGATCCTCAATTCACTGTATATTTTGGAGAGAATTATTTAGTTTCCTTGGGCTAGAGTTGCACTTCTCGACCAGTTTCCATCCTCAAACGGATGGGCAAATGGAGCGGGTCAACACACTCTTCGAGTGTTATTTGCGGCACTATGTTGGTGCCAATCAAAAGGATTGGGCAAAGTAGCTGGACACTGCCCAATTTTCTTATAATTTGCAGCGAAGCGAGGCAGCGGGGAGAAGTCCATTTGATTTGGCTACCGAGCAGCATCCTAATACACTACAATCCTTACCCGTCAACGTTGGTTTGAAGAGTTCGAGTGCTTATCACATGGAGAAAGCCTAGGAGGAATAAGTCGATCTTGCAAGGTCATAGCTTGATAAGGCAGCCGAGAAGATGAAAATGTTTGCTAATCAAAAGTGGCGACCAGTCAAATATCGAATTGGGGATAGAGTTATGATAAAACTCAATCCTAGGCAATTCAAGTTGTTGCGAAATATGAAACAAAATTTCACTCATCTCTACGAAGGTCCTTTTGAGATTATTGCTATGGCGGGCAAAATTTTTTATAGGGTCGAGATGACCTATCTTTTTAAATTACATCCGATCTTCCATGCTAGCCAATTAAAACCATACTTTGAAGACGTAGAAGACAAGGAACGAGGACAGCCTGGTCGAGCTCAAATTTTTATTACTCCACCAATCGTGGAGAAGCAGATTGAGGTGATTATTGATCATCAATTAGTCTGTGACAAAGGCTGGAATAATTCGAGTGCGCAGTTCCTTGTTCATTGGAAAGGAACGACATCAAGAAGGCAATATGTGAGAAATATGAGGACTTGTGGAAGTTTTGCGACCAAGTCCAAAATTATTTGCATGTGTATAGCGTTGGGGTCGTCACCAAATCAGGTGGGGGAGTGTGTGCCGCCTCGAAAGAAGCTACATTAATTTCCAGCTTTTTCGGGAGTGGGGCAGATTTATATCGCGCTTCAACGACTTGAACGATGTGCCAATTGTCAACCAGCCTTGGGAGATTACTTGGAGACTCTTGGTGAGCAATTAATGTCATTGACCAGCCTCCAAAGTAGAACCCAAGGGCTGATACAAAACTGATTTGTGAAAGGGGCCTTTTTGCCATTTATGGAAATGAAGGAACACATTTTCCCATCTACTTTTATACTTTTGTAAAGACATCTATTTTAGTCTTTTTATGTTGGAACCTTGCTCCCCTTTGTTTGTAGACTTGTTTTTCAGATTGTATAAGTCTTTGTAAGTAGTTCACTTGTATGAAGAATACTTAGAGAAATATAAAACAAAAATTGGCACTTGCCTCCCAAAAATCGATCTTGACTTGCCTTCTTGTTGGCTGTTTGTTTGTAGACTGTTTGTGACGTTCTTATTGTTGCACTTTAGTGCTAATTTGTTGTTAGGACTGAGCTTAAGTGGTGTTGTGCAAGCCCATATTGGTTGTCCCATGACACCTTTGAAAATAGACCCGTGACACAGATTATATATCCAGGAATCGCACTCGCCGCTCCAAATGTACTAATATTTCTACTAGTACCAGCATTCACAGGTTCATTTAGACCAGCATCAGCTGTTGCAGCTCCACCTACACCACAACACCAACTGTTATCTCCCCCAGCTCCGGCGAGTTATTCGTCTTAATTTATCTCATATTTTGTAGTTTTCTTATTTTATTAATTTTTTTTGCAGGTTGATATCTGGAGTCATTTTTAATTTTTGTTTTTATTTTTGATTTTATGTATTACTACAATGAGCGGTTTCTAGATTAATTTTTTTTTTTGTAATACTGCAGTGAGTTAATGTACTTATTCATTAGCTTTTATTTAAATACGAGTGAACTTGTTATTAAAAAATATTAAAAAATCTATCAAATAATTATCTTATGAATTAAATATAATTTGAGAAGCTACACAAATTCTTTTACAGTATAATATTTAAAGCAATATTTAAATAAACTAGAATGTAATTTATCTTGTTTTGAGGAAGTTGTAAATAAAAAATGATAACCAAATATGTGATGACAAAATTTATGTTCTCATATTCATTGATTTCGACACTCATTTGGGCGTTGGGACTTGGGAGTAATAAAAAAATGTTCAAAAGTTATGATTATAATTATGTCATTTAATTTTAAATTCAAAATGAATAGAAAGATATTTCATCATTCTTTCGTAATTGTATAGTTTTAAATTTTAATACTAAAAATAGTAATGAGAAGAAAAAGGGGAAAATGAGATGAGTGTCTTCTCCCTTTGCATTAGAAAGCCACAACACTTTCATGCAATTTTTCATGAGTATGAAGTTTCCTAAATTGAAAAAAGATAATTTTATTGGTTTATATCAATAAAATATCTTATAAATAAAAAAATTTAAAAATTATGTGGCTTGATCCATCATATTTCAAAACCTATATGGGCTAGACCGGATGGAGTGGGTCAACCCAAATTGAAAACTCTAGTTGAGAGTAATAAAAAAATGAACAAAAGTTATGATTGTAATTGCGTAGTTTAATTTTAAATTTTGAAATGTATTCAGAGATAGAATATCCTTCTTTCGTAATTGGATAGTTTTAAATTTTAATACTCTTAAAGAAAAGCAACGAAAAGAAAAAAAAGGAAAAAAAATGAGAAGATAGTGTTCTCCCTTTGCATTAGAAAGTCATAACACTTAAATGCATTTGTTATGAGCATAGCGTTTCATAATTTTAAAAATAATAATTTTATTGGTCTAATATCAATAATATATCTTGTAAATAAAAAAATTTAAAAATTGTGCGGCCCCCAAACCCTTGTATAGGCTTAGCCCGAATGAGGTGGGTTAGGCCAAATTGACAACTCTAGTTGGAAGTAATAAAAAAGGTTCAAAAGTGATGATTGTAATTGCCTAGTTTAATTTTAAATTAAAAATGTATTAAAAGATATTTCATCATTCTTTCGTAATTGAATAGTTTTAAAACTTAATACTCTAAAAGAAAAACAACGAAAAAAAGGAAAAAATGAGATAAGAGTCTCCTCCCTTTGCATTAGAAAACCACAACACTTCAATGCATTTTTTATAAGTATGAAGTTCCCTAAATTTGAAAAACAATAATTTTATTGGTCTAAATTAGTGTTTTTCCTCAAAATGTCACGTCCCAATAAAAAATAAACAAGTTTAAAGAAGATGGCTTTTTTTAAAAAAAATTCAATGGAAAGGATGAAATTCCTTTAAAAGTTCCAATGTTTCTTGAATAACCAATAACATGCTCCCTCGGAGCCCAAAACGAGTAGAACTGCGACAAAAATTGCTAACGTTTCTCAAATACACAATTCTCTCGTTTTTAATTCAAAGCATATCAACTACAAATGTCGTGTGTATGAATGCACACCAAACACACTTAATTCATTCACACCACCTCAAACAATAGGGTAGACACCCATCACAGTACAATCGTACTAACCTAGAATTCGAGTCATTCAAAGTCCAAGACCTCCACAAATACGATAATAATGGGATAATAACCCTAAATTAAGTATAAAATTCACACAACCACGCTAAAAAAATCAATGCACATAAATTGAAGTTTAAACCACATAGAAGCATTCTAAGGATCCTAAATCGTCAATCAAGACTAATGCTAATTCTTATCTAAGGCTTTACGACTAAAGTACTAGGATAATGCCCCGAAAACGGCCAAAAAGTGACTAGAGATTATACAAGTCTAAATTCGCATCTTACAACCTTCCTAATGATCATATAACTTATATTGAATAGAAACAAAGTCATGTCCAAAAAGGGAGCACCATAATCTACATCAAGGCTGAAATTGTACTCGAACATCTATTCTAGAGTTTTTCTCTTTTGAGCAGCCTACGAACGATACTACATTATCAAATTACAGATGTAGACGTCAACATGGGCGAATTGATACCTCAATTGCCATAAAAACTTTGGACCCAAAAATTGGGTCGAAATAGGACTGTGTGACCCACACGTGGAATCACAAAATTTATTCTGCCACAAGGTCCCAACTAGCTCAAGGAACTTGTGCCCCGAAAATGGACTGAATATGAGCATACTTGAGCTCAAAATAGTCTTACCAAAGAAAGCGCAAGAACACTTCAAAGTAGGAATTAGAAGACGGAAATCGAGGAAACTTACAAGCTAACAAAAGATTATGATAAACGCTCAACCACAACTTATCCAATACTAGGTGTGGATGATCGTAATCTAGTATAAAACCTAACGAAGAGTTGGAGTCGAACCCACAGATAACTGTACAAGTTCGAATTCAGTTACGAAGTTATGAATGTAATCTAATTGGTAATAGGAATATAAATTATCGAAAACATTTTACTAAATTGAAAAAGGTGAAAACAAATGTCAGATAGGGGGATTAGGATTTTCAATTAACAACTAAAAGAAATATGAAAATAGGGGTTTTAACAAGATTAAGAGGAATTCTCGAGATGCAATTGCTTATAGGCTAATTACGCTATATGGGTAATTGAAATTTAACATAAATATGATGTATCATTATGGGTAGGCTAGACTATAAGTGCAATAGTTTTCTCTCTAACAACGATTAAGGAGAATTCTCTCGAACATCGACAAGCTTTACAATACTAAACAGCCCACAACCTTAAGTTATCAACTCTCTCGAGCTAGATAAGTAGAATAGAGTTTATGATTCACTCTCTCGAGCTGAACTCATATCAACCCAATAACTACAATCATTAATCAAAAGCTTTAGTTCCAAAACCTCTTTCTTAAGCAAGCCTAGAACTCTAAGTTAGAATTGCATTTGCAACTACAATTCATGGATTAAAACTCAGTTGATGATTAAACCCACATTAAACATCAAATAAATCATTAAACAACAATACCCATAAGCTATTTAGACAAATAATCACATGATAACACCCTAAGAATTGGAGTTTTTATCTACACATCATAAAAAGAGAGAAACCATTACCAAATACATTAGTCATGATCTGGGTAAAGGTTTTTGAAGTCTTTACAATGGTCCAAATTGAAGAAATTCCAAAACCAACTTGCAAATCCTAAAGTTTTAGGCTCAAAAGCTTCAAAGTCTACAATGAAAACTCAAAAGCTCTCAATGCAGGGAATTACAATAGGAAGAAATCTAAAAACTCCTTAAAATTTCATTTGAAATTTCAATTTATAGTTGCCTAATTTTTGGCCTGAAAGACCATTGGGCGAAGTAAGTCGGGCCTTGCCGAACCAGTCGGCGATCCACCTTTTACTCCAATCCATCGCCAGTTTGCATTGGCCATTTGTCTTTAAGGTTATGTGACTTTAGGCGATCAAGGTTGCCATCGTGGAATCGTTCAGCGATCTACCCACTGCCCATTCCTGTAGCCAAATTGGTGCTTCTCCAGGGCTGATACACCAAAACTTTGGATGAGCTAAAGAGTCAATCGGTGGTTCGCCGAGTGGTCTTGGCGATAACCAGGATCGCTTTTCTTCACTTCTTCAGCTTGTTTGCTTTCTTTTTTCCCGGTATATCCTAGCCTTGCTCCTTAGCCTTCATAGTTGCTAATCAACACTTTCACATCAGTTTAGAGACACTAAAACTATCAAAACAAAGCCCTAAATGAGTCAAAATCTTAGAATCATCAACACCCTCAACTTAAACTTTTTCTTGTCCTCAAGTAAAACTCAAGATCAATCGGTTCAACAAGGATGTTTACAAATAGTGCTGCTTAAGACCTAAATAAATGCACACAAAAGGTTCAAACTACACATACAATGATTAATTATGCACTCAAAGAATCAAATTGTGACTCACTATCATCAAGTGTACTCAAGCTCACAATGTTTGCTTCAAATGCAAGTTCAAGCTCAACAAAGGTACTCAAATGCCCTCACAACAAAGATGATTCCACATTCACACAAAATTTCTCAAAAATTTAAGGTCCCAGAATAGCATCCAACTCTCACACTCGCAAAGATGAACACATGCATGATTCCACCCATAGGCTTGCCCTTATTTTCCAATCAACATTCGTTTTAGCTCACTTAAGATCACAAAAGATCTTTTCAAGGCTTATAAAGGAGCTGAGTGTAAATGTATGGTCATTTAGGCTTATGGCTACTACCTTCAAGAAGTATGGCCTAAAAATCACTTTTTCTCCTTCTCTTTCACATTCAAACATGTTCATAATCCACCTCGGGCCTGCTCACAAGCTGTGACTCTGACAGTAAGGGCATCTAGTACAAACTTGTTATCCCTCATCTCAGCCCTAAGTGGGGCTAAGGTAGCAGCTATCTCCCTCTCTATCATCCCAGGCATAGTAACCTCAACATGGGAGGCACACACATCGGCTGAATGAGCCAAATAGCCCATCTTGTACAGCATGGCCTGGGTGATAGGAGGTCTGAAAGCAGAAGAAACATCAAAATAAAGGCCCACTAGCTTGAGAGGGCGTGATTGCCTCTGTCAACAATGTCTTAACATCAACCTTCGAGGATATATCCACTAGTGTTGTCCTCCTCCTATCAGTCTTATCCCGTAAACACTAGGCCTCAATACGTGGGATGTCAGTAGAAGAGGTGGAAGTCACCTACACATCCGTCTTCTCATCTCTAGGAACACGAGTATGTCTGCACAACTCTGTTATCAACACTGGGAATGAAAGCGAGGTATGTCTCTGCTTAGCCCTTATGGCCATCTCTTTCTCAATCAGCAGCCCCAAATTCAGCCCATGGCGATCAATGATAGACCCTAAACAGGCTGCCTTCGGGTGTCTGAAGATGGAATTATTCTAGGAAGGCATAATAGCGCTGCTGATGAACCCAAACCAGTATCTTGCAGTAACATTCAGGTCCTTCTTCTTTATCGGGGCACCGTCTCTATCCACCTTGAGGTGACATTGGAGATAAGGGGTGACATCCAACCCTTGAGATCATCCAAGGTCTTCTTCTTGACTAGATCGATGTAATTATGTATAATGTTCACTGAGTATCCAAGTACTGCATTTATATCTAAACATCGACACTTCACTTTCTTCCCTCTGAAACCACGAAATCAACCGGCCTGAACATGCTGACCTTCTTCTTCCCCTTTGGCACCAGCTCACTATAAGATGAATAGAACTCTCGGACCCAATTGGGAATGTAGGGGCCTTGGGGTTTAGTGAATAACTCAAACTTGTGAAACTTGATAGTGTTACAGTTTTGGATACCTATTCACCACACCATCGGTAGACAATCTCTTCTCCTCTAGGATGATCCTCAAATCCTCACCCTTTAGTTGGTTGAGTGATCGGGGAGGAGGACTTGAACATGTGGTACCTGTACTACTGTTTGTACTGGAGGAGGCACTAGAGCTGAAGCTGAAGGGGTATGCGTCTGAGGCACTGGATCCTAGATGAATCATTCATTGCTTTAAAGCGTAGCTCCGCTTTCCTGGCCTATAATAACTGGTCATTATCAGGCTCAGAGATGGAAGCCTGGGAATCATGAGAGTCCTCATCACTGCCGGATGTGGTGAGGTGTGTCTCGTAGACCCCCTTACTATCTGAGCTTGCCTCTATTGTCTCAACTACGGGCGTCTTGCCCTTGCCTTTGCCTCCCTTTGGAGGTAGTTTTGTTGACTTTGCTTGGGATGCAGTTGTATCCTCATTGATGGTGATTCCACGTGCCAGCTTCTAAGGCGGTATGTCTCTGCCTACTACCTTAGGTCTATCCATGCTTGCAAAACAACATGAAAAACATTACAAAAATTTCAGAAAAGCTATTGCAGTAAGATTCGCCGAACCGATCAGCAAGTCGCTGAACCACTTAAGCGAGCCAGGTCGGGCTCTCCAAAAGTTCCAGAACAAAAACCTCAAAAATTCAAAGCTGGTCGGTAATGTACAGGGCCATTCAGCGAACTAAAAGTAGCTCGCTAAAAGTTACAATGTATTTTCAAGAATTAGTGGAGTAGAAAGGCAATCAAGAAGCACTTTCGACGACTAAGCTCAGCGAGCTCAGGCGTATCATCAAAATTTACAGAATAAAACACAGTATTTTAAGGAAACTAAAGGCGATCCGATGGGCATTTGGCAAACCACCGAACCACGGGGTGAGCTCGACCCAGCTCGCCAAATGGCATAACGTTCCAGTTTTGCACCCCGTACTTTTAAAATCAAGCACACATCCCATGAAATCAAAATGAAATACTTACACTATGAAATTAAAGCAAGGCCCATACTACCCATGCCCTCGGGGTACTCAAAATTCCCTTGATTTGGCCAAAATTGGCCAATTGATGTCGTTTGCCCTTAAGACTGATATCAACCGCTCTATCATCGGGCAAACTACGACAATTATCAAAATCCCGGGTTACTCAGTCTTCACCCCGCTAGACCCAATACAAGATTAACATAACCCAACAATTTTCTTAACTATTGACATGAGAATCAACCATTTACGATCATTTAAGCAGTAATTCATTTAAATACGGGCAATCCAACAATCAAATTATCACACCAACAACACTACACATATATATCAACAATAAAATATCGATTTCATTTGAGTTCAACCATTTATAGAGTTTGGGGTTTGGAAAACCAAACTTTTATGTCGAAATAGATTTGAAATGCTATGCGGCAAAGAAATCCAAAAATAAATCCCAAGCAAAGATCCAATAAAACGAGAGTAAATACGCGAAGATACGAAATAACTAATATCGGATGAGAGAATTTGGGACTTAAAAAGTAGGAAAGCAGAAGGATTTTAAACTTTTAGCTCGCATATTTCCTATTTTCCAAATTGGGAACGCCAACCGGTTCGGCATGTCGCTGATTAAACTTTTATCTCGCATATTGCCCATTTTCCAACACTTACACTTTTCAACTTCCACAATCAACATCCGTTATTCAAAAACAACATTTAAAACATCAAAAATTTGGGTTTCCTCCCAAGAAGCATCTTATTTAACATCGTGGCACGATGGAAATACCAATTCAAGCTTCATTTTTGGGGTTGACTGTTGTGTCACTAGGCAAACCCCCTTTTGGCCTTTGCTTCAAATAAGATGAAATTTGACCCATTTACGTCTCTAATTACTTAATAAAGACTGAGTGAGAGGTCACCATCTGATTGAGTGTGGAGACGTCCTCTTTTATTTCTTTCAAAACTTTGTCTTACCCTTCTACTTTTTTGAGAATACGTGCTAGTATGTCTTGTGTATGGAAGCTCTCCGAGTTAGCTCTTTTCTCTTTAAGCTTTTGGCGTTCATAAGGTGGAACATATTTTTCTTTTTTCACCATCTCTTTTCTTCCAAGTAGCATTACAATCACGCCATTCCCTATCATGATCTCTCTATCTATCATCTCTATTCCAACCCGGATTTCCACCCGGCCTTGGATAATTTTAATGAAATCCTTATCCTTGATTCGCAAGGAAGTTCACTTCCTTATTGTACAACGCTTTAACTTGTGCTTTTTTAGGGTTTGCTCCACCAACACCCACAACGCTTACACTTTTCAACCCACTACCCATCACATTTTTCAACAATAGATCCAGCTGGGTTATCATTTTGGCCATATTTTGGTCTCTCTCCTGATCCTTGTCGATCTGATATTTCGTAATCCTAAAAGTGAGAGAAGACACTTGGTCCTCACGAGTGTACCATGTTGTATTGATCTTGGGCATGCCATAAAGGAGTTGAGACGCTACTTCATAGGGTTGTTGCATTATACCTCCAGGAACAAGTTGATCAACAATCATTTGTTCACCGAGTTAAGATTCTTATAGAAGTATTGTAACAATATGTGGTTTGGAAATTCGTGAGTCAGACATTGAAGTATCAACTTCTTAAATCTCAGCCACATCTCGTGGATTGGTTCACCCTCCAAGCATTTGAAATAATGGATATTATCTCTGAGCGTTATCATCTTTGACGGAGGAAAAAATATCACATGAAACACTATGGTAAGCTCATCCCAAGTAGTAATGGAGTCCCTCGGTAACTCAGCCAACCATTTGGTAGGTTCACCCATCAAATAGAATGGAAACAGCTGGAGACGAACTAATTCTTGTGATATGTTCTTGAATGAGAACAGACCACAAACATCCATGAAGTTCTGAATAGACTCATGGGTGTCTTCATGGGCCAGCCCTCCATATAGTTCTTTCATTTGGAGGAGTTGTAGCATCATGCTAGTAACATGGAAGACATCATTCTCCTCAACAGGAGATAGACGTATTCCACCAACACCATCCAATTGAATTTGTTCATTCACATCATTTAGATTACTAATATAATCTTAGTGGCCCACTTGGCTACCATTACTCCCATTCATGCTCATTTCTTCCTCTGTTCAAACACAGCCAACACAAACACAAAACAAAGTAAGTCAATTCAACTACAACACAAAAAGATTACAACACAACTTCAATAATAGAATTCTAAACAATACCACTCCCCGATAGTGGCGCTATTTTTGATAAACGCTCAACCATACCTCATCCAATACTAAGTGTGGGTGATCATAATCTAGTATAAAACCCAATAAAGAGTTGGGGTCGAACCCATAGGGAGAAATATAAGTTTGAATTCAGTTACGAAGTTATAAATGTAATCTAATTGGTGGTAGGAATATAAATTATTGAAAACATTTAGCTAAATTAAAAGGGGTGACAACAAATGTCAGATCGGGGGATTAGGTTTTTCAATTAACAACTAAAACAAATACGAAAACAGGGGTTTTAACAAGATTAAGAGGAATTCTTGGGATCTGATCGATTATAGGCTAATTACGCTATATGTGTAATTGAAATTTAACAATAATATGTTGAATCATTGTGGGTATGCTAGACTATAAGTGCAATAGTTTTCTCTCGAACAACTATCACGGTTCAGGTGAGTTCTCTCGAACCTCGACAAGCTTTTCACTACTAAACGACCCACAACCTTAATTTATCCGCTCTCTCGAGCTATAAAAGTAGAATCAAGTCTAGGATTCACTTTCTCAAGCTGAACCCATATCAACCCAATAACTACAATCATTAATCAAAAGTTTTGGTTCCAAACACCTCTCTCTCAAGCAAGCCAAGAACTCCAAGTTAGAATTGCATTTGCATCTACAATTCATGGATTAAACTCAGCTGATAATTAAACCCACATTAAAAAAGTAAATAAATCATTAAACAATAATACGTATAAGCTATTTAGAAAAATAATCACATGATCACACCCCAAGAATTGGGGTTTTATCTACACATAATAAAAAGAGAGAAACCATTACCAAATACATTAGCCATGATCTCGGCAAAGGATTTCAAGTCTTTACAATGGTTCAAATTGAAGAAATTCCAAAACCAACTTGCAAATCCTCAAGTTTTAGGCTCAAAAGCTTCAAAGTCTACAATGGAAACTCAAAAATTCTCAACTCAGGGAATTAGAACAAGAAGAAGTCTAAAAACTCCTTTAAATTTTATGCAAAATTTCAATTTATTGTTGCCTAATTTTCGGCCTAAAAAATCATTGGGCGAAGTAAGACGGGCTTTGCCGAACCAGTCGGCGATCCTCCCTTACTCTAATCCATCGCCGGTTTACATTGGCCATTTGTCTTTAAGGTTTTATGACTTTTAACGACCAAATTGGTAATCAGCCGACTGCCTATTCCTGTCACCAAATTGGTTCTTCCTTAGGCCTGACACATTGGAACTTTGGGCGATCTAAAGAGCCACTCAGTGGTTCGCTGAGTGGTCTTTGCGATCACCATGATTGATTTTATTCACTTCTTCAACTTGTTTGCTCTTTTTTGCCCGATAATGTCCTTGCCTTGCTCCTTAGCTTTCATACCTGCAAATCAACACTTTAATATCAGTTTAGAGCATAAATTAGGTATTTGAGGATACTAAAACTATCAAAACAAAGCCCTAAATGAGTCAAAATCTTGGACTCATAAACTAACAACCCTCAACATGCCCCTATGCGATCTAGAACTAATTCCCAACAATTTCCATAAATTTTCTCCTTCATTTTGAGCTCCAAATTGCAACAATGGAGTTATCTTGAAGAATATGCATGTTGAAAATTATGAACTGAAATAAAAATGCCAGTCATTTGGCCTTTACGAACACGAAACCTGGTCTGTAAATGTAGAGGTCAAACTTGACTGTCAAGATGACTTTGCCTCCGTGAAGGCCGGACCTAGTCCGTGTGTAACATCCTACCTAAGAAATACCTAAGAATAGAAAGAACTAATTTGGAAAGAGCAAAAATCTAAAATTTTGCAAGTTAACCTTAAGTTATGAGTTTTGAGTCAACTTCAAATGACGATAACTTTAAGTACAAAATGAGTTAGGTGGCCCATAAGATATCAAATAAAAGTTCTTGGAATCCTCTTTCCAACGCAATCGAGTTTGCTAATTTTTGAGTTCGTATGAAGGAGATATGACTGTTTGAAGTCAGGTTGTTCAATTAAGGAAAGTTACCCAAAAATATGAGGGGTATTTTGGTCTTTTTCTTACCCTTTCAAATTTAAGCATTTCTAGTAAATAATTAGGGGTCGAAACTGATTTGGTTCAGTTTTCTTAAATCAAAATACACTTAGGGTTTTGGAAAAGAGTTCAAGAAAAGAGGAGAAGATTCAAACGTTCGTCGAGTTCTTGAGGTTTTATTGGGGATTTTTGCCAAGGGTTTGATCCCTAAGAGGTATATGAGTTCTCATAGCGTTGGGTTCGTTCACCCACATGCCAATCATGTTAATTTCAGCGCAACTTCATTCTTGAAAATCAAAGAAATTGAGTTCTTGGTAAGTGTTTTTGAAGTTCATTCGTAAATCTTGATTTATGGGATTGTTGATGAGTTCTTGAGATAATATTTAGTGTTTTGAGTGTAATTTTGAGTGGATTATCGTATAATAATATTGGCTATTCTAATCTAAGTGCTTGGTGTAGAAACCAATCGATTCTAGTTGAATTGGGGTTAGAAAACGAGGAAGAAAATAGGTCTCTGAAGTTTAGGGGCAGGCGCCCCGCGCCAGGGTCCTTTGCCCCCACCATTTTTCCGTTGTTTAGCCCTTCTAAGTTCTTCTAAAGTATTCCTTTACTTCCTATTGATTCTAACTACTCTAAACTACTTCTAAACATCTATAAATAATTTATAACAAGAATCATAACATTGAATCCATAAATTCAAATTCAAGGTAGAGCTAAGAGTCAAGTCTTGAGAGTTCATTCGAGTCTTTTTAAGAAGTCTTTTGTAAATATTTTAAGACTTGAGCATTAAGTTTAAGAAAGAGTATAACTAAGTTTATTTTCTTTATAATGATATATGGGAACTAAGTATTCCCAAAAGTAAATATTTTCACATTTAAGCAAGAGAGGAAACATCGATTTCCCAAAAGAGTTCATGAGCAGTTTTCAATATTATCTCTTTTTAGAGAAAGTTTTTTGAGTAATAATCTCAAACCACAGAAAGAGGAAATGTTATCTTTAAAACATAATGAGCTAAGTATATTTTGGGAGTAGTATTGAGCACCGATATGGGAGAGAGTTCATACAACTCACAGCCCCCATAAACCATGTAGCAACGTCATAGAAAGGGTTATACTTTCCAGATGATTCTGTAATGCTTTTAGCATAGACTAGGGGATTCACTTAGTAGTAGGTTCTATACCTCAACAATTATAGGACGGCTCTGGCAGTATGGGTTAGAAGATATATCATTATATAGCTCATAGTGATGGTTGTCAGTTAGAAAAACTCCCACAGAGATATTTCGTATTCTTATATACACAGAGTTTACTTTGTATTTTCAAATGCAAACAAAGTTTCTATTGTATCCTTGCATAAAAACAAAACACATCATATTTTTAAATACATGAAGCTGTTATCTACTGTTTTAAATGCTTTTCTTTATACTGCATGCTTTACTACTACTTTATATTGAAATGAGTTAGTATCTTCGAGTTGAGTTGAGATAAGGTAAGTATTTCTCAGATCCAGTTCAAGCTTATGTCGTTTTTAGATTTCCCCTCATATGCTCTTACATTTCATGTACTGACGCCATTTGTCCTGCATCTTTTATGATACAGATATAGGTAACCAGGATTAGTATCCCGCGCTTCGTTAATCTAGTTGAGCTTCAGAGTTGTTGGTGAGCCTCCTTGCTTTCAGAGGGTCCCTTGTTTACTTTCAGTCATTTCATTTTGTTAGTAGGATGTCGTGGGTCTTGTCCCTACGTCCATCTCAGTTAATATAGGCTTCATAGATAGATAGACATTAGTTCATGAGTCTTATTTATTTCAGTTGTTTTGTTCTAAGACTTGAGTTGCCTTTTTGGCCAGTTGAATGTTTCTTTAAAGACATTATGAGTTTATTGCATGAGTTTATCTTTTGAGACTATTTCATGTAAATTAAGTCTTTCACTAGTATTTATGCCATGTTAATGGTGAACTTGGGGCCAATAATGGTTCTCAAGTGTCAGTCCCGCCCAGAGTGTAAGCTCGGAGCATGACACAGTGATACGATGGTCAAAGGCCCCACCAATCTGCGAACGCGGCTCAAGGCCCACGAACACTGAACATAGTCCATGAGGTACCAACAAAGGTTGTATCAGCTGAATTTCATATTAAAAAAAATGCCTTGCAGGGATTGAGACTCGTTAGGAACCTTGTGCATGCAAAAAAAAACTATGCTATCCTACCAAAAATGACATTCAAGACTCAACAAAATTGATGAAACAACCAATGGAAGTCGTCTCGATACAATGTTGACCAAAGTCAACACTTACATTAAAACAACAAAAACAAGCATAACACAGAACACCACGAAATTATTCTAATCACCTTGGGATCTGAATTAAATGTCATTGTAGACCAAACCCAAAGTTTCGGAGCTACAACGCTAATAAAAATCTCATCTGAGTCCGTTTATCAAGCATGTTGACCGAAGTCAATCTTTTGTCAAACTTTTCCAACATCTCGCCTAACGGCTCAAACTCACTCAGAAGACCTCGAGACCCAAATCGATCGTGATAATAACCCAAAAAGGACCTTCCATAGCGGATGGAACTAATGAAATCTCATACGTTGTCAGATTCTCTAGACGTTGACCAAACTCTACTTTTTCAACCTAACCTCAACCCCCCCCCCACCCCACAAACAAAAACATGGAGAAACTCACCCAAAACTCTTTTGACCAACTTGGAAAGCATGTCACCTATCTCAACACATCACAAACACTACATAGGAACTCTACGGAAAGGGGCAGAACATAATTTATACATGATAGCAAGTAGATGGCCGCGAGGGACATTACATTTTTTCTAAACTTTATATTTACAAAAATCGATTATTTAATCTTTCGTGCATAAGTTAAACTCTATATACTAAATTCATCAATTATAGGCTGTTAAAATGAGCTCCAATTACATGAGACCCGCCCAACCCATCCATAATTTTATGAGTTGAGCTCAAGATAATTTTAAGTTGGGTCAATCTCAACCCATTAAATTGTAACCCATTTTAGACATCTAAAATACCCTTAAAGTACTGAAACTGATACAGATATACCCCTCGTTTACCTTTTGGCCACAAAATGCCCTTGGAGTTAACCTTTGTGGCCCTATTATACCCTTTTCACAAACGAAATAATTACTTCGTTTAATTAGCATTTTCATTTAATATGTGACACTATCTAATTCATTGTAAAAAAATTAAGTAACTAAAACTAAATTAACAATCCAAACCCGGATCCACCCAAAAAAAAAAACACCCAACCTATCTTCTAAACCTCAATTATTCTAAAAGGGAAAAACCCAAACTATTCTCTTCAAGCTACTGAAACTCTATTATTCAAATTCATTTCTAACATTCAAAAAGGTAACAAGCCATGATCTATATAGATTCAAGAAGAGATACATTATAAATCTAGCCAAGGCATTTCCAACCATTCAACATACTCATACTCAAAGAGTATACATAGCACCCCCAAGAGCATGACTTTGTCTCCCTTAAATGTCATTAACAAAATTAGCAAATAAGGTACTTATCAAATCACGAAATCAACTACAAATATAGTTAAAACTACAACATAATGCATATTGTGCCACAGAACATCAAATCATGATTAACCTAACAAATACATTCCTTAGAGATATCTATATTGTCTAAGCACATCTTCATCCTCACTAACAACTAGTTCTGCGCTGAAACTTCTTTGATTTTCATGGTTTCTAGCCTTGAATAGAGTTACACTCTGAATTTAAGCACTGCTCCATATCTGCAGCATCCCTTTTTATCAATTTTGTTTCATAGGTTCTACCCCTGTCAGTTCTGCTAACTCTTGAAATGCTGCCAGAGCAATTGCTGGTGTCTCAGCATTTAAGCAAAGCCTCAAAGCGTTTGTTGCCTCCCTTATTCTTGATTAATGCCAATGTTTTCAAAATTACTTATATCAACTTAACGTATGCAGATTAAACAAGAGTAGGTGGAGACTTTACTCTAGAATAATTGGGTTTTAGAAGATGGGTCAGGTTTTTTTTTTGGGTGGATCCGGGTTTGGGTTGGGTTAATTTAGTTTTAGTTAATTAATTTTTACAACGAATCAAATAGTGCCACGTATTAAATGAAAATCCTAATTAAATGGACTATTTATTCTGTTTGTGAAAAGGGTATTATAGGCCACAAAGGTTAACCCCAAAGGCATTTTGTGGCTAAAAGGTAAACGAATGGTATATTTGTACCAATTCCAATATTTTAAGGGTATTTTAGACCCTTCTCCGTAGAATATGGGTGTCAAATGGGTGGCTTAGACTGAATTAGAGAAATTAAAATGGACTGAACTAGAAATCGGATTGAGTTATGACCCACTCAAGTTTACTCTGAGCTCAAATGGATTAAAAATTGGGTTGGATCATGAACCATCCAATTTGACCCGCTTAATATCAAGAATTTTAGCATATTGCTATTTAGCTTTTATAACCACAATTCAAATTTCAACTTTTTATTTTGAAAAAAAAACAGGTTCTCTATTTGAAGGGTGCACAGATCAAATATTATAGTTGTTGCAGAACAAAAATTTAAAAGCTCAAAGGTAATTGACACCTAGGGGTCGTTTGGTGTGAGGGATAAAATAAATAGTCCTTGATAAAAAAAATAGTCCAGGGATAAAATCTTGGTGTTTTGTTTGGTTGTCAAGTTAGGATAACTTATTCCACCATATATACCATAGTAATGGGATAAGTTATTGCTCTTTTCAATATGGAAAAGACACTAGATTCTATGGTATAACTCACATGTTCTATGTCGGTTAATGGTAAACATCCCACATAAGATTATGAGTTTCTTTAAAGACTTTATGAGTTCCACAAAAATTATGATTTAAGCTTATGTTATAATATTTTCAAATGTTGCATTGACCTTGTCTCATGATTTATGATATGAGCTTTTCGAGATTTAATAAGTTTTACTTGGCCATGCATCATCAAGTTTTCAAGACTTAGCATGTTTCACATTTGTGTTTATAGATGTTCCCCATATTCAGTACATTCAAAGTACTAGCGCATATATCTCTTGTGCCTATATTGTTTCATAGTATAAGATTCGATGTTCCTCCCTCAGGTCGTGGCTAGTGAATTGATCACATTTTGCTTAGTTTGTGGTGAGTTCTTATTGTTTGAGGGCATGATTACACATTATGAGTTTCTTGTTTTTTTTCAGTCTTACAATTTTCAGATTTATTACGCGAGCTAGGGCTTGTCCTAGTCATACCTATGATATAGAGGCTTGTTGTCAGACTTAGTATAATTTCGTGTTTACAGTCTTTGTACTCTGATTTTGGTATCATGTTGAGTTGAGGTATTGAGACTTATATTTTTTTTATCTCTTTAATTATATCAGTTATGTGTATCTTATTGTCATGCTTATGTCAAGTGGCTTGTTTAGGATTTCTGGGATCTTACTCTCTTGGAAGTCAAAGAAACAAGCAACAATGTCCAAATCATCGACTGAAGTAGAATATTGTGTAATGCCAACTACTTGCAGTGAAGTGGTTTGGTTGTGTCGTTTGTTGACTGATTTTGGCATTCATATTTCCTCTCCCACACCCATGTATTGTGATAATGAAAGTGCTGTAAAGATTGCCTCCAATCCCCCTTTTCACGAACAAACCAAGCACATCAAGATTGATTGTCACTTTGTTTGAAAAAAAATTGATGACGGTGATATTCATTTTCTCATGTTTCTTTTAGAGATCAACTGATAGATTTTTTTCACCAAGTCTCAAACAAAGAAAAGACATGAGTTCTTTAATTGCAAATGGTTGGTTGACCACAATCAATTTGAAGAGATGTTAATCACCATCAATTACAATATCTACCTACCATATATAGTTGATTAGATAATATTAGTATATAATCTTCTTTAATTGTATTTATTATGTATAGTACTTACCATGTATAGTTTTCTTATAACTTTATAAGTAGATAATTTCTAAAGTAATAGAAATTTGTTGTGAAAATTAATCAAAAGAACAATATAAAAAGGTAGACAAGAAGAATATAAGACAAGAGAAATAATATAAGATCACTTTCTTTCTTTCAAGTGTATTCAACATTATTCTCAACACCACTATTTATAGGATTACATTCAGGAATACCAAAGCGTGTCATAAACATTACATTAAACCTTGAGAATTACTACTCATTAAGGCGGAAATAAACCTAGGAGTTATGCCCATCCATTTGACCACATTATCAACAACATTACTACCAATAAAGGATAAAATTAACCTAGGAGTTATAGTCATCCATTTGGCCACATTATTAACAACATTACTACTCATAAAGAAGGGAATTAACCAAGGAGTTATGGTCATCCATTTAACCACCAAAATGATTTACAACAATCCCCCTTGGATGACCATTGATAGATAATATGCCTTGTTAAAACCTTACTAAGAAAAAACCCTGTGGGAAAATATCTTAGTAAAGGACAAAAGAGTACACATATCTTGTTATACGCTTTATTTGTTGCCTCGTTAAAAACCTTGCCAGGAAAATCCATTGGGATAAAACCTAGGCCAAGGGAAAAAGAGTGCAGCCCGTAGTTTACTCCCCTTATTGCAAACATCATTTAATTTCTTGGAGACGACGCATTCTAATCTTGGATACCAACTTTTCAAATGTTGAGGTTGGTAATGATTTAGTAAACAGATCCGCCAAATTATCAACTGAGCAAATTTGTTGAACATTTATTTCACCTTTCTTTTCAAGATCATGAGTGAAAAAGAATGTTGGTGAAATGTGTTTTGTTCTATCTCCTTTAATGTATCCTGCATTCAGCTGAGCTATACACGCAACATTGTCTTCGTACAATGTAATTGGAATATCCTTTTTCATAGGAAAACCACACATTTCTCAAATATGTTGAGTTATTGATCTCAACCAAACACACTCCCGACTTTCTTCATAGATGGATATTATTTCTGCATGATTTGAAGAAGTAGCAACTAATGTTTGCTTCATTGAACACCAAGATATAGTTGTGCCTCCATATGTAAATAAATAGCCTGTATGAGATCGAGCTTTATGTGGATTAGACAAATACCCAGCATCTGTAAAACCATTCATTTATGACTTGGATTTATTAGAATAAAATAATCTCATATCAATGGTTCCCTGAAGATATCTGAATATAAGGTTGACTCTATTCCAATGTCTCTTTTTGGGGATGAGCTGAATCTTGCCAATAAACTTACTGCAAAACAGATATATGGTCTAGTATTATTGGCAAGATACATTAATTCCCCAATAGCATTAAGATATGGAGTTTCATTGCCAAGAAGCTCTTCGTCATTTTCTTGAGGTCGAAATGGATCTTTATGTATGTTAAGCGATCTCACAACCATTGGGGTACTTAATGGATGTGATTTATCTATATAAAATCACTTTAAAACATTTTCTGTGTATTTTGATTGATGGACAAATATTCCATTTTTCAAATGCTCAATCTGTAGGCTAAGACAAAATTTTGTCTTACTAAGATCTTTCATTTCAAATTCTTTCGTCAAACACTCAACCATTTTTGAAAGCTCTTTTGAAGTGCCAATGATATTTAAATCATCAACATACACAACTATTATAACAAAATCAAATTCAAACCTTTTTTTTATAAAAACACAAGGATAAATAGGGTCATTTTTGTACCCTTCCTTTAGCAAAAATTAGCTAAGATGATTGTACCATTTTGAAGCCTTATCGAACAATTTTCTTACGAATTTTTATATGCTTCAAGCACATTGAATGCTTCAGGAACTTTCATGAAATTATCGTGGTCTAATGAGCCATATAAATAGGCTGTGACAACATCCATTAGACGCATTTCAAGCTTTTCATGAACTGCCAGTTTATTAGATACCTGAAGATAATTGCATCCACCACAGGAGAATATGTCTCTACATAATCAATGTCATGCCTTTGCGAAAAACCTTGTGCCACAAGTCGTACTTTATATCTTACGACTTCACCTTTTTTATTTTGTTTTCGCACAAAAACCTATTTGTACCCCACTGGCTTGACACCTTCAGATGTTCGGACTATTGGTCCAAAAACTTCACGTTTTTCAAGTGAAGTCATTTCCGCTTGAATTGCCTCCTTCTATTTTGGCCAATCATTTCTCTATCTGCATTCATTGATAGATTTTGGTTCAAAATCCTCACCTTGTTGCATTATTTCAACAGCAACATTATAAGCAAAAATATTGTCCACCACAATATTATTTCGATTCCAACTTTTTCTCGTCTAGATATAACTTATTGAGATTTCTTCATTCTCATTATTTTCAGTTATTTAGACCTTCTCTGTGCTTTTGTCATTTGTTATGTCTCGGAGCTCTTCTTGAGCAATTTCCTCCATGATATGATCTTCATAATCATTTGTTCCTTTTCTTTTTTGAGGATTTTTATCCTTTGAACCAATTGGCCTACCACATTTTAAACGTGGTTTAGACTCATTTGCTTTAACAATTTATCCTATCAAGACATCAACTCAAATTGGAGCATTTGCAGCTGGAATATAAGATTTAGTAACCCTTGAAAGGTTAGTAAATGCATCTGGCAGTTGATTTGCAACATTTTGCAAATAAATCATCTTTTTAACCTCTTGCTCACATTGATTTGTTCAAGGATCTAAATGATATAGGAATAATGAATTCCAATCTATCTCTTTTTCCAACTGCTTATGTTTTCCCCCCTAATGTTGGGTATACTGATTCATCAAAATGACAATCAGCAAATCTTGCCGTAAATATATCTTCTGTCACAGGTTCCAAATATTTGATAATAAAAGGAGATTCATACCCAATATACACCCCCAACCTTCTTTGGGGACCCATCTTTGTGCATAGTGGTGGGGCAGTTGGAACGTATACCACACATCCAAAAATTCTAAGATGGAAAATATTTGGCTCATGGCCAAAAACCAACTGTAATGGAGAGAATTCATGATAACTAGTTGGTCTTATGAGCACCAATGCTGCGGCATGCAAAATAGCATGCCCCCATATTAAAACATGCAACTTTGTCCTCATTAACAATGATCTAGCTATCAATTATATACGCTTAATCAAAGATTCCTCTAGACCATTTTAAGTGTGAACATGAGCAACTAGATGTTCAATTGTTATCCCAGTGGACAAACAATTATTATTAAAGTAAATTCACTAGCATTATCAAGATGAATTGTCTTTATTGCATAATCTGGAAATTGTGCTCTTAATCTTATTATTTGAGCTAACAACCTTGCAAAAGTCATATTACGAGTTGATAATAAGCACACATGTCACCATCTTGTAGATACATCTATTAAGACAATATAATATTTAAATGACCCATATGGAGGGTGAATTGGCCCACATATATCACCCTACGTTCGAGAAATGCAAGGGATTCAATCCCAACCTTATTTGTTGATGGTTTAATAACCAACTTTCCTTGAGAACAAGCAGCACAAGAGAATTTCTTTGATTAAAGAATTTTTTTGATTCTTCAAAGTATGCCCATGTGAATTCTCAATAATTTTGCGCATCATATTATAACCGGAATGGCCCAACCAATCATGCCAAATAATAAAATCATTAGGATTAGTAAACCCTTTGTTTATTATGACATGTGATTCAACCATACTAATACTTGTATGGTACAATCCAGAAGAAAATGCGGGTAATTTTTCATGCACATATTTTTGCCCCAATGTTACTATAGTAATATAAAGGTATTCAACCTTTCCTTTAATGGCAGTCTCAACATGATAGCCATTTTGGCGAATAACCTTGAAACTTAATAAGTTTCTTTGAGACTTACTACAATACAATGCATTTTTAATATTTAATATCGTTCTCACAAGTAGTAGTAAGGCCGCTCTTCTAGAGCCCTCAATTAATTTTGCTCTACCAGATATTATATTAACATAAGCCTTTTTCATAATCAAATTAGAGAAATATTTTCTTCTCTTAAAATAGTGTGAGTCGTAGCACTATCAAGAAGACACATATCTCCATTACTCATCTTGAACCAATTGAAGATTGGAGAATTTTATTTATCTCACAAGAAATGTTGTTCAACCTTGAGACTTCGTGCTGATAACTTGTTGTGAAACTTAAGAACAAAAGAACAATACAAAAAGAAAGACAAGAGAAACAATATAAGAGCACTTTCTTTCTTTCAAGTGTATTCACTATTATTCTCAACACCACTATTTATAATATTACATTGAGGAATACCAAAGGGTGTCATAAACATTACATTAAACCTTGAGAATTACTACCCATTAAGGAGGAAATAAACCTAGGAGTTATGCTCATCCATTTGACCACATTATCTACAACATTACTACCAATAAATGGTGAAATTAACCTAGGAGTTATGGTCATTCATTTGACCACATTATCAACAACATTACTACTCATAAAGAAGGGAATCAACCAAGGAGTTATGGTCATCCATTTAACCACCAAAATGATTTACAACAAAATTAAGATTTTTCCCTTATTCATAGTATTTATAATGCGTTTGCTTTGAACATCTAAATATACATTTACAGTGAGTTTTAGTTCAAGATGTCCTCCTTGAATGGTTAGTCCTTGAGTGTGAAATCCGTTAAGGACAATTATAAATAAATAACATATTTTTGTTGATATAAGTAATATTATTGAAATTCTATGTTTGTTTCCAAAATTGTCATAATTATTAAATTATTTCTTTGGATTGGCTTGTCTATAAAAAAAAAAAAAAAAAAAAGTTGGATAATCCGAATCGAAGCTCAAAATAGCCGGAGTCGAGAAATAGTGGGACACCCATAAGCTCAAAATTGTGTGTTAGCCTAGCCTCCGAGTACCACATAAACACTATGGAGTATTTGTTATTTGTTAAGTACTCCCTCTGTCCAATAATAGTTGTCCACTATTAACTTGTCACACCTCTTAATAAATAATAAATTTAATGGCAAGGGCAAAATTAGGGGTGTGCATTGGTCGGTTCGGTTTGATTTTGTATATTATCAGTTTGGTTTATCGATTTTCGATTTTTAAATACGTTAAACCAGTAACCAAACCAATAAGATATTTTTTATCGGTTTTTGATTTATCGGTATTGGTCCTTAACGGTTTGATTTTCGGTTTAACCAATAAGAAAATACTTATAAAACAAATATATGACTTCTCTAATAAATTTGACGCGCCAACACAATAATGTAACTTTACAAATGCTCATAAAAAAAACAATAATAGCAAACATGAAAAGAACCATACAAGTATAACACAAAGAGAAATTAGGAGGAACATGGGTCTTACTTTAGATTTTGACATTTTGTAAAATGTGAATTTGTTAACTCAAAGTCATTGTGAAGTGTGAATTGAAGGTTAAAGGACAATAACTAGTAACGTATTGAGATTAATATATAATATTTATGTACAAGTAAAATTAGTAAATTACTAGTCTTAATGGGTTATTGATTTACCCAAAAACTCAATATTAAAAATCAATACCGAATCGATAACCCGATAATTTTATTTTACAAAACCATTAAAAACCTATCAATCGAACAACCCAATAAAAATAAATCAATAACACTTTTTTCGGTTTAGTTTATCGGTTGATTCGGTTTTGCATATGTCTAGGTAAAATAGACAGAAAAGGTCAAGTATCTCTTGATTTTCTAAATTAGATAAGGATTGTTGGATAATTATTTTTAATATAGTGGACAATTATTGTGGGACGGAGATAATATGTTTTTTAATAAGAGAATAAAATATAAAAGTGGATGGCAATTTGGGAAAATGAGGCCCAGATCGTCTGGCGGCTCTATGTGTTGACTAAAGACTCTTCAAAGTGTTTGTTGATACTGTTATGTTCTTCCACGAGACAATTTTTGGTTGCTCTGCTGCAAATAACACTATCTGAAAAAATGGCAGAAGTCCTGCTAAGTGCTTCAGTTGAGGTTTTAATTCAAAAGTTACTTTTGCTTGCAACAAGTGGTAATAGCCATCTGTGGGGTTCCAAGAAAGAATTGGAAAAGCTGAGGAGATGTTTAGCTATGGCTAGAGCAGTTTTACATGATGCTGAGAGGCAACAGAGAAAGGACCAAGCAGTGAAGCTTTGGCTGAAGAAACTTGAAGACTTAGCTTATGATGCTGATAATTTGTTGGATGAGCTCAATTATACAACACTCAAGAAAAGTGAGTGGAAGGTATGTTTTGTTTTATCTCTACCAAATCCAATTTCTTGTAAAATGAGGGCCAAAATCAGGGAGATCATTGTGAATCTGAAAATGATTAATGAGGAAGCCAATGACTTTGCTATCCCAAGGGGAGTTAAGGATGGAATTGATCATATCAACCATAAGGAGACTGACTGTTTCCATGGTGATTCCAATATTGTTGGAAGGGAGGATGATGTTTCAGAAATGGTTGAATCCCTAATTTGTCAGACCAACCAAGTAGTTGCAGTTTTCCCTATAGTAGGCATGGGTGGGCTAGGTAAAACTACATTGGCTCGGTTGATATACAATGATGAACAAATAGTTAGATATTTTGATGAGAGAATATGGGTCTGTGTATCTGAGAATTTTGATGTGAACAAAATTATTAGACTGGTTTTAGAATCATTAACACAGAGAAGTATTGATGTGCAAAGTAGGAATGCTTTACTTCAAATCCTTCACAAGGAACTAGGTGGCAGAAAATACTTGCTCGTTCTCGATGATGTTTGGAATGAAAAGCTTGAGGAGTGGGATGATTTTAAAAGGTCCTTAGTTGGCATTAATGCAACAAAGGGAAATGCCATTATCGTGACTACTCGAAGTGAACGAGTGGCATCCATAGTAGCAACACATCATCTTCATTTCTTGGAGAAATTATCAGAAGATGACTGTTGGTCTGTGTTCAAAGAAAGAGCATTTCCAGAAGGAGATGTGCCAATGGAATTGGTACCATTTGGTAAACAAATTGCGCACAAGTGTAGTGGTTTGCCTTTAGCAGCTAACTTGCTTGGAGGAATGTTGCGTCTCACGAAAGAAACTAGTGAGTGGTCATCAGTTTTGAGAAATGGCCTCTGGAACTTAAACGGGGATGAAAATGCAGTCTTGCAAGTGCTGAAGCTGAGTTTTGATCATTTGCCATCAACATCTGTTAAGAAGTGTTTCGCCTATTGTTCAATTTTCAGTCGGGATCATGACATTGAAAAGGATCAACTGGTACAATTATGGATGGCCGAAGGATTTCTCCAACTAAGCCAAGGAGATCATTTGAAAATGGAAAGCTTGGGAAATGAGTTTTTCAACATTTTGTTGCAAAATTCCCTATTGCAGGATGTGAAAAGAGATGACTATGGTAACATTACCCATTGTAAGATGCACAGTCTTGTTCATGCTCTTGCTCAATCAATTTCGAGATATGAAGGATTTAATGTAGGGTGCAGTACAGAAGATGGCCATCCGCATGTTCGGTATCTTTCAATTAAGTCCTTAAGGGAATCAATGCCTTCAGTTGTCAAGGAAAAAGCAAGATCTTTACGCACCTTGTTTTTAGCAGATAATATTTCTGGGAGCATGTTATCAAACTTCAAGTATTTGCGTGTATTGAGTTTCCATGGTGTTGACGTTGCTGAGGTACCCTCGTCAATCAGCAAGCTAATACATTTAAGATATCTTGATCTATCAGGCACCAAAATTCGAGCTTTAGCAGATTCACTTTGCATGCTTTTTAATCTACAGACTTTAAGATTAAATGGATGTGACTTTCTTGAGAGTATTCCGAGTCAGTTGAGCAAGTTGAATAACTTGAGACACCTACACTATTATTCATTCGATGCAACTTGTCTAATGCCATTCAAGATGGGACAATTAACTTGTCTGCAGACATTGCAATTCTTCAATGTTGGTTATGATGATGGTCAACAAATTGCTGAGATTGGATTTTTGAAGGAACTTGGAGGAGATCTTGAAATAAGAAATCTTGAGAAAGTAAATAACCAGCAAGAAGCTCAAAGTGCAGATCTGTGTAGAAAGGAAAATATTTATAAGTTAATATTTCAATGGAGCAGTGGGAGGCAAGGCACAGTCAATGATGATTCTGTCTTGGGAGGCCTTGAACCTCATCCAAATTTGAAAAGCTTGACAGTCCAGAACTTCATGGGTGACAAGTTACCCACATGGATTATGACAATGATGGTCCGTACTATCGAGGGGCAGTTACTGGGACTAGACAATATGGTGGAGATCAAATTAAAAGGTTGTAGAAAGTGTGAAGAACTACCAATGCTTGGGCACCTACCACATCTCAAATATCTAGATCTCACTGGACTGGATAATTTGAAAAGCATAAGTCGTTCCTTTTACGGTAGAGACTTTCTCACATCAAGAACCTATCAAGGTGATAATACAAATATCGCATCATTCAGATCACTAAAAAGACTCGTTTTCTGCAACATGCCCAACTTAGTTGAGTGGACTGAACCAGAAGAGGTGAGAACAGAGAAGGCGTTCCCTCACTTGGAGGAAATAGAGATACACAACTGTGCACAATTAACTACCACTCCAGGTTCTTTCCCCAGCCTGGAGGAATTGAGGATTTCAAATGTTAGCAGTTACCAGCCGTTGGAAAATATATGCAGTAGTGATAACTCATCAGGTCTTACATTCCTACATATTGATGGCTTGCTGGAAATTTCTTGCCTTCCGGATAATCTTCTTAAAAATATTAAGAATCTGGTATATCTGGCTATACATAAATGTCCTAATTTTGTGCATGTTGTTCCACGTGTGAGGGGTTTTGGTTCCTTTCTTCGTGTGTTGGATATTAAAGAGTGCACAAATCTCAGCACGTTACCTGATGATCTACAAACTCTTCAGTCTCTTGCAATGCTGTGGATATCTAGATGTCCAAAAATTACGTCAATCCCAAGCTTGGAAGGCCTGACGACTCTGGAAGAACTGAGAATCAGCTACTGTGACGAGTTGGTTTCTCTGCCAAATGAAATGCTACTGTCTTGCATGTCTCTGAAGTCTTTGAGCATAGAAAACTGTGTTAATTTAACCTCCTTTCCTAATTTACAACAGTTGAATTCCCTTTTATCCTTGAGAATTGTTGATTGCCCACAGCTGACTTGTCTCCCGAAGGGGCTTCATTCTCTATGTTGCTTAAACTACTTAAGGATTGGTCCATTTTCAGAGGATCTCACTTCATTCCCGATTCTTGATTATGAAGACGCTCCTAACAGTGAGATACATGAGGAAAACTTTCAACTTTTCTCTCTTACAAGTTTAACACTTTTTGGGCGACCTCATTGGGACTCTCTGCCTGCATGGCTTCAAAATCTTTCTTCTTTAGCAGAACTACATCTTTATGATTTTGGATTTGAAGTTGTGCCTGAATGGATAAAAAACATGTCTTCCCTAGAACGATTGGGCCTATACTGGTATGAAAAAGTGAGTTTTCTTCCCTCCGTTGAAGCCACAAAATGCCTTGTCAAACTAAGAGAAGTGGAGATTTACAATTGCCCTTTATTGAGTGAAAAATGCTCTTCTTTCAGTGGCTGTAATTCTGAATGGTCCAAGATTTCTCATATAAACCAAATCAAAGTTGATGGAAAACAAATCACATCCGAGGCTTCTTATGAAGTGTTACCATCTCCAACTCTGACAAAAAAAGAAAAAAAACGGAGGAAGAAATAAGGTGAAGAGCAACAACTAGATGCAGATTTCCTTCTGTTTTTCCTCCTTTTGGTAGATGATATCTGGTAATCTTGTATTAATTCCTACCTCCTGTTCATTTGAATCCCCAACTATGTATATGCTAATTCATATTCTTTGCATCTCTTGTGTTATTTAATTATATATTAAAAGTCTGATTCTGATACAATTTATCATGAAGAATAATTGATTTTACATTTGGAAAGGTCGTTCGTCTATTTACTTGTCAATGTTCCATAAAATTTTATCATGGACCTGCATTATTTTCTCAGGTAAACATTGAATGTCATATTTGACATAAACTCAATAATGAAGCAGATTATGCACTTCCTAAAGGAAAATGAAATAGCTAGAAACTACTTTTAACAAAAGCATTGTTGTCTTCTTCTTGATTTGAACAAAAACACAATTGCTAATACTTTAAATAGCTTCTGTTTATCAGGTACATAATTTAATCAGAAGTGGTCAGTCCAAACACAGACACACAAGTATATATGGTCAACAAGTAATTAAGATGGGTGGGGTAAGACATGTAGCGTAACAATTGTGTAACAGTAGCAATATGAAATTATATGGGTATCTATATTTATTGGACTGTGATTCAATTACTTACTACTGTAATGACCTGAATAAAAGAGCTAAGTGAATATGAAGCTTGATAATCAATTTGCTGCGTGGAGTTTGACAACAAATGATAGGTTCATTATTCTTATTAACATCTCTTTATCTATCTTAATAACTGAAAAATAAATCATGCACTTTGTTATAGAGTAATATTTTTTATAGACATAAATATTGAAAACAATCTTAAAATTGACAGTCTTAAAAACACTCATCTACTTTATTAAATAATTCAAAAACACTGCTCTTATGTCACATGCCATCCAGCCAAGCACATATGTGGAATTTTCTATCAATTTGGCATACACATAGATATATATAATAAAATAAGTATTTAATAAACATTTAATAATTAAATGTTAAGAATTTAACAGCTAAAGAAGAAAAGAAAAACTCTTTTTCTCTTAAAAATTAAAATTATATTTTATCATCCCATCCCTCTCTACCTAGTACTCCAACCCCACACCTCACTACCCATCCACCCAAAAAAAAAAAAAAGGTTAAGAATTTATTTTATTTTATTTTAAAAGTAATTTTAATTTAATTACCGCGGAGGGGGAGGGGGGGTCGGGGGCTGGGGTGGGGGTGGTGGGGGAAGTCGAGATAGACAGTGGTGTGGAATAAGAATACTTTTTTAAATGGGGGAGGGGGTGAGGGGGTGGGGTGGGTCGTGGGGTTGGGGTACTGAGTAGGGGATGGGGTAGGGTAAGAAAAAGATTAATTCTTTTCGAAAAAGTTTTTCTCTACTTTAATTGATAAATTTTAGCATTTAATTATTTAAATTTTTTCTTTTTTTTTTTACTACATTATCTATATGTACGCCACATTAGTAGAAAATTTCACATATACATGTGGTTGGATGACATGTGGTATAAGAAGGTGTTTTTAAATTCTTTAATCAATTACAAGGGAGTTTTTAAGGCTAACATTAGTTGAGGGGTTAAAGTAATAATTCACGCCAAGTTTAGAGATATTTTCAATATTTTTCTCTACTTTTTATGAATAAATTTTTATTTATTCATTCTAATAAAATTTACTTTAAGTGAATTATTCGTATATTCATCTGTGTGCCATTTACTTATATAATTGAATAGGGTGTCGAATGGGTGGGTTAGACTGAAATTAGAGAGATTAAAATGGGATGTACTAAAAATCGGGTTGAGTCATGACCTGCCCAAGTTTACTTTGGACTTAAATGAGTTTAAAATCGGGTTTGATCATGACCCGCTTAATACCAAGAATTTTAGTATATTGATATTTAGCTTTTATAACCATAATTTGAATTTCAACAATTTTTTTGAAAAAAAAAAAAGAAGAACAAATTTTGATTTTAAGGGTGCACAGACCAAATATTATAGTTGTTGCGTAACAAAAATTTAAAATCTCAAGGGCAACTGGCACCTAGGAACCATTTAGTGTGAGAGATAAAATAAATAGTCATTGGATAAAAACATAGTCCAGGGATAAAATTTTGGTATCTTGTTTGATTGCCAAGTTTTGGATAATGTATTCCACCATTTATATCATAGTAATGTGATATAATTTATCCTAGAAAAGCTAATCCCAGAATGATTAATATTGGGATAAGTTGTTCCCAACCAAATGACCCCTTAGATTCTTATTCAGTGTGAAGTTCAAATGTCTTAAATATAATACTTTAATGAATATAGTTGTGTCACGATCCGAGTCTACACACTGGACGTGGCCGGCACTCAAGAACCATTGCTGGTCCCCAAGTGAACCCTCATCCTCGCTGACTACAAGCGGAAGACTAACTTAAGCATGCAAAAGCTTAAAAACTGAATAAAAATTCAATAACTCAAATACAAAGCTTTAACTTAAAATAAAACTCTGAATAATATAATATATTAAACTCGCCCCAAAATGGGCAACTTAAGTCTTCAAAACATTTAATAAAATAAATGAACAGACTTCTCAAACGCTATTGTCTATCTATGAAGCCTCTAACTGACAAAGATAGAAGTCGAGACAAGACCCACGACATCCTAACAACTGATATAACTGAGAAGTAAATGAAATCCTCCAGAAGCAAGGAGGCTCACCATAGCTAACTCGAACTTCATGTGGTATCAACGAAGCTCCTGTTGATGATCCCAAATACATGAATATGCATTATGAAAAAATCTAGGCCAAAGGGCTCAGTATATGGAATGTACTAGCATGTAAGGGAAATTCTAAAGCATAACATAAGCTTGAACTTGATAAAAAGAAAAAAAGGGAAACATACTTACCTCTTCTCAAACTTACTCAACTCAAGGAATACTCAAGGATACTCAAAACTACTCAAATTTACTCAACTCAGAAGCATACAAGGATAAGATACTTAACTCAATAATAACGTTCTCAACTCAGAAGTACGGAAGGATAAGATACTCAACTCAGTAAAACTCAACAATAAGGTACTCGACACAATGAAGCACATATCAACTCAATATAAAGCACCAATAAGAGATGCAATATATGAAAAACTTTTAAAACAGCAGAAAGCAACTTCAATGTATTTAAGAATACAATATACTCAGTTTGTATACATAAAAATACAATATAATTTTGTGGGAGTTTCTCTAACCGACAACCACCACTATGTGTCTAAGAAATGATATATCTTCTTGCCCACACTGTCAGAACTGTCCTATACTTTGCCGTCATATAAAATGCCTTAACTAAGTGGATTAACTATTATATGCTAAAAAGCACTAAGGAGTCATCTAAAAAGTATGATACTTTCTATCCATGATGGCTATATGGTTTATGGAGACGTGAGTTATCTGAACTCAAACTCGTCCCGATATCGGTGCTCAATACTACTCCCAAAATACTCAGCTCATATGTTTAAAAATATAACTTTATCTGTAGTTTGAGATAATTACTCAAAAATCTATCTCTTAAAAGAGATGGTACTCAAACTGCTCAAAACTCTTTTGGAAATCTCAGTTTCCTCTCATCTTAAATGTAAAAATATTTACTCTTAGGAATACTTATTTCTCATATAATCTTTGAAAAAATGAACTTTACTCTTACTCTTTACTCAACTCCAAGCTTAAGTCTTAAAACAAAGTTAAAACGTTTAGAAAAGACTTCTTAAAATATGGTTCATGCCAAATTATGGACGTGAACGAGTTAATGCAAGATTTTCAGTAACCATAGAAAGAACTCAATACTTGGAACTCAAGAACTTCAATGATACTATTCATTTAAATAATGCACAACTTAGAGGGTTCATGCGGAATTATAAGCATGAACTAATCAACTCAAGGACTCAAGGATACTTCTTATCTCAAGACTGTTCGACTTATAGGGTTCATATGAAATTATAGGCATGAATAATTCAACTCAAGGACTTCATGGGTGACATGTGATAGTCTCATGATTAGAAATATAATCTCAAAATGATTAGGAACTCAATACTCAAGACTTAGAACTTAAAGATACTACTCCTCTCAAAGATATTCAAATTATGGAGTCTATGAGGAATTTATGGGCATGAACGACTCAACTCGAAGGTCTACATAACTACATGGAACTCATGTATACGACTCTTCGCATTCTCTTACTTACTTCCTCAAAATTTAACTCTAATCGATTATAGATCTCAAAGGATTCAGCATAGAACTCAAAGGCTTCCTTGAAACTCTACTCTTAACTCTCTCTTGAATGTGAATTATGAATTCAAGAGTAATGTTCATGATATGAAGAATCTCGTGATGATAAGGTAGACTCATGAATACATCCTCCTCATTCTCATTCTCACTTGCTCGAGTCTTGAAACAAGTTACTAGAAGTTATAGAAGACTCCTCAAAAGAACTTAAAGGAACTTTCTTAGAATGTTCGAAAGAATTCTCAAAACATAACTCTTAACTCTACCTTAAATTTGAATTATGAATTCAAGGTTATGATCATGTTATGAATGATTTCTAGGTGTTTAGAAGTAGTTTAGAATCAAAGGGGAGTAAAGGTACCCTTTGAAAGAACTCAAACGGACGAAACGATGAAGAACGGGTGGGCGCAGGCGACCCTGTCGCTCTAAGTGACATGGGGTGCCAGCCCCTAAAGTTTAGAGAAGTGGTTGGGGCGCTCTGGCTAGCGTGACACGCTAGGCCCCAACCCAGAAAACTTCGAGGACTTTTTTTGCTCGTTTTCTCACTCTAACTCGCCTAGAATCGAACGATTTCTTCCTCAATCACTTGGATTAGATTACTTGACATAATTATACTCTAATCTACTCAAAACAACACTCAAATTACTAAATTTCATCTCAAGAAATCATCAAAGCCCCAACACAACAAGATTTAGAATAAACTTCAAGAACACCTATCAAGAACTCATCAAGAACTCTAATCTTTCAACTTCAAAAATGAAATTTCATTGAAAATAACATGATTGGCGTGTGGGTGAACTAACCCAACACTATTGAAGCTTACATACCTCTTAGGGATCAAGCCTATGGCGAAAATCCGCAACAATAAGCAAGAATCTCGACGAACGCTTGATCCTCTCATTGTTTCTCCTCTTTTCTCTTCTTGAACTCTCAACTAAAACCCTAGGCATATTTTAGGATTACAAAACAGAAGCTAATAGGATTATACCCTTAAAACCTTATTAAAAACGAATTAAAGCTGATTAGATAAGGAAAAGACCAAAATACCCCGTACTATTTTTGGATAACTTTCCTTAACTGGACGGCCTAATTTCGAAAGGGCATATCTCACTCATCCGATTTCAAAACTTATCAAACTTGGTGGCGTTGGAAAGATAATTCAAATACCTTTCATTAGATATCATCTTGTATTAAGAGTTATGATTGTTTGAAGTTGACCCAAAATTTAGAAGAACTAGGAATGACTTGAATGCTTTTCTCTTTGGTTCTTCTTGGAACTCAATGTGTTACATCTAGTGACCTTAACACTCAAGAAATTTTTAATTTCTTTGTAAAAATCCTACTCACAACGAAGGATGGTTCAAGTCTTAGTTTGAAAAATTTTCTGGGGTGTCATAGGTTGCCATTAAATAAAGGCAAAAAAGACAAATATGCCATCAAACTATCGTAAATGGTATGCATACACCCTTTGTTATACTTTTGGGACATTGGTGTCCCTGCTGTCCTAAAACTAGAGCATATGTACCCTTTATACTAACTGACATACACGTGTCATAATCTTATCCACTCACCCGTCATTTATTAAATATCAGATCGACGGATAAGATTGTGCCATGTGTCCCTATTTAGTCTTCTGTTAGAGTGGAGAGCATATATGCTCTAGTTTTTGGACGACAGGGGCACCAATGTCCCAAAAGTATGACATATGGTATATGCATACCATTTACGATAATTTGGGGGTATATTTGTCCTTTTTCCCTTTATTCTATTATATAAGTAAATAACACACACAAATGAATATACGAATAATCCATTTAAAATAAATTTTATTAGAATGAATAAATAAATAATTATTCCATAAAAAATAGAGAAAAATTTTGAAACTACCCTTAAGTTGACGTGAATTATTATTTTAGTCCTCCAATCAATGATAGCCTTGATTAAATAATTTAAAAAACACCCTTTTATACCACATGTTATCCATCCATGCGTATATGTGGAATTTTCTACCGATGCGTACACATAGATATATGTAGTAAAAGAAAAAACATTTAAATAATTAAATGCTATTTAGCAATAAAGAAGAGATTAACTTTTCTAAAAAAATTAATCTTTTTCTTACCCTACTTCATCCCCTACGCTGTACCCCAACCCCACCACCCACACCCACCCCTCATCCCCCCCTCCCCCCAATTTTGAAAAAAAGGTTTTAAAAAAATATTCTCGACTTCTCCCTCCACCCCCGCCCATGAACCTACCCCCTCTCCCTGCGCTAATTAAATGAAAATTACTTTTAAAATAAAATAAATTCTTTCCCCATAAATATTTTTGGAGGTGGGTGGGTAGTGACTAGTGAGGTGTGGAGTTGGAGCATTGGGTAGGGTGAGATGGAGTAATAAAAAATAATTTTTATTTTTGAAAGAAAAAAGTTCTTCTTTTCTTCTTTAGTTGTTAAATTCTTAACATTAAATGTTTTTCAAATACTTATTTGATATACTTGGGTGGATGACATGCAGCACAAAATGGATGTTTTTAAAATATTTAATCAAGTAGAACTGTATTTTTAAATTACTTAATCAAGTTCATTTATTTCTCAGCTATAAGTTATTAAGATAAAGAGATGTTAACATAGCAAATTTCCACGCGGACTATGTTAATACGAATGATGAACCTATCATTTGTTGTCAAAGTCCACGCAACAAAATTGATTAATCAAGCTTCATATTTTGAACATCTCCATGACTTCATCTGTGAGAAAAAACAAACTCCATCTGCTTAGATAACAATAAAGACCAATGGAAGCCATAAGCATACTTTTCTTCTTGTCATCCATATGGATTCTGTCGACTACTGCTCTAGATACCATATCTGTAAATCAACCTCTAACAGATGGAACTACCATTATTTCATCTGGTGCCAAGTTTAAGTTGGCTTTTTTTTCACCTGGGACATCAGGGAAACACTACTTAGGAATATTATTCAATGAAGTTACTGTACAGACAGTGGTATGGGTTGCTAATAGAGATACTCCACTCAACGATACATCCAGCGCGCTAAATTTAACCAGACAAGGAATTCTCACTCTTGTGAATGGTTCTGGCAGAGTCATTTGGTCATCCAATTCCACTAGACATGTGGAAAATCCAATAGCACAACTTCTTGATTCAGGCAATCTTGTTGTTAGAGATGATTCAACTGAGAATTATCTGTGGCAGAGTTTTGACTATCCCACTGACACGGCTCTACCTGGAATGAAGCTTGGGATTGATCTGAAGACTGGTTTTCATGGTTTCCTCAGGTCGTGGAAGAGCAGAAATGACCCCTCCGAGGGTGAGTTTAGTTGGGTATTTGATCTTCGTGGATTCCCACAACCATTTGTCATGAACGGTTCCATTGAACACTATAGGTCTGGACCGTGGAATGGTCGAGGCTTTTCTAATTCGCCATCTCAGCTACCAAGTCCTGATTATAACTATACATATATATCTGATCCAGAGAAAGTTTCCTTTATGTATCAGTTAACGGATAGGTCTATCCTTGCAAGGGTAGTGATGCAAGTAAATGGGGTTCTACAACTCTCGATATGGAATAATCAAACTCAGAATTGGGATGGCTATGTTAGTGTACCAGCAGATAATTGTGACATTTATGGACAGTGTCAGTCATATGGTTTGTGCAACAGTGGCAACACTCCAATCTGCAGATGTCCGGATAAATTTGAACCGAAGGATCCAACAGAATGGAAAAGGGAAAATTGGTCAAAAGGTTGTGTTAGAAAGACATCATTGAATTGCCAAAAGGAAGTTAAATTCTTTAAATATCCAGGCATCAAGTTTCCAGACACTCGTTTTGCTTGGTACAGTCGAGGAGTGACTCTTAATGCATGCGAGGAATTGTGCTTGAGAAACTGCTCATGTATGGCTTATGCAAATCCAGACATAACAGGGACAAATGAAGGCTGCTTGCTTTGGTTTAATGAGCTGATGGACATCAGAGAGTTTGGTGATAGTGGGCAAGATATCTATGTAAAGTTGGACTCTTCCGAGTTAGGTACAGATCTGTTTCTTCTTCACTTTTCATGTAAGGTTGTTAAGAATGCTACATTAAATTTTGAGTATTATTCTAGACCAAATTAAATGTCATGGAATGAGCAAGTTGAGGTTTCTCTACAAACAAAACAGATTTCCTTCTTATGAAACTGGATGACTTTATTTAATTTGATCCTCAGGTAACTCCAGTACAAAAAAGGTAAAGATATTGAGTATCAGCTTGCCAGTGGCAGTATTAGGTCTGCTCTTAGCACTATGCTTAATCTTGTACGTAAGGCGAAAGAAGAAGGATCAGAATCAGCAACATTTTAGCAAAGGTAAATTATTGGTTTTTGCTGCTTTTGAATTAGTGGTACCTTTTTTCTGGAGTCACATTTGGTAAATATCAGAATTTTTCTCTTTACATCTAATTAAGTCCTTATTTTGACAGGAAGAGGAACAAGAAGCTCTGAAATGTTCTGCACTAACGAAAGCAAAGATGAAGAACTAGATTTACCATTGTTTGATTTTGAAACTATATCTCATGCTACCAATAACTTTTCGCTGAGCAACAAGCTTGGAGAGGGTGGTTTTGGACCTGTTTACAAGGTAACAATGTTAACAGAAACTTTTTTCTCTTTCATCCAAAAAAACTGATAAGATCAGCAGCCATGGATACTCAGCAATTGACTTAGCTGTAATGGCGACTTGCAAAGAAGAGATACAGATATTTTGGTGGATCGGAATGCTCAACTGGTTCCATTTTCTGAATATCCAAAGCATATATACAAAGCATGAAAAAAATATCCAACCTATCTTAATTGACTTCAAATTGATAGCTAAGCAACATCTAAGGTAGGCTAATTCTAACTAACTAATATTTAACAAACTAACTACTGCTTGCTTACAATAATTGTAATTACAAATATACATATCTCAATTCCGCTAACAATAATTGTAATTACAAATATATATCCTAATACCCCCTTAAGTTGGAGGTGAGGTTCTCAAGCCAACTTGGTGAGTACAGCAGAATGTTTGACTCCAGTTAAGGATTTGGTGAGAATGTCTGCCAAGTGACAGTCAATCTCAATGTGTTTCGTCCATTCACAGGAAACAGGATTTTTTGCTATATGTATGGCATACTGACTGTCACAGAAGATTGAAGCAGGATGAGGAAAAGATACATCTAACTCTCTGAACAACCTGCACAACCAAGTAATCTCTCCAACCAGTTTTCAGAGGGATTAGTATTCAGCTTCTGCTGATGATAGGCATATTGTTCCTTGATTCTTAGATTTTCATCTTATAGGTCTGTTTCCTAGAAATACAAGGTAACCACTAACTGATCTCCTAGAGTGAGGGCATGTGGCCCAATCTGAATCACAGTAACCAATTATGGTGCAGTCAGGATCATTTGAGAGAAAATGCCAAGTGTAGCATCTGTCTTGAGATACCTGAGCAAATGAAAGCTTCTTGTGTTTTAGTTTTACGGTAGAGATCAAGAGAAGTGATTTTGCATGAACTGTCTTAGATGTAGGACACTACAGGAAATTTCACGCCTAGTGTTTGTCAGGAAATTTAACTTCCCTATTAACTTTCTCTAAAAGGAATGATCTGATATTGCTGGACATTCCTTATGTTTTAGTTTTACGGTAGAGATCAAGAGAAGTGAAGCTGCTAAAACTAAGACAATCATACTCCTTCAACAAGTCACCATCAAACTTCCTTTGTGAGATAATGACTCCATCCATTCAGTATAGAACTTCCAAACCCAAAATATAGTGTTGATCTTAAACCCATCATATCGCTAATCCTTAAGCTAAGCAATTTCTCCTGAGTTAGTTCCTGTGATGATAATATCATCTACATACACTGCAATATACATTGCAGAAGAGTGTTTTCTGTAGAACAAGGAGTAATCTTTCAGAGAGTGAGTGCACCCACTGACCTCTGGAACATAATGCCTCAGCTAGTTTTCCATACCACTGCCTACTTGCTTGTATGAGACCATAGAATGACTTGTTTAGCCTGCAAACAAGGTCAGGATTGATAATAGCGAGACTAGGAGGAACTTCCACGTAGACTTCTACATGTAAATCTCCATTATTTACATCATGTAGAGAAATACACCATTGTTTCTCAAGTATAGTTACTATTAAGGTACTGACAGTAATCATCTGAACAACTAGTGACAATTTTGGTGTAATCAATCCCTTTGACAACCAGCCTGCCGTTAAACCTCTCAATACACCTATCTGCCTTATGTTTGATTTTATATACCCATTTACAGCCCACAGCCTCCTTTCCACTGGCAGGGAGACCATGCCCCAAGTATGATCAGCGTTAAGGGCTTCAAGTTCAAGTTTCATTGCTGCTTGTCAAGCAGGGAGTAATGCTGCCTCTTCATAGGAGGTTGGCTCATTGTTAGTACAAACAGTTTGAACCAAAAGCAGATTAACAGGAGCAAGAGAATTGAGGGAGATATGATTGTGGTTTGAAAAGAAGGCAATCAGAGATGAGGTACTGGGTTATTTGGAGCTACCATCGGGAGACTTAAGGTTGGCATGGTGTAGATATGTAGTCCAGAAAATGTGAAGGGAGGGTGTGATGCCTAAGTGATCTTCTAAGAGTTGGTCATGACGTTCAACTGGAGCATTAGTGTAAGGCTGTGAACGATAGACAGGTGATGATGAATTGTCAATTAAAGGTTCACTATGGGAAGGCAGTGATGATAGGGATAGGGATGATGAGGGTGAGCCACCATGTGAAAGATGATTTTGCTGTTAAGAAAATAAGATTTCTCTAGAGACTCCTAGATTATAGATATTTTGTAGTAGATGAGTCTTTTGATTTAAAAATGAGTGGTGGTTAGTGAGCCACATATGTGCATAGTCTGGTGTGGAATATTTTACTTATTATATGGTTGTAATTCTCACATTTTTATATATAGACCTTATGTAATGAAACATCTAGAGTGAAATATAGAACTCAAAAGAAAACTTCAGCCTTTCCTATCTTCATCTTCATCTTCATCTTCATCTTCAGACTTCCGTAGCAATTTACAGTTGCAATTCCTACTGTTTACATCTTGTAGCCTTGAAGTTCTTCCTTTTCTTCTTAACATGGTACCAGACCCTGTTTCCTAAGGGATCTGAATCAAATTTTGTTTGTTTGGCTCATCTACTTTCTGTTTTCTTGAATTTGATTGCTGGAAAAATTCGTGGCACCTGAAAATCAACCAACGATGAGTCCTCCAACTTTTACCGGAGAGAATTATCACATTTGGATCATCATGAAGGCTTATCTAAAGGCTTTTAACTTATGGGAAGTTGTTGAGCTTGGAGAACCTGTTGTCCAGCCATTGAAAATTAAGAAGTATAATGAGTTGGTGACTAGATCTCCAAGAGGTCCCACCTGCATACATTCAAGTCTTATGGACATAATGTTTGCGAGAGTTATGGCATGTGAAACAGCCAAAGAGGCCTGGGATCAGTTAAAGCAGGAGTTTGAACAGAGTATAATCTATTAGAGTCCTAACTTTGAAGAGAGTTGTATGCTTCCAAGCTGATGGAGATTGTAAACCAAATAAGAATACTTGGTGAAAACTTTCCAGATCGGAAAGTTATAGAAAAGATCTCGGTCAGCCTTCCAGACAAATTGGAATAGAAAATCGCAGCTATTGAAGAGTCTTGTGGCTTGACTACTCTTACAATGGCTGAACTGATCTCCGAATTGCAAGTCCAAGAGCAGCGGGTAACTATGAGAAGTGAAAGGATAGTAGAAGATGCCTTTCAAGCAAGGCAAAAATTCAAGCATCAAAAAGAAGGGAGAAAAGTCTGGTTGGATAAATCAGGAGAGGTAAAATCTGGTGGAAACCAAGATGATTCATCGAGAAAAGGAAAACTTCCACCTTGTGGTATTTGTAAGAAGACAAACCACTTAGAGAATAATTGTTGGCAGAAGTCAAAGAGGACTCCAATTCAATGTAGATACTGGAAGAAGTATGGGCACATTGAGAAGCATTGCACACAAAAAGCAAAATCAAAGTTGTACATCTTCACAACAAGTGAATTTCACGAATGATCATCAGGTTGAAAAATCAGAGGAAGAGATTTTCATTGCGTCGCACACATCACATGTTGATCAATGTAACTGGCATGTTCATAGTGCGTGCACAAGGCACATGGTGATTGATGAAAATCTGTTTGTTACATTGGACAGATCTGATAGAAGTAAAGTGAAGCTTGGAAATGGTGCATTGGTGCAAGCTCACAGTAGAGGGTCAGAAAAATTTCCTACTAACGAAGGTATGAAAATTATTAATGATGTTCTTTTTGTGCCAAATTTGACTCAAAACCTGTTGAGTGTTGCTCAGATGCTTCATAAAAAATATTCTCTTAATTAAAAGGACAAACAATGTGTTATTTATGATCCTAAAGGATGTGAAGTAGTGAAAATTAGCATGATTGACAATTCCTTTCAGATTTCATGCTATTCTGTTGATAATTGCTCTTTCAATGTTGAATTAAATGATACTTGGATTTGGCACAAAAGGTTCGGTCATTACAACCTTAGCTCACCAGTGTATATGCAATCAAAGGGTATGGTGCTAGATGTACCCAATATTGACATGTCCAAAGATGTTTGTGAATCATGTCAATTTGGTAAAATGTATAGATGATCCTTTCATAAAGGAAGTCTTTGGAGGGCTAAGGAAAAGCTAGAGTTGGTTCATACAAATTATGTGGACCAATGAGGACGGCTTCTTTGAGTGGAAACTATTCTCTTTGTGGATGATCTAACTCGACTGACATGGGTCTACTTTCTTAGTAGCAAATCTCAAGTGCTTTCTGTTTTCAATGAATTCAAGGTCATGGTAGAAAGGGAGAGTGATTGCCGGTTGAAGTATATCAGATCAGATAATGGAACTGAACATACTTTGTATCAGTCAGCAAGTATTGTAAAGATTTAGGCATCCAACAATAATTCACTATTAGCTACAATCCAGAACAGAACGGGGTTTCTGAGCGGTAGAACAGAACAATAATGGAGATGGCAAGATGAATGTTGGTAGACACGAAGATGCCTAAATATTCTTGGGCCAAAGCAGTCAATACCTGCTATTTGCCATATAGATTACCAACTAAAGCAGTCCAATGCATGACACCATTTGAAGCATGGAAAGGTATAAAGTCATCTACAAGACACTTGAAGGTATTTGGTTCGGTATTCTATGCACGTGTGATGCTAAAAGAGGCATATTAGATAGCAAGGCAGAACTTTGTATTATGCTATGCTATAGGACAGTTGCAAAAGGATACAGAGTGTACAGTGTAAGTAGCAAGAAAGTGTTTATCAGTAGAATCTTGTAGTGAATGAGTCTAGACACTATGATTTGGATAGAGATATTATCGCCAAAGTAGGAGTACTTCAGTTGCAACTCCAAATCCGCAAAAGGTGATGCTTCCTCTAGTCCTATTGCTGGAACAAAAACAATTCAAAAGTTGAATTGACTACAGGCTCTCCTGTTTTGAAGACCAAATCACTAGCTGAAGTTTATGAGCAATGCGATTTTGCTCTTGTTGAACCATCCTCATTTGAAGAAGAAGCAAATCACAAAGTCTGGATTTCAGCAATGGAGGATGAACTTTCCAGGATTAATAAAAATGATACTTGGGAGTTGGTGTATAGGCCAGAACAAAAGAATGTTATTAGTGTCAAATAGGTCTATAGAACAAAGTTCAATCCAGATGGCTCCATCTTCAAGCATAAAGCTAGACATGTAGTTAAAGGCTATTCTCAGCAGCCTGGAGTGGACTTTGGAGATACGTTTTCGCCAGTTGCGTAGCATGAGCCAGTAAGATATCTTGTCACTCTTGCAGCACAATACAAGTGGAAAATCTTCCATTTGGATGTCAAATCTTTATTTCACCATGGATTGCTTGAAGAAGACATTTATATTGAAACTAAAGGTTTTACAGTTGCAGGTAAAAAAGACAAGGTGTACAAGCTTAGAAAAGCTCTCCATGGTCTTAAACAAGCTCCAAGAGCTTGGTATAGTAGGCTGGATATTCATTTTCTGTCTCAAGGCTTCTACAGAAGCCTAAACGAGCCTACTCTGTACTTCAAAAGACAAGCTGATGGGATGTTGATTATGATATCAGTTTATGTCGACGATTTGATGATCACAGGTGAAAATCCTCTTGCAGTTCAAGAAGTTAAAAATTGAAATGCTAAAAACATTTTTTTGAGATGCCCAATCCAGGAGAAATTAAGTTTCTCCTGGGAATGGAGATTTCTCAAACTTTTGAAGGCATTTTCTTGTCCCAAAAGAGGTATGCCTTGAATTTGTTAAAAAGGTTCAAGCTTGACAAGTGCAAAGTTGTCGCAACTCCACTTGTTGTGAAAGAAAATTTAATGAAGGATGATGGCGAAGAGAGGGCAGATAACCAGTTGTGCATATTGCTCCTTGGTAAGGTTCATATTTGTATTTCCAACCTTCTTAGTAGGTGCCATATCAACCGGAGCACCATGTACACTTGTAACAGTTTTTTTTTTCCTTTGTTGTTAAATTTTGAGTTTTCTTGTACCTGCAATTCTGGTCAGAGTTCTGTGAATAAGAATTTTGAGAGTGATTAGATTAGATGGATGTGAAAGATAGGCATGTAATTTGTAACACTTGTCCTTGGTATGTCCTGGAAGTTTGTAGTACTCACAAAAGGGTAGACCTGCTAGGAGCATAGTTGGTTCTAAAATTGTTTAAAAAAGGCATTTTTAAAAAAAATTGTTATTCCCTGGCATTTGCATTGAGAGAGAGGTCTGTGCCATTGAGGGTAAGGGATTCATCATAAGGATGCTTCCTCGATCAATAGTGTATACCCCATTCAGTCCCATAAGGAGCAGAATCAGTCTTCTATCCTGCTCAGCCTTGTGCAAGGTCTCCTTAACACCGCACGTGCATGCACAACTACACACTAGTTTTTAGCAGTTAAGAGAGTATAATTCCTCCCACATTTTCTTCATTTTGGTATAATATCCAGTGCTGTCAAGTACACCGTGAGTCAAATCATTTTGGAAGTCATTACAGATGGACCCTCTTTGAGTTCGCTTCCTGTTTGGCTTGACTTTTCCTTCTTATTATGTCCTTTTGAATCAGGTACAGCTTTGTAATGTTAGTTTAAACATATCCGTCCTCCAGTACCTTCCAACGTTCAGCAGCATCACTAGCATACTTGACACTATCAGCCATGTATTTGTCAAGAGAATTCAGAATCAATGAGGTCAGACTGTCGTCGCATCAGTCTCATTGTCTGGAACTTGCAGAGGTCCGCTCTGGGCGCTTAAATTCACCATTGATAAAGCCTAATTTATTCTTAACCGAAAGTCATCACCCAACTCTCCTTCTCCAGGATCTGTAGTCAATGCCACTGAAAGAAACTGAGACTCGCATCGCACCTGGATTATCTGATGGGTGCATGTAAATAGACTAATAGAATCGATACGGGAATCATTGTCCTTGTCAGTAACAGACATTGAAGAAAACTAATTGGTGAAATCAAAGCTATATTTGAAGATCTGAGAAGACAAATCGAAAAATGGCAGACACAAGAATCGCGAGAAACAGAACATAGCTGAATAGTTTGGGATTGTAATTGCGGAAGAAGAATTCACTGAAGATTGAGCAACATACTGTGCTCTAATACCATGATAAGATCCACAGCCATGGAAACTCAATGGAAGCTAAAGCCATATCTGCTACTATGATATTAGCTATTCGAGTCAAATCGTAGGATTGAAAGCCGAATGCTACTTTCTTGCCTTGGGCATCACATTCTGAATAACGCAATAAAAGTCTCTCTACTGTCTTCAGTCTGGCTTGCTTTAGAAGTAAGCAAGCAAAGACAAGTAAATAAGCGAGAGTGCTTGCGATGATGAATATTTGTAATTACAAATATATATAGAAAATAATTTCTGGGCCTTTAAAAAGAAAACACAAGTCTGGTAAGAAACTTATCTATCATTTTCCTATTTTAACTAAACAACAATGTCAAGCTCTAGTTTATTATTTGTCAGTCAAATATTCTGGAGAAGCTCATTCAACTAAATTGTCTTTGAAAACCTAGGGTGTGCTCAAAGATGGACAAGAAATTGCAGTAAAAAGACTTTCAAGATACTCAGCACAGGGAACGGATGAGTTCAAGAATGAGGTTATCTTCATTGCTAAACTCCAACATCGGAATCTTGTGAAGCTTCTTGGTTGTTGTATACAAGCAGAAGAAAAAATGTTGGTTTATGAGTACATGCCTAACAATAGCTTGGATTGGTTCCTTTTTGGTTGGTTATCACTTCTCTCAACTCTTAACGCACTTGGATTTTCATGAATCATCTCTCGAAATAGTTCAATCATCAAACGGATTTGGTATCTGTTCTTTGATTTGGATATTTGAAATGATCCTATTATAAGCTCTGGATTTTTGCAGATACAGATAGGAGGTCACTGCTTGATTGGCCTAAGTGCTTCCAAATTATTAATGGAATTGCTCGCGGACTTCTCTATCTACATCAAGACTCAAGATTGCGGATAATCCACAGAGATCTTAAACCTAGCAATGTTTTGCTAGACACTGATATGAACCCGAAGATATCTGATTTTGGCATGGCAAGAAGTTTTGGAGGAAATGAGACTGGAGCCATGACAAAAAGAGTTGTTGGGACATAGTAATAATCTTCAAACCAATGAACTATTTGCAGTATACTAAAACGCTACTTACTTTGTTTATTTGACATTATCCTACAGTGGCTACATGTCTCCGGAGTATGCAGGAGAAGGAAAATTTTCAGTGAAATCAGATGTATTTAGCTTTGGAGTTCTTGTTCTAGAGATTTTAAGCAGGAAGAGAAATAGAGGGTTCTTCCATCCAGACCATAACCATAATCTTCTAGGACATGTAAGAGCACTTCTTGTCTATCTTATAAGTTAAGTAATATAAAACTTATAGCATCTAACTGCATAATATCAAATATTCAGGTCTGGATCCTCTTCAAAGAAAGCAGGGTTATGGAAGTAATAGATGCACAACTAAGGCAGTCATGCAATCAGTCTGAAGTTCAAAGATCAGCCCATGTAGGTCTATTATGTGTGCAGCAGTGTCCACAAGATAGGCCAAGTATGGCGTCAGTTGTGCTCATGTTGGGTAGTGATGTTGCACTACCTTTGCCTAAAGAGCCAGGCTTTTTCAATGGAAGAAGCCAATCCACTGAAGCAGACACTTCATCTAGCAAGCACGGCGAAACTTCTGTCAATGAATTAAGCATCACACAACTGGATGCCAGATAGGAGATAAAGTTTAAGATCATTGTTATTTCCTGTAGAGACTACATTTGCTTAATTGTTCCTGTCATATAGCTGAATAACTATTGGTTGTTCAACATGACTAGTTGACACTTAATTTGCTTCATAACGATAAGTTCTAGCTGAGTTAAAGACATGGGGAAGTTAGTGTTTTGATGGCTTCAAAATAAGAGGAATCTTATCCAATGATGCATCATTAAGGTAAAACAGTATCTTCTAAGAAGCTTCTTATTGTGGAAATAACATCCAATAGCAATGTACTCCTATGTTCCGCTTGGCACAAAGTTTAAGAAAATTGGTCAAAATATAAAAATCTGTATATTTTCCTTCAATGTTCTCTCATAGACTTGTCTGAAATATGAAATCTATGCATAAAATTAGTTCTAATCCTTGGCCTTTTAATATTAGTACCTAGTCGAAAAAGAAAGATTATATTGTAATTTGTACAAAATGTTGTGGCTTAGTGGTCAATGAAGAGAGTTGATAACCATGAGGTCTTAAGTTCAAATATCAGCAAAAGCAAAAGCACTTTGATTTCTTTGCATCTATCTATGCCTTAGTGGATAGAGTTATCCGCTACTCATAGAATAGGTTATTCCTTCCCATTTGCATAAACTTGATGGAAAAGTTATCTGATACTTATATTTATGTGAAGTCATAGGTACTTGGAAAATAGTTGAGGTGCATGTACACTGGCTCGCACACCACCATTATAGAAAACCTCGCTTCCAAGTTCTCTGTTTCTAGAACAACAATTGGGCCCCGTGCGTTGCACGTATATCCATGTAAATTTATACAGATCTGTTTGAATGAGTAAAATTTTATGAAAACATTTCAAATAAATCTTTAAAAGTAACAAGAAACACCAAATGAGGGGTGTATTTTAATGCTTAAAATTAATTCCTTTAAAGCAACCAACTGTAATTTTGTAACTTGATAAGTACTTGGCAAACTTCCAATAAAGTCACAAATTACTAACTTAAGCGCAAATAAAAATACAAGTTTACAACAATCTGAAATTCATAGAAAATTAAATTAAAGAAGTCTAATAGAGAAAAAACACAAAAGATAAATAGAGAAGAAAAAAAATACAATATACACATCCCCTTCTTAAGACTTTATTCATATCAATATAGATGGAAAAAAAAAAAATACAGAATCATTATACAATTTTTTGAGTTCTTGCCAACAGTTGAAACCCTCTCCCAAAACCAATCAAAATTCAAGAGTCTTCTTCTATGAGTCGAACTAAAACATGAATGAAATAGTATAATAGTGATATAATTGTTCACTGCTTTAACTATAGAATGAAATGGGTAACCTTGGATAGGGGTCTCATCACTCTCATGAAATAAAAAGGATGAATTTATAGAGATAAAAATGGAGGCATGCCAAAAAATATCTTAAATTTTAAAATTAAATATTTGGAGGAAATGAATATGAAATACGCCACTAATGGCCCTCGAATATGTAGATCAAGTCCAAATCATCTTAGTTTGAGAAATACACCACTAACGGCCCTCGCATTATGTAGATCAACTCCAAGTCATCCTAGTTTGAGAAATATGCCACTAACGACCCTCAAATTATGTAGATTAAGTCCAAATCATCCTAGGTCGAGAAATACGCCACAAACGGCCCTCGAATTATGGATAAATATCTTATGAGAGAAGAATCAAGGGATCAATAGAATACCCGCAATCTTGATGAATAAAATTATGTTTCTTCATATATATATATATTATTTTTATTTTATTTTTTATTTATTTATTATTATTTTTTTAAAAGAATATGAAAAGCATGAGAGTTATGGATACCAAGAGAAGTAATTGAATAAGTAATTAAATATGATTTATGAGTTATGAAGGTAAATATTTAAAGTAAATAGAGGAGAAAAATAATAAATAAATAAAGGAGACAAAAATATTAGTAAAAATGATATTTAAGTGTTGCAAGTAAAGTCTTTTCATTTTCAATTCTCGTGAGAAAGGGCTAACAAGGAAAACAGGTGAGACCACGAACCCAAAACAGACCATGGACCTTCACGACACCCTAGACGGGTGGTTTGGGGGTCTACAGCTCGTTAAGGGCTTCATGAGTAGTATCTAGGACTGCCTTAACAGGATCACCTAGACGGCATCCTAGACGGTCTGTCTAGGGGTTTACGGCTTATTAAGGGCATCGTGAACCACCCTCCAGGGGCTGCCTCAGAGGGATTCCACTAGTGGTGCCTTGGACGGCCCGTCAAGGGGTCTGTACAAGTCACCGATGGTGAGATTGCACCCAAGCCACTATGAAGGACCACGAACTCCTAGAAGGTCCATGAAGCCGTCTGTGAAAGAGACTTATCACACTTTGAGTTTTGGGTTAACTTCAAATGATCATATTTTTTTAGCACAAAATGAATTAGGTGGCCTATGACCTTTCAAATTAAAGGTCATTGAGTCCTTTTTCTAACGTCAAATTTGCACGATTCTGAGCCCGGAGTAAGAAGTTATGCTCATTTTATTGAATCCATATCAAGTAGGGCAGCATAACGACCCACAAGACGGGCCATCGTGCCTTAGACAACCCATCAAGCCCCTTGTGAAGGTCACTTTGTTAGCTTTAAGTCAGAGTCGTTATCGGTCTTTTTCCCTATGTGTTTAGTACTTAAACTACATCGTTTGGTATTAAACCACGTCATTTTACTTAGTCTAAGCCTAAGTAATTAGTCATAAACTACCTAAAACCCTCATTCTCCTAAAACCATCTAACTTAGAAAGAAAAGAAGAGAAAGAGGCGACAGTTTCTCCCAAGAACAAGAAAAGGTTTTCTTCAAGTTCAGCCCCAAAATTCAAAGGATTTCTCCGTAGTTTTTGTCACCAGGAATGTAGGATTTCACTAGTAGGTTCCTTTCACCCATTAGGTCCTTAGAATTCAATCAATTCTTCAATTGTCCATAAATTGTTCAGACCTAGGGTTCCTAAATCTTAGGGATCCATTGCAATTCAGATGCTATAGTCTCTATAATGTTAATTACATGTTTCTTGGAGAATTAGTGTAGTCCCATGTATAGAACTCAGAAACCCTAGCTTGTGTTAATTATCAGTATTTTATGAATTATACTTGCTAGGCAGATTAGTCAGACAATCATGCTTCAAAATTTGAATGCCATACCTTTCATTATATGTGTGTTGCATTCTTAGATAATTGAGAAATTAGAACTCGGAATAAGAATACAATTTGAATTTAGAATTTCATGGATCTTTGAGTAGAATAATGGATTTAGCTTTTACTGAATGAATTTAGATGTAGGACGTGAGGATGAATTAGTTCAACACTATAAGTAAACTTACATACCTGATTATGAAACTTTTAGATTGGAAACTTTCGTGGAGACCTGATTTATCTTGTGTTTGAGGAAGAACATTAGTTTTCTTGGAGGAAATCTTTGAGCATGGAATCTTGCGGCTTGATCTTGAGAGAAGAAACTCTTTTATGAAGTTCTTAGAGTGGAAGAACTTGGAAAAATCTTGGATGGAAAGTTTCTCTTTAGATATTGAATTTTTGACATGGAAGTTTTAGGGTTCTTGATGGAAAAGAGAAAACCTAGGTGAGTTTTGAGAGAATTTTTAGATACTTGAGTGTTTAGATTGATGAATTTTTAGAGGAAAGCTAGTTAGTTGAATGATATACTCAGTTAAAACACTCAAAAACAACTTAGAGTAGGGTTAAAAAGCTTGAAAAAGGACCAAAATAACCCTGGAACACATTCAGGAAGTTGCTGGAAAAAAATTACAGCAAGCCTCCACGGATGGCTCTATGGTTTGTGGAACATTCCACCATCTGTAGTTGTCATCCGTAGAACTTCGGCAGCAGGGTTTTACTAAAACGGGCATAACCTTTTATTCTGAACTCAAAATGAGGCAAACTTGGTGGCGCTGGAAAGATGACTCATAAACCTTTAATTTGATAGGTTTTGTGATACCTAATTCATTATATGCTAAGAAATATTTTATATCAAAACATAATCGGTAAGGAAGCTTTCAACTCAACTTTGTGTTAGGGGATTCTAGTGACCTTAATTCATATTCAAAATTATTCTCATACTAAAAAATTGACCTTAACACTTAAGAACAATTTAAGAATCATCTGAAATGACCTTATACGAAATGAAGAATGATTCGGATTTTAGCACAAGAAAAATTTAGAATTTTTTATATAGAACTCGGAAACTTCCTCTTTCGTCCTCTTTAAGAGGGACCCGAGTTTAAAGAAAAATACCGAAAAATCTGTCAATAAATGACGAACTCCATTATACAGATGATAGGACAGGGCGCAAATTATCAAAAGCATTTTCGCCTCTTTTTCTTCTTTAGTCGTAAAGAGGAGCGCCTAGCGCGAAAGGTTGCTTTACTAAGTAAGATAAGGCAAGAAGCAAGGGCGTAGCAGCTGCGCGAAAGCCCTTGCGCCTTAGCGCATCCCCTTTCTTGCTCGTTAGCGCTGTTAGGAATTTTTAGGGTGTTACTACTCAAACTCATGGTAATATGTATATAGTCTTGTCAACGAAATAAAACTACCTTGCAATATGAATCTACTGTAGCAGTGTTTCTTCTTCTTCTTCTTCTCTGTGTTGACACCTCTTCGTGCTCCTTCACTGGAAAAAGAGGTAGAGACTCCCATTTTTTCTTTCTCAAGATTCAAGAGTGGCTTGCTGAAAATTTTCACCTAAAATCTCTTTAGCGTATACTCCCTTGTTTATGTTACTGATGGGTTAAAAGCCCGCTTGTATTCTCTTCTTCTCTTTTGTTTTTTGTTTCATTCTGTCTTTTTTTTTCAATTACTTAATTAAATACCTTTGATTAATATTGTTTTAAAGTTAAGAACTATTCATGATTGATTTGAAAATGTATAAATTTCACGGTTGGTTTAATGCATATGATTGGGATGCACCATATGAGTTTGGTCTGCTTTGACTGGGTAGTGTGTCAGGTGTTAGTCACTTGGATTTGGAGAGCGACAAAAGTTCTTTCATATTATGCAAGTCGTATCACTCATTTGTGTTGTATGAAATGATGCAAGAGAATGTGATGAAGAATATATTTTCCTCAACTTGATGGAACTTGAGCACCCCTTATGTGTGAATGGAAGAAGTTTGAAATAACTATTGGATCGAGTCAATCCGTAAGGTATGTTATGTAACACCCCAAAAAGCTCTAAGCTAACATCTGAACTATTCTTTGTATGAGTATAGTCATATACCAAGTTATTCTCAATTGTGCATGTGTTAAGATCAATTTCTAAGTGTGGAAAGTGTATTAGATGTAAATTAGGGTCATAAGGAACCTCTAGCACTTTGTCGAGTACAAAGTTTCCCTATCAATTAAGTTTTCATAAGATCATAAAGAGTAAAACTGAAATGACTATATATCTTAGAATATGAAAAGTTAGGTGAGCCACAACCTATCAAATTAAAGGACTTTGAGTCTTCTTTCCAACTCCACCGACCATCCATCAATTCAATTCTGGAGTAGCAAGTTACTGTTAGTTTACTAAAACATATTTGGGTTGAATTTAGTGATTGACGCCTATCAGTTCGGTGAATCGCTGAAGAGGTTTTTGTATTGTCGAACTGCATAGCCAAAATGGCCCAAAAAGCTTCATAAATTGTTAATTTTGATGATTCAAAGCCCCACTTTGGTGATCCTCAAAATATTTTGGTGATGGGGCCTCTAAATCACCGAATTGTCCTACAGGATTCATTACAATGTCATTTTCTTTGATTTGCCTGCTCTTCTTATATTCCTAAAGGGGTATTATTGTCCTTCTATCCTCTATGAACATCCCTAAATCCCTTATAACCTAATAACATCCTAATACATATAGTAACTCCCAAAATCCCTAATTCTCCTTCTCCCAAAGATCGAGAACATCAAAAATGGGTTCTCCCAATTTTCCAAGATCTAAAGCCTCCATGTTCAAGATTCGCTCCAAGAATCCTAGGGTTTTGAATCAAGATTATTCCCCAACCTTCACCCCCATGAATTCTATAGAAGGATTTCTCATGTTCAAGCTATAAGGTTCCAAGCACAAAACTTTTTCTTCTAGAACTCTTGTTCTTCTAGGTATGTAAGGCTATGTCTGCGTGTGGGAACATCTTGTTCTTCCCCACAAATTACATTTTCATATTTAAGAGTATCTTTCATGAATGTATTAGGGTTAGAACGAAATCGTATGTTCTTGAATTATTCTTGAATCTTTATGAAACCCAAGAATCATTCATAAAAGTATCCTAATCCAATAAATTTCTTACCACCATGAATTTTATAAGATTGCTTCCATGAAATTGTGAACAATTATGAAAGTAATAGTTGTTTCTATCTTGAAAACTAAGTCTAATGGCTTCTTAATAACTTCTTAATGGTTACTTGATGTTATCTAGATGAATCCCTAAAAATTATTCTTATATTATGAACCCTAGAATTAAGAGCAATGAAATTCACCCAAAAAATAAATTTTAACATGCTATCATATATTTCCTCAATTCTTAATGCCCTTATGAAATCTTCCACGGAAGTTTTTTTTTATTCTTTCAAGACCATGTAATTACCTCCCATGAACTTTCAAGTTATGTATGTACAAAAATTCATGTTTCTCATGACTTCTCTTTATGACCTCTAAAACCCTACAATATCAGTGATTCTCTTAGCAAATCTTATTTCAAGAGTTTGTCCCTTTTTCACATGAGATTACAAAAGTATGAACTATGATTTTTATGACATTTATTCAAGCATTAATCCTATGAAGTTCTGCCTAAAACTATGAACCATGTGATTTATGATATGATTCACATGATTTCAAATTATGAACTATGATATATGGATTCCAAATATCTTTCAATGAATTTCATCCTATGAACTTTGAAGTATGCTTTCTCATAATCTCTACAAGACATGTATATGATTTATGCTATGAAGTATGGATTTCCAAGCTAAACATGTTTTTTATGGGTGTTATGCAAAATTATGATGTATGAGCTTAAAGCTAATTCATGACTATTTTTGAACTAATGGTAGGCATAAGCTTAAATAAAAAATGCCCGAAACTATGTATACCAGTGTAGGTTAAGGATCATATTAGTTATTCAGACGACTCCTCTATATGCCCCTTGGAAGAGCTTATTATGGATCCAAAAGAAATGTATGGCTCCTGACAAGGTATGTGGTGGCTTAACTGATGGGCCGAAGATCAGACTCCATGTGCTCTCATGGTGGCTATGTCGGGTTAACCTAGAAGGTATGATATTTTATGAAACTAAAAGACTATTCTTATGATGATAATTTTATGAATGATGATTTTCCCCACCATTTGAAAAGAGTATTAAAAAACGCATTGCATATAGATATTCAGTTTAGTCATCAGTTACTCAGTTTCAGAAGTTCACTTTAAGCTCTTTAGTTGCACTAATTGATTTTGATAATCATTATGTTTCTTACATTCGTGTACTTAGATATTTCATGATCTTGATGCTATCATATTCCTGTTCAATTTTTCAGATTTATTAGTGGTATTCCCATTTTAATTAATCTATTTTACAAACCATACATTCAATGCAGTCATGCCATTCGGCGCTGCATCAATTTAGTTGTAGATACGGTGATTTAGACCCAATGTCAGATGATTTGTTAGCTCCATTTCATTAACTTAAGTGAGTCCTTGTTCTCAGAGGAATTAGTCATGTTGAGTTCATCTTTGTAGTTAGTAGTTATTTGATTTGCCAAAGGTAGACTGGAAGCTTGTCCCGATAGATACTGCTCAGTCATGTCAAAAGGCTTCATAGATAGACAATTAGTCATGCATTCCAGCTTTGACCTCGGTGTCATTATGCTTCAAAACTTCAATAATTTATTTATGAAGAATTTCTATTTGAAGACCTATTTTCCTTTTTATGATGGATTTCTCAAAGAGTATATGTTTTAAAAATAATGCATTCCGCTCATGTCTAGACCTATATGGTCATGTTTCATGCCATGTTATGGATACACTCAGGTGAGAAATGGCATTGGGTGCTAGCCACGTTCAGGGTGTAGGCTCGAGGCGTGACATGTTATGTAGCCCATTATCTCATTAGCTTATCCTCCTCCTAAATAAATTCTTGCTTCGGTGGTAAAAACAAACAAAAGGAAAAATAATTAAAAATAGACATTTAAACCCTTAAGAGCCTTTTGTTCTTCTAGGACGTACTGGATATTACGTCACCATAGCTTTTCACTTAGGGGTCGTTTGGTGTGAAGGATAGGGTAAAATAATTTCGAGATTAAATTATAGTACCACTCAATTTGTTGTTTGGTTGGCAAGGCCGGGATAACTTATCCCGGTACTAATAATTAATACCGGGATAAGTTATTCCTTTCTATAAGTGGTATAGTAATCCCGGGATAACTTATCCCGGAATAAAATGACTAAATGACAAAAATGTCCATTTAAACACTTTTTAGACATTACTTTTCACATCCATGAAGGGTATTTTTGTAAACCTATATGTTGTTCTTAAGATTTATTATTTTGAATACAACAAACCAAACACTCAATAAAAAATAATCTTAGCATAACTTATCTCATCATAACTAATCCCAACATAACTTATCCCAACATAACTTATCCCATCATAACTCATATTCAAACCAAACGACCCGTTATTGTTAAGCCCAGAGACTTATACTCTCATCGTAGTTGACATATCGATAACAAAGTATAAACTATTTGAGACATCTATGTACATGTTTAGAACCTAAAATTCATATACATACTAATGCTTACAATATGTAACAATATTAAATTTATTTCACATTAGTTTCGAAATCGAAAGTTCACTATCTTTGTAGTCATCATCCAACTACTAATATTAAATGAACATAAAATAACCAATTATGTAAGGAATACTTGTCTTAAATTACTAAAATTCAAGATTAATTAAGAAGAATTAAATTCTATAACAAATATGCAAATATTCAATAACGTTGAACTAAAGTATTAAGAAGGTAGAATTAAAATTAAACAGAAAACATGTTATTAGATATAAAGTTGTAAACTCTAAATTTTTCATTCAAACTAAAATAACTTGATTCACTAATGACTAATGGAAACAGGACAAGGCAGAATAGTAGAAGAAAATTTAGTGAGTAAAACATGATAGCAAAAATTGTTCAACGAGGAGTATCAAATGTTAAGCTCTGTGAATCTCACCATGCTTTTAATATTTGGATTTTAGTAGCCCGCGACGCATGTATTTCTTGAGCAGTAACAAACAATTCAATAAAGATATGTGCCTCTTGATGCATCAGCAATAGCATAAAGAGCAGAAGAATTATTGTCTGAACCGAACTCAAAAGTATGACCGGGGAAAGTTGACATGCCCACTGCCCTTTGTCTATTGCAAGAACGAATGGAAGAAGGCAACTGATTCAGATAGGGGATCAATATTTTTGAGGATCTAAGGTTTTGATTTATGTTGTGTTGGTTCACGGTATCACCATTATTGGTGTCTCTCCCATCAGACAAGAGAATGATACTCACAACTAGATTCTTTTCATGCCTCTCTTCAAGAACACTACCCCCCATCTTGAGTCCTTTTTCAATCCCACAATTTAATGAAATACCATTTATAGCCAATACAACTTTTGATGCTCTTGTTTGATAGTCCATCATAACAGGAAAGCTTCTATGAGCTATAGATGAGAAAGTAACAATAGAAAGTTGGTAGAAAGGCCCTAAGTTCTCTATGACAAGGCACATTGCTTTCTTCAAGAGAGTCAACTTTGTTCCATTCATGTTCCCACTGACATCTAGTACCGTAACTAGGCCAATGGGTGCACGTTCTAGGTTCCAATCCATTACTGGTGGTGCCCTTACTCTAAGAAGAGGTGCAAATTTTTGTACATTTTGAGAAACTGTAGGAAATTCAGATAAATATCCCATGAGGATCGAAGGTGGGGTGGTATAATCCGTGCCGATCTTGTTTTAAAGAGGCTCATAATCTAAAAATTGAACATGCTAGGGATGGGGTATAGATATTATTGGTAGAGGACGAGAGAAATTAACAGGATAAAACACCCGAATACGATGCCCTCCTACATTTACATCAGTTTCGAATTGAAAAGGGAGCTCTTTCCATTTGCATCTGCAGATAGGGCAAAGTGGTTTCCATGCTTAACGTTTTTGCCAATGCATCTAAAGTGGAAAGAGTGTCTGCATTCAACAGCAAAATATGGCCTCACCATTTTAAGCCTTCATCTTTGTTCCCATTCTACGTACTGTTGGCCATATTTACTGTCGAATGCAGACACTCTTTCAACTTTAGTTGTATTGGCAATAATGTTAAGCATGGAAACAACCTTTGCCCCATTTGGAGATGCAAATGGAAGGAGATCGCTTTTCAATTTGGTAGTGATGTAAATGTAGGAGGGCATCGGTGTTTTATCTTGTTAACTTCTCTCGCCCTCTAACAGTGATATCTCCACCCCGTCCCTAGCATATTCAATTTTAAGATGAGGAACCTTTTTCAAATAGCATCAGCATGGATGGGGTGGAGATATTATTGGTAAAGGACGAGATAATTTAAAAGGATGAAATACCTGAATACGACGCATTCCTACATTTACATTAATACCAAATTGAAAAGGGAGCTCATTCCATTTGCATCTACATATAGGGGAAATGTGGTTTTCATGCTTAATGTTATTGCCAATGAAGATAAAGTGGAAACAGTGCTTCAGTAAATATGGCTATCGATACCTAGAAAGGGAACAAGGATGAAAACTTATAATGGTGCAACCATATTTATTGTTGAATGCATACAATCTTTCCACTTCAAGTGCATTGGTAATAACGTTAAGCGTTGAAACCACCTTTGCCTCATTTGCAATTGCAAATGGAAAGAGATCCTTTTTTCAATTTGGTACTAATGTAAATATAGGTGGATATTGTATTTGGGTGTTTCATCATGTTAACTTCCCTCATCCTCTACCAAAAACATCTCCACCCCATCCCCAGCATGTTAAATTCTTAGATAATGAACCTTTTTCAAACAACACCAATATGGATGGGGTGGAGATATTATTGGTTGAGGACGAGAGAAGTTAAAAGGATGAAATGCATGAAATACATTCCCTCTTACATTTACATTAGTACAAAATATTAAAGGGATCTCTTACCATTTGCATATGCAAATTGGGAAATGTGGCTTTCATGCTTAACGTTATTTCCAATTCAGCTAAAGTAGAAAGAATGTGTGTATTCTATAGTAAATATGACCATGAATACGTCGAAGGGGAACAAGGATGAAAGCTGGAAATGGTGAGGCCATATTTACTGGTGAATGCGGGAAACTCTTTCCACTTCAGATGCATTGGCAAAAACATTAAGCATGAAAACAACCTTTGCCCCATCTGTAGATGCAAATGGAAAGAGATCTTTGTTCAATTTGGTAAGTATGTAAATTTAGGAGCACATCGTATTCGAGTTTTTCAGCCTGTTAGATTTTTTTGCCCTCTGCCAATAATATCTCCACCCCATCCCCAGCATGTTTAATTTTCAGATGATGATCCTTTTTCAAACAATAAGGCATGAATAGGGTGGAGATAATATTGGGAGAGTATGAGAGAAGTTAATAAGATGAAACATCGGAATATATGCCTTCCTACATTTGCAATAGTGCCAAATTGAAAAGGAAGCTCTTTCCATTTGCATCTACAAATTTTTCAAAGGTGGTTTCCATACTTGATGTTATTGTTAATGAACCTAAAGTGGAAAAAGTGTCTTCATTCTAGAGTAAATATGGTCATTGGTACGTAGAAGGGGAATAAGGATGAAAGTTGAGAATGTTGAGGCTATATTTACTTTTGAATACAGACAACTTTTCCACTTCAGAGGCATTGACAATAATGTTAAACATGGAATTCACCTTTGCCTCATCTGCAGATGCACATAAAAATGGCTCCCTTTTCAATTCCATACTAATGTAAATGTAGGAGGGCATCATATTTGAATGTGTCATCCCAATTAACTTCTCTTGTCTCTACAAATAATATCTCCAGCCCATCCCCAACATGTTCAATTTCAAATGATAAGCCTATTACGAACAAAATCGACATGGACGGGGTAGAGATATTATTAATGAAGGATGAGAGAATTTAACTGGATTAAATACCCAAATATGATGCCCTCTTCATTTACATTGGTACCAAATTGAAAAGGGAGCTCTTTATATTTGCATCTACAAATGGAGCAAAAATGGTTTCCATACCAAACTTTATAGCCAATGCAGCTAAAGTGGAAAGAATGTCTACATTCTACACTAAATATGGCCATCAGTACATAGAAGGAAAACAAGGATGAAAGTTTAGAATGGTGAGGCCATATTTACTACTGAATGTGGACAATCTTTCCACTTCAGATGCATTGGCAAAAATGTTAAGCAAGGAAACCACCTCTTCCTCATATGAATATGTAAATGGAAAGGGCTTCCTTTTCAATTTGGTACTGATGTAAATGTAGGAGGGCATCGTATTTGGGTGTTTATGCTATTAACTTCTTTCGTTCTCTACCAATAAATCACCACCCCATCCCCGACATGTTCAATTTTAAGATGATGAACCTTTTTCAAACAACATTGGCATAGACGGGGTGGAAATATTATTGGTAGAGGATGAGCGAAGTTAACAAGATGAAATATCTGAATACCATGCCCTCCTACATTTACATCAGTACGAATTGGAAAGTGATCATTTTTTTCCAATTGTATCTGCAAATGGGGCTAAGGCGGTTTCAATTCTTAATGCTATTGCAATTTTAGCAAAAGTGGAAAGAGTGTCTGCATTCTGAGGTAAATATGGCCATCCGCACATAAAAGAGGAGCAAGGATGAAAGCTAAGAATGGTGAGGCCATACTTACTGCTAAATGCAAATACTCTTTCCTTTTCAGATGTATTGTAATAACACTAAGCATGGAAACCACCTTTGCTATCTTCACATGCAAATGGAAAGAGCTCCCTTTTCAATTTAGTACTGATGTAAATGTATCAGGGCATCGTATTCAGGTGTTTCATAATGTTAAATTCCCTCATCATCTGCCAATAGTATCTCAACCCCGTGCCATCTTGTTACAAAGACCATCACCTGTTTGGAAAGATGTTGGAGATAAAAGCGAATACCTTCTATTAGTTATCAGAGCCATGCACCCTCAAGATCCCCCATCTTTGCTATATCTTATGCTTCTTTTATTGCTTCTATTACTTCTATCCAGTTTATCTATATATTAACCTCCAGACTTACTAGTACATCGGTGGAAGACAACACTAGAGGGAAGAGGTCGACGTGTCTTAGTTGTCTCACCCTCTACAATTATCATCTCATTGGACACAAGTTATTGTAACAACTTACCATTTTTAAGAGAGATGTTTCTATAACTTGAATAGTTTTAACGGAGGGAATAGACAAGTATACAAGAAGTTATTTCTCCTCGTGTGCATACATGTCCCCAATGATAATTACAGCTTGCTCTTGATGTTCAGAAATTTCACTTACATATCTGTCCGAATATATGGAAACATTCTTTACAGCATCACCGTGTTGCTATGCAGCTAAGTTGAAACTCCTGGGATATAATACTAAGAATACCACCAATACACATTGCAAAGGCATCTTGAACAGTAACAAACAATTCAATAAATGAAAATGTGTTACTTGATGCATTAGAAATAGCATAAAGAGCAAAAGAACGATGGTCTGAACCGAACTCAAAAGTATGACCGGGGAAAGTTGACTTATTCACTGCCCTTTGTCTATTGCAAGAACGAATGGAAGAAGGCAGCCGATTCAGATAAGGGATCAATATTGGCTTTGAGGATCTAAGGTTTTGATTTATGTTATGTTGGTTCATGGTATCATCATTATAGGTGTCTCTACCAACAGACAAGAGAATGATACTCGCAACTGGATTCTTTGCATGCCTCTCTTCAAGGACACAATCCCCCATCTTGAGTCCTTTTTCAATCCCACAATTTAATGAAATACCATTTATAGCCAATGCAATTTTGATTCTTTTGTTCGATAGTCCATTATAGCAGGAAGCTTCTATGAGCTATAGATGAGAAAGTAACAATAGCAAGTTGGTCGAAAGGCCCTAAGTTCTCTATGACAAGGCACATTGCTTTGTTTAAGAGAGTCAACCTTATTCCGTTCATGTTGCCACTGACATCTAGTACTGTAACTAAGTTAATATGTGCACGTTCTAGGCTCCAAACCATTAGTAGTGGTGCCCTTACTCTAATAAGAGGTGCAAGTTTTTGCACATTTTGAACAACTGTTGGAAATTCAGATAAATATACCATAAGGATCAAAAGTGGGGGGGTGGTATAATTCGTGCCGATCTTGTTTAAAGAGGTTCATCATCTGAAAATTGACATGCTAGGGATGGGGTATAGATATTATTGGTAGAGGACGAGAGAAGTTAACAGGATAAAACACCCGAATACGATGCCTTCCTACATTTACATCATTATCGAATTGAAAAGGGAGTTATTTCCCTTTGCATCTGCAGATGAAGCAAAGGTGGTTTCCATGCTTAAAATTTTTGCCAATGCATCTAAAGTGGAAAGAGTGTCTGCATTCAATAGTAAATACGGCCTCACAATTTTAAGCCTTCATCCTTGTTCCCATTTTACGTACCGTTGGCCATATTTACTGTTGAATGCAAACACTCTTTCAACTTTAGTTGTATGTATTGGCAATAATGTTAAGCATGGAAACAACTTTTGCCCCATTTGGAGATGCAAATGGAAAGAGACCCATTTTCAATTTGGTAGTGCTGTAAATTTAGAAGGGCATCGTATTTAGGTGTTTTATCCTGTTTACTTCTCTCGCCCTCTACCAATGATATCTCCACAAGTCCCCAGCATGTTCAATTTTAAGATGAGGAACCTTTTTCAAACAACATCACCATGGACGGGGTGGAGATATTATTAGTAGAGGACGAGAGAATTTAAAAAGATGAAATACCCCAATACGATGGACTTCTACATTTACTTTAGTACCAAATTGAAAAGGGAGCTCTTTCCATTTGCATCTACAAATGGGGAAAAGGTGGTTTCCATGCTTAATGTTATTGCCAATGAAGATAAAGTGGAAAGAGTTCTACAGTAAATATAGTTATCGATACCTAGAAAGGGAATAATGATGAAAACTGAGAATGGTGCGGTTATATTTACTGCTAAATGTAAGCACCATTTCCACTTCTAGTGCATTTTCAATAACTTTAAGCATAGAAACACATTTGCCCCATTTGCAATTGCAAATGGAAAGAGCTCCCTTTTTCTATTTAGTACTAATGTTAATGTAGGAGGACATTGTATTCGGGTGTTTCATCATGTTAACTTCTCTCATCCTCTACCAAACACATCTCCACCCCATCCCCAACCTTAAATTTTAGATGATGATCCTTTTTCAAACAACATCAACATAGACGGGGTGGAGATATTATTGGTTGACGACGAGAGAAGTTAATAGGATGACATGCCCGAATACATTCCCTCGTACTTTTACATCAACACAAAATTGTAAAGGGATATCTTACCATTTTCATTTGCCAATTGAGAAATGTGGTTTCCATGCTTAATGTTATTGCCATTTCAGCTAAAGTGGAAATAATGTATTCTACAGTAAATATGGCCAAGAGTACGTAGAAGGGGAATACGAATGAAAGCGGAGAGTGGTAAGGCCATATTTACTGGTAAATTCGGAAACTCTTTCCACTTCAGATGCATTGGCAATAAAATTAAGCATGAAAACAACCTTTGCCCCATCTGTAGATGCAAATGGAAAGGTTTCCTGTTCAATTTGGTAAGTATGTAAATGTAGGAGGGCATCGTTTTAGGGTGTTTTATCTTGTTAAATTTCCGTTCCCTCTGCCAATATATCTCCACCCCGTTCCTAGCATGTTCAATTTTCAGATGATGAGCTTTTTTCAAACAATATCGGCATGGACAGGGATATATTATTAGTAGAGGATGTGAGAAGTTATTAAGATGAAACACTGGAATACTATGGCTTCCTACATTTACATTAGAGCCAAATTGAAAAGGAAGCTCTTTCCAGTTGCATCTACAAATGGCACAAAGGTGGTTTACGTACTTAATGTTATTGCCAATGCAACTAAAGTGGAAAACATGTCTTCATTCTACAATAAATATGGTCATCGGTACGTAGAAGGGGAATGAGGATGAGAGTTGAGAATGGTGAGGCAATATTTACTTTTGAATATATACAGACAACTTTTCCACTTCAGAGGCATTGGCAATAACATTAAACACGAAATTCACCGTTGCCTCATCTATAGATGTAAATGGAAAGGGCTATTTTTTCAATACAATACCAATGTAAATGTAGGAGGACATCATAGTCGAATGTGTCATCTTATTAACTTTTCTCGTCCTCTACAAATAATGTCTCCAGCCTGTCCCCAATAAGTTCAATTCTCAAATGATAAGCCTATTTCAAACAAAATCGACATGGACGGGGTAGAGATATTATTGATAAAGGATGAGAGAATTTAACCAGATTAAACACCTGAATATGATGCCATCCTACATTAACATTAGTACCAAATTTTAAAAAGGAGCTCTTTACATTTGCATCTGCAAATGGAGAAAAAGTGGTTTCCATACCTAATGTTATTGACAATGCAGCTAAAGTGGAAAGACTATCTACATTCTACACTAAATATGGCCATCGCTACATAGAAGGAAAACAAGGATGAAATTTGAGAATGGTGAGGCCATATTTACTACTGAATGCGGACACTCTTTCCACTTCAGATGCATTGGAAAAAAATGTTAAGCAAGGAAACCACCTTTTCCCCATCTGAAGATGCAAATAGAAAAAGGCTCTCTTTTTAATTTGATACTGATGTAAATGTAGAAGGGAATCATATTCGGGTTTTTCATCTTATTAACTTCTCTCGTCCTCTACCAATAAATCACCACCTTATTCCAACATGTTCAATTTTAAGATAATGAACCTTTTTCAAACAACGTCAGCACGGACAAGGTGGAAATACTATTAGTAGAGGACGAGAGAAGTTAACGGGATGTAATAGCTGAATACCATGCCCTCCTACATACATCAACACCGAATTGGAAAGGGAGTTTTTTCCAATTGCATCTACAAATTGGTCTAAGGTGGTTTCAGTGCTTAATGTTATTGCAATTTTAGCTAAAGTGGAAAGAAAGTATGCATTATGGGGTAGATATGGCCATTGGCGTGTAGAAGGGGAACAAGGATGAAAGCTGAGAATGGTGAGGCCATACTTACCTCTGAATGTAGGTACTCTTTCCACTTCAGATGCATTTGCAATAAAACTAAGCATGTAAACCACTTTTGCCCCATCTACACATACAAATGGAAAGAGCTCCCTTTTCAATTTAGTAATGTTGTAAATGTATGAGGGCATCGTATTCGGATGTTTCATAATGATAATTTCCCTCATCCTTTGCCACTATTATCTCCACCCCATCCCAATATGTTCAATTTTCAAATGATGAGCCTTTTTCAAATAACATCTGGAAAGGGTGCATATATTATTGATAGAGGACGAGAGAAGTTAATAGGATGAAACACATGAATACGATGCCCTCCTAAATTTACATCATTACCAATTTGTAAAGGGAGATCTTTCCATCAGTATTCAGTTCAACATGTTATCTTCATTATTAATACTTGGTCATTGCATCTGGCCCAGTTTTCAGTTATGCTTCAGTATATTTATTTTCTTATTCAGTTTTCAGCTTAAAATATATCCTGCATGCTCAGTACATTCAAAGTACTAACACATACTTTTGCGGTACATCGTTGTATGACGTAGGTTCAGGCGCTCAACATCTAGATCAAGCTTAGTTCGACTTCTAGTTCATACTCAACAACTTTAGTGGTAAGTCCTCATTGTTCGAGGGTGTTTCTTTATGATTTTGGTTTAGTTAGCTCATTATTAGTTTTTAGTATTTTTACGGTTAGCTAGGACCTTGTCCTAGCAGCTCATCACTATTAGAGGCTTTCAGACATAGTTGTTTTGGGTTGTTCGCCATTGACATTCAGTTATATTCTCACTTGAAGTTCTTTTAGTTTGATTCACTTTACAGTTATGCTTCCACTTAGTTGTATTTTAATATACTTGTGATATGCCAGACTTAGGGTTAGCTTAAGGTCACTTGTGATCCTAGGTCCCGTGTTGCGTCTAGGGGGTAGCCTCGAAGCGCGACAGGTGTCAGATGTGAAGGGGGAATCTGAGTCTATATGTGTTTAAATTTTTCTACACTATAAATAGTTATTGCTAGATTTATTTTGATCACCTGACTTTTTCCACACATTGTTCTTATGTTACTTTTGAGGGAATTGACTTAATTTTGAAATTCAAATTGAGATCTTGCTTTCACTTTTGGAAGATCGTTCTTAATTCCTTGATGAATTCAATGTCTTTATTTGTTTCAAATGCTATGAGTGGCTAAACGCTACAACTAGGATTGTGGGATCCATGGTGAATTTGACATTCTTGGGATGATTATTGGTGTAGATTCAAATAGTTTAAATGTGTGTATTGTTATATCCTTCATCTAAATTAATTTCTAATGATTACAAACATTAGAATTTGTCTAAGGTTTGATTTTCTTGAGAAAATACGTTAAAACCCGAGAAAAAGAAGTAACAACAAGGATTTGAGGTTCCTAACCCTCGTCTTATGGTTAATGTTGTAACAAGATTGGTCAACTTAGTGCAATTATTGAAGTTCATATGGTCATTTCTCTTAGTTCAAGAGAATGAGATAGAGTGAATTCCATCTAATAGGTTGAGAAACATTTAGATGTATCAATCTAATTGATAGCTAGCATGCTTAGCACTAGAAGAGTCTACTATCGTTAGTCACCTGATTTTGTCATGAAATCATGATAATCGCAACTCTAGTTTCTTTCTCTTAATTGACTCTATTTCATTGAAACTTTGTTATTCTTACTTGATTACAATTGATATTGAAATACAAACAATTTTCTCAAACTCCCCTTTTATGGAAATAATCAACTAATATTAGGAATAGGATAACCACTTAAAGCTTAGTTGTCACCTTATTCTTTGTGGGGTTTCGACCCCAACCTAGTTGGTTTATATATTTGAGAATAACCGCATTATACTTTTTAAAAGAGGTGTAATTTCAGTGTATCAGTTATCTTGGTTATTGTTGTTATTGGTCATTATATGTTGTTCCTTTGAATTGTATTTTGTTTTATTGTCTTTCTTCTATGTGGACAATCTTGCTACTCTTTCGGCCGGTATTTTAGATTTTAAATGCTCTTGTACTTATATCACTAATTTTATAGTCTCTTTCAAATTCATACTTGTTAATTTAGTGGTGGCAATTGGGCGGGTTGGGTCAAATTTGGGTGGGTTGAAAATGGGTCAACATAAAATGGGTAATAATTCAACCCGCCCATATTTGATATGGGTAAAAATTGATTGGGTAATAAATGGGTTGGGTAAAATACTAGTATACCCATATTTTCCCATATTTTCATGAATAAATAGTACTTTACTTAAGAATTCAATATGGAGAAAATATTTTAGTCTTTTTTTTAGATGAAAAATATTGAAAATGCTTTATTTAGTTTTATTGTATCATAAAAATAAAAATCCAATAACTTTTCAATATAAAATAAATTTACGTAATAACAAGATGAAAATATTTTTAATTTCAAAGAAAATGAATATTTGCATTTTAGGACTAAAACATGCTTAATGCACTTTAAGCAATGTCAATACTTAATGTACATGATTTGCTTATTTTACAGGGAAAATGCATAAGTACCCCCTCCCCCAACCTATGCCCGAAATTCCAGAGACACATTTATACTATACTAAGGTCCTATTATCCCCCCGAACTTATTTTATAAATAATTTTCTACCCCTTTCAGACCTACGTGGCACTATCAACCAAAAAGCTTGAAGAAATTGTCAATACGAGCTGGCCCCAGAAAATAGTGCCACGTAGGCCGAAAAGGGGTAGAAAATTATTTATAAAATAAGTTCGGGGGGGGGGGGGGGTAATAGGACCTTAGTATAGTATAAGTGTCTCTGAGATTTCGGGCATAGGTTGGGAGGAGGTACTTATGCATTTTCCCTATTTTACACTACTAGTTTTGGCGCACGTGTGTTGCACGTGAATATCAAACCACATACTACGCTATTTTTAAAAATAATGTAATATTATTTGATAAAAAAATTAAATAAACACTGATAAATAGAAAATGATAAAGTATAAGTTCTTATGAATAATGAATGTAAAAATTTTCTTGATTACTACTAAAAGTTGTAAAATCAGCATCTGAAACACACCTATAACTATTTATAGTATATAGGTAGATATAGACAACGTGATCTGACGCTTCTCTATTACCATCAATTAAATTTATCTTTTTTTTATTTTTTTCTCATTTTAAAATTATTTGATATATGTATAAATAAATAAAAAGTCACTCTAAAAATCTCTTAGTTACACCTTTTAAATTTATTTTCTCCTCCCTCCCATATAGTGCATTACTTATTTATTATTGTATTGTTGGAGTTCTTACTTTTTATATAATATAATAAATATTGATATATAATATAGAAGATATACTAAATTTGATGTTTTTAGTTGGAGTATTATATTAATATAACATTAACATTCATGTTAGGGAGTGTTCAAATTCCATTGAATTGTAAGATTCTCAACATCTGTAAATCACACTTGAATATTCAAGAAGAGAAGAAACGAAAATAATGAAAAATTGTACTTTAAAAACAAGAGGAAACTCCTCTATTTAAATATAACAAATGGTAGTATGTGCATGTGCTTATTATGCTTTAGCATAAAAGTCACAACCCTCAGAAAGGACACAAATCATCGAAAAAGTCACAACTCTTTGAAAAAGTTGACGTAAGCATTAAATGTGAAGAAGTCTTATTTTAATATAATATAAATAAATAAATAAAATTAAAATATAGAAGATATACTAAATTGGATGTTTTAAGACGAAGAAGAACAATAGAAAACTTCAAAAACAATTAATTTTAAAATGTAAGGAAATCCCTCCTTTTATAGCCAACAAATTGAAGTGTATGAAAAAATATTTATTGTGCATTATTAAAAAAAAAAGTCATAACCCTTTAGAAAAGTCACAACCTTCCTAAAAGATATACTTAATTTGGTGTTTTAAGGTTTTTTTTTTTTTTTTTTTTTTGGGGGGGGGGGGGGGGGGGGGGAGGGGGGTTATTATAATAATTTATCATTTAAGTTAGTTCATACTTCTAAGGAAATATAGATAAAAAGATAGATATAGATTTGTCTAATTTTAATTTGATATGAAATTTTTAAAAAATAAAGAAGACTTTTAATATGAGGATATGTCGAATATATAAAAATGTCTTTTAACTTTGTAGTCTTAAATATCCCCCCCACCCCCCCTTCTTAAAAAAACGAACATCTTTTCACACTGTGAACACGAATTTGTAGTTTGTGCAACATAAAATCATTAAACTTCTTGTCAAGCAGAAGTTGCTGCAAATGTATATATGTGGCAATGAAAATGAGTACATATTAATTATCTAGTCATTTGGAGTTTGACTTATTCCATTTTCCTTTTTGGATCAATTTTTGTTGATCTGTATAATTTACCCACAAAAAAAATATCGTATTTACACAATTAAATATTTTGTCACAATTTTTCTTGTTTTAAGAAGAAGAAGAAGAATCGAAAACTTACAAAATTTGTAGATTAAAAATGTCAGGAAACCCCTCTATTTATAGACAACAAATTATAGTATGAAAAGGTATTTATCATGTCTTATCAAATAAGTCACAATCCTTCAGAAAAATCTCAATCATTCGGAAATGTCATAACTCGTTGAAAAAGTCACAACCCTTCGGAGAAGTAACCACTCATCAATGTGAAAAGGTGTCAGCTTTTAATATAATATAAAACAAATAAATATAATATAATATAAAATATAGAATATATATTAAATTTGGTGTTTTAAGTTGGGGGTATTATAATAATTTAACATTCAAGTTAGGAAGGTCATGCTTTTAAGGTAGTATAGATAGATATAGATTATTTATTATCTAATATAAAATTAAACAAAATAAAAAAATATAATTAAAATTAACAAAAGAAATGTACATTTAAAATATATATTTTTGGAGGGTCAAAGACTTCACATTTTCAATTATAGAGAAAAATAATTAGTTTATAGAATAACATAAAAAGGAAGAGAAGTTACACTATTTTTAGTGATATCATGCATTTTGAGTAAATAAAAGTTAGAAGCTTAACCCATTTGGCTAATCCATATTTTACCCATATTTTATGGGTTGAATATGGGTATCAACTCATATTTTACCCATATAAAAAATTACTCACCTAACCCATTAAAATATGGGCGGTAGGGGTGTACAAAACCGAACTGAAAACCGAACCAAGCCACAAATCGAGTCAAACCGAAAAAAAACCCGACTAGTGGTTTGGTTTGACTTGGTTTGGTATTGGAAAAAAAAACCCCGACTATATTTGGGTTGATTTGGTTTTAACAAAAAAAAAAAACAACCCGAGACCAAACCAACCCAACATTATATATGTAATTATAAAATTTTATTTTATACATAAAAATATTTACTTTGATATAATTTTAAAATATTTTTTATACTATTTCATAGTTTTCATCTTTTAATATATTATTTTAAGTTTAAAACTTAAAATTCGGAATAGTCCAATAAAGATTATAGTTCATAGATGTTGATAATTATAATAAAACTTAAATCAAAATCAAACTAATACTAATGCAAAAAGAAAATCAATTCAACACTAAGAATGACAATAATATTGAATAATTGTTCTTTAGTTTTACATTGATTTAGATAATTAAAATACATAATCTAATTTTAATTTTCTTTAAATATTTAGTAATGTAACTAATATTTATTAAACTTATTTTAGCATGATTTAGTACTTTTAAATTATGATCATTTTCATTATGACTTTGTAATGTTTATTTTATATGATGATTTCATTATTATTTTTTATTGAATAGGTTTGTATCATCAGTACTCATCTCATATTTTTTGTTTTTTTTATTAAGAAATACCTTAGATAATTGTATTTTGGTTGGACTAAAGAAATGTTTGGAGCACAAATTAATTATATGTTTGTATGCAAACTTTACCGAAAAAATCCAAAAATTTGAAAAAATTCGAGGTTTATTAGTTTGGTTTGATTTATAAATTTAAAAATTTGACACAATGGTTTGGTTTGGTATTTGAAAAAACTGAATCGACCCGAGGTTAAAAAACCCAAAAAAATCCAAATTTTATTAGTTTGGTTTGGTTTATAAATTTAAAATTTTTACACAAATAATTTGGTTAAATATATATATATTTATTAATTAGCATATCCCATATGTTTGGTTAAGTTTCATCTAATAACTTTATTTTTTATTTTTATAGAATAAATTTTGTATTTTATTTTATGTTTATGTATTATTATTTTATTTATCATTTTATGTATTATTTTGCAGAATTAGAAAACAAGAAGAAGGTAACAACAACATTTCGGAAAAAAAAAGAAGAAAAAAAATGACAGTTAAAGATTTCAACCCTTCAAAAATGTATAATATTGATTAGAAATTTGAATATGAACATTTTAATTTTATAAAAATAAAATTTTTAATTTAATTTCTTGTAATTTAAACTAGTTTTTCTCTATAAAATAATCTTAATAGTAAAAGTACATTAATACTTCCCCTTAATCGTAATTTGACTCTCAAAAGCATTTTTTAAAAAAGATTAGTCAAACACAATTTACTTATAAAAAACACTTTTCAAATGAATTAGCTAAACACAATTTTTTTTTCAAAAACACTTTTCTAAAAAATTAATTTTAAAAAACATTTTTAAAAGTAAGCAGTTTTTAACGGTAATTGCAAACGGGCTCTAAACCATAAAACAAGGAGCGGATAGGTGAAGGACTAGTTGAATATCCAATAGATTGGCACGCAAAATCAAATAATCACACGCTCTTCTTGCTTTAGGCCAACAGTTAACAGGCTTGTCTCCGCAATTAGAGGTTGGAAGTGGAAAACATGGACCGACCATTTGCATAATGTAATATAGGGGTGTTAAAATGAACGGGTTGTATTGAAATTTGATATTAAAACAGATTGAAATAAAAATTGGATTGAGTTTTGACTCGTTCAAATTTATTAAGAAATTTTACACAAATCTAATAGTGTTAAGAGTTAATTACATTATATTTCTACTCTTTTTTAAATTACAAAAAATTCTTAAATTTGGTGGAATCCGAATACATCCCAAAACTTCTCGATATAATGTGTCCCGATTTCAGATACATCGCTCAACGTCTTGATGCATCGCGTCTCCGTTTTGAATACATCACTCAACATCTCAATACATCGCGTAAAATGATGTATCCAACTAAAGTGATGTATCTTAGAATAGAGGAGACTAGGGATTTTTGTAATTTTCAAATTGTAGGGAATTTCAGAGAATATTATAAAGTAAGTTGTATATTTAGATAAATTTTCCAATTTATTTTGGACTTATATGGGCTAAAATCTAAAATTTAACTCAAGAAAATAAAAAAAAAAAAAATTCAAATGTATAGATAAATCCTAAAAGATATAAAATGAATAATAATTCATATCTTCAATATGAGAACATACGTTACACCTATCCAAATAAAGATCTTAAAACGGATTGAAATTGGAGATTAAATTGAATTCAATTAAAGATTCTTTTAAATGGGTCAAGACTTGAATGAGTTGCGATTGACTCAATTCAAACTATCTAAAGTCCAATCCATAAAATTATGGACATGTTAGATGAGTTACCTACATTTTAACTCATTTTAACACCCCTAGTTAAAACATTGAGGATTATAAGTTACATAGAGTAACAATTTGTTATAGTTTATTAAAAAGGGTTAAATTTAAAATTAGATGTTGATGTTGTCAATTAAGTTATGAATCTTTTATGAGATGAGGTTGATCAAATTAGGCCCTACACTTTTCAGTCCACGCCTCAATTTGTACATATCAAAAGCTTAAAAGGCGGGGGTGTGTGGGTGAGGAAGGAAAACTGTACAATACTTAGCTCTCAATCATCTTTGACCTACATATACAAAAAAGAAAAGTCTAACTAGGCCATATGTCTCCCACATTTTAACTCAATATTAAATTTACTTTGCATTCTCTTCTACTTTTTTGAAAAAAAAAAAATCCAAAAAAATTTCTTCTTATCGTTGACAAATTTCTATGAATTTGCTCACAATACTATTTTCTCTTTTTTCGTATTATTTGACCCATATTAATTTAGCGCAATTCTTAGAAAATCTTTTATTAAAAGTGTACTTAACGATTTTATTAATGAAGCTTTGAAATTTTAAATTTAAGTACTAGTACTTTAATAGTAGTTAGTTAATACTAAAGATAGCATAGAAAAAAATCTTTTGATTTCTTAAAATAGACAAATAAAAAAAAAATTGCTTTTAATATAGCTAGGAGCCAAGTAAAATGAAACGAATAAAATAGTTAAAAATTCAAAGAAAGAGGTCATTATACCAAAGATAATATTAGAGATCAAACAAATCGAATAATTATCATAAATTATATACCTGACGTAAAACAAATCAAATTATCTTAAAATATTACTATATTTTTACCGTTTCAATTCATATGACTCTATTGATTATGCATAAAGTGTAAGAAAACGGAATTTGAAAATTTTATTTCTAAAATAGATCTCAGACATTTGTGTAGGTGCGGCTAATAATTCATTTCATAAGAATAAAAAATAATAATTTTAAAGTTAAAGTTATTTTAAATTATAGAAAAATAATATTTTTTTGACAAATTAAAAAGAAAAGTGTGTTATACATAAATTGGCCGATCATGTAATTAATATGGAGTTATCAACTAATGACGGATTGTAGCATTGTTGATGGTGTATTTCCATGTCATGTTCCTTCGCTCATCGGTTATATTTGATTAATTTAAGACTTAATATAATTAATTTTGTATTTTAAAGGGATAAAACTGTAATACACATCTTATGTTTCCCTTATTTTCAATATCCCCTTCTATTTTTTAAAACCTCTAAAAATCTTATTTCTTTAATGTATTCGAGCCAGTATTTAATGTATCTAAGCTAATTTTTAATATATCCGAGCCATTAATTAATGTATCTGAGCTATATATTATGTATCTAGTTTGTGTTACTTTTTAAGGGATTAATGTAATTACAAACTAATGAGGGATAAATTGTAATTTCATATTAAAACTATGTGATTTATTTAAATTTCCCATAAGAAAATGTGTGGGGATATCATTCTTTAAATAAAACAAAATTTAAAAATTCAGTAATTCACGAATTATAATTTTGTACTTAACCCATACTTGATGATCTTAATTATACAAATCAATTATTTTTCCTTGTTTATTTTGTGATTAGCTTGGATAAACTCTCAAAACATTAACCAAAATGGAAGAGAAAGAATATGCACGCAATTTTTTTAGATTAGACTAAAAACAATTGGTGTTGTGGCTAATTTAGAAATAAAGAAAAAAAAAAAAGATAATAATTATAGGTCATCCAAAATCATACCCGACAAAAGCTTTTTTCTAGAAATTAAAAGTAGTCTCCTTTTGAATTTTTAATTTATTTAGATAGTGAAAGATAAAGTGCAAATGGCAAAAGTTGGAAAGGCATTCAACAATGCATGTTAGAGCAATTGGTCAAGGAAATGAATAGAGAGTGGGAAGTGGAGAGGGGAGCAAGTCATTTTGATAGCTAAAACAACTATCATAGTATTTGTAATAGGATCAAAGCACACATTTTAATTTAATTCACCTTATATTGTATGTTAAAATAGACAAATGAAAGCATCTTTGAAACTAATTCATTCCTCCGAATTAATAAATTTGAACACCTCTTGTTGGCGCCGCATGTCCATCCTTTATTCTGTCGTTCACATGTAGAGGCGAAATGAGGATAAAGAGTTTGGGAGTTTTAAATTTCGTTAATATTCGTCAATCAACTTTGTTAAGGGTTCACAAATTAATATACATAAATATTTAATTAATTTTCTAGTATAAATATAGGATCTCGAAAAAGCTGGTGAGTTCGTCCGAATCCATGAACCTCACCTAGCTCCGCCTCTGTTCACATGATTGGCTCCATTTTACCCAATATAGATAGATCCTCCGTTTATCAATATGATATAAATTATAACTGGTAAGCCAAAATGATTTTGGATATATAGATAGATCCTCCATTATACCCAATTGGATCTTTCACTTGACTTCATCTGACATTTATGTCCTCTAATTTTGGATGTACACAAGTAGACACATAAACTTGTATAAAATTGAACAAATAGACACATTCATTTTACATGGAGTCCTACATGACAATTTTGTGTTTTAAGTGGCATAATACATATATTATGTTACGTAGGATGAATGTGTGTTGTTCAATTTTATATAAGTTTTAGTGTTTGCTTGTGCACACTCAAAGTTAAAGGATATAGATGTTAGCTGAAGCCAAATTAAATGACATATTTATGTGTTATGCCCTAGTGCAATTGTGCACAAGTGATTATATATAGTTATATATGCACCATCTGAAATTTAAAATTTAAACATTAATTTGGTATGTTTCTACTCCTACTACTGCTTCTGAATGGATTAATGATCTTATTTATTTGGCACGTCTCTACTGCTACTTAATGGATCAACCATTCAAGAGCAATGAAAAAAAAAACAATTTTTTTCTTTGACAAAGGTGACCAACTTTACAAATGAATCTCACTCAAGAAAAAATAGACCAAAACAAAAAGGGACCTCCACCCAATTTTGTAGGAAAAAATTGCTAAAAAAATAAATTAAAATAAATTAAAGAGCATGAAATGAGGAAGAATCATGAAAATGAGTCTAAACAATCTATTTTCCCCAACTTTACCTAATCAAAACGTTGGTGGAAGCTGATCTTGTTGGTTTGGGAAAAGTTAAAAAGGGATTTAGGACTTGATAGAAAAAGATGGGTGGAGGGGTCGGTAGTAATGGTGGGGGTCTATTGATATTTTATTTTTTCAAACAACATCAACTATACAAAATTTATTGATTCGACTGATTTAAATTCATGTTGAGTAATGTCACACTAAGCTTTAAGGGGTAAAATTGTCTAGCCTATAAATTCAAACGTTTGATTAATAGTAGAGGTATCTCAATCAAATCGATCACTGTACAAATTATTAATTGATTGTGTTTATAAGAGTAATTTTAGCATTAGATTATGGTATGATATTTCCTTTATCTTCCATGATTTCAAAAATTTGAACTTTTATGTGTTGTAAGGAAAGTAGAGTAACGGTACATTATTATATACATGGTAATAAACTTTAATATATTTTTGACCTTTATATATTCTCATTTATAACTGTTTTCTTAGGTATATTATAAATATATTCCCCTCATTTCTCAAAGAAAGAAGATGAGAAATTAAAAGAAGAAATTTTGGGCTATTTGTTTAGCATTGGTGAAGGAGTAAGAAGGATGTGCCTGGCTCCCTGTATGCCACACACTTTCACCAATTCTTTGATTGACTGATCAGTGGGTGGCGTGCGAGGAGCCAAGCATACCACCCGCTTTCTCATTTTCAATATTTCTCTGAGATTGCTATACTTGTTGATTTGGAAAACAAAAGTCGCTCTAAATTCCCCTCATTTTTTAATTTGTGTGTGTTATGTGATTATGTTGCGTTGATTTCATCCGTCATTTCTACTTCTAATTTTAAAATGAGGTAATTGTCATTTAATGGTGTGTGCGGAATTTTGCAGAAGTGGTGTCACCCTACTGTTGCGATTCGTCTGGGCGGTAAGATCAAGGAGTATGCTTCCCGATACCTCCCAAGGGAAATCTCTAATTTGAATTTCAAATTGACGGATTAATGTAAGCTTATCCATGTGGTAATGTACTCTTTGAATAGGAATTTGTTTGCGGAAAGATCCTATAAAAATATGATGATTAGATTGATCTTCTGAATTCAAATTGTATACTAGTATTAATTTTCCTTCTGTTGAATGGGCTTCTTTGTATACAAGTTATAACTTCTTGTGTCTTAGTATTATATTAATCGTAGAATCCAATAGTTTCAAGAGATTTTAAGTCTTGTCACTTTGCCAATGATGGATTTAGTGTTGCATAGTAAAAGAAACTAAGGACATTTTCAATATCAATAACGATTTTTGAAGAGAAATTATATTAGCTTTTACAATCGCTATTTTACATTTCTAAAATTTCCAAGTTTTTAATTCCCTCAAAAAAATTTAATTTCGTCGAGTTTTCTCATTGCTTCTTTTTTTTTTTTTCTTTAATGAGTGTGTGCATGTGTGAATTGTAGTTTTATTGAATACTATTTCTTCCAATTGCGTTTTTTTTTTTTTTTCGTTTATACATTTGTTTGGATATAATACTATGTTAGAACTAGGAAATGGTTAACTTACTAAAATGAGTATTATTCCAAATACATAAACAAACCTTCAAATTTAACTTCCAATACATAAACAAAACTTTCAAATTCGACTTCAGTTTTTATTTTGACACTTTAACTCAAATTTGTTCCAATTAAACACTTCAATCCACATTGATATATAGCATAGGCGCATCTAGGGGGGGGGGGGTCACCGGGTTCACGTGAACCCATGGTCCCCTCCCGAGATCATATATAGTACTGTTATATTTTTTCAAAAATATTGAAATATAAATGAGTGAACCCACACTAGAAGTATCACAAATGCAATTATGACGGGATGCACCTCTTTCTGCGAGGTTAAAAATTTGAATTTTATATTTATCTTGTTTTATTTTTCTTTCTAAAATTAGATAACACTTCTCTCTCTATATATATAAGAATTAATTTTAGACCTATAATTTAAAAATTTTAACGGTTTTTAGTAGTAAAAACCTAAATATCGAACCGATCAAATTTATATCATAGATCAACCTTTTTATAACAGTGCACCTATCATCTCAAAATTCAATATACGCCTCTGATATATAATACTTATAATCATTTTTTTTTGAGTATTAATTATATTTGTTTATGCTTAATATTATGTTTTTTGATACTATATAAAAAATAAAATGGTGCAATATAAAGAAATTTTGAGGTAACTCGAAATTAAACAAGGAGGTCAACTATTAAAATGGGAAGTAAATACTTGGATGTGTAAAATCATAATTACCTCATAATTAGAATTAAAGCATGGATAGGTAATTTGAATTAAACTTAAGGCATGGGACAAGTACACTTGGCCCCATGTCAATATCAAAGCAAATAGAGGAGCAGCTAAGCAAAATTGGTTCCCTTAGACGTGTCCGTATCGTGTCAGGCCAATTTCCTATGTCCAATTTTAATTATTATGATTTCTTTTTCTAAAGTCAAATAATAAGAATTTTGATTAATATTAGACAATATATTCTTCATCATATTAATATGCAAAAAATTACAATTTATAGTATTTTTCGTATAGTTTTTGAATATTCAAATTTTTTGTTTAAAATATATAATTTATGTAATCTAATTCCACTTTGAAAATTAATCAAATTGACTTTCGAAAACCGCAACATGAAAATTAAAAGTGGACGGTGGGAGTAATATATTTTTCAATTTGTTTTGGGTTATATAATATTTCGTTTAATTTTTTTTTGACATTTATAGAAAGTTTATAAATAAATATGTTTTGCAAGAAAATTCAACTTGAAGGGGATTTGACCTTAGAACATAGCTATGAATCGTCATGGGGCAAGGCAAAAGATTCGATAACAAGGTTTTTTTTTTTTTTTCATTTATTTCTTTCTATCTTTCATTGTTTTTCTATAGTTTTTTTTTTGAAAAAACACTTTATGGCATTACTTTAAAACATATTTCATATGTCCATAAGACACTATTGCATCGGCAAGGCAAAAGATTCGATAACAAGTTCTTTTTTTTTTTTATTTCTTTCTATCTTTCATTGTTTTTCTATAGTTTTTTTTTTTTTTTGGGAAAACACTTTATTGCATTACTTTAAAACATGCTTCATATGTCCATAAGACACTATTGCATCTGTTACAACACAACTTGAGGAGGCAGAATCCCAAGAAATCCTATTTATACATGAAATAGAAATTTTTGCTAGATTATGGGCTAATACATTCCATGTTCGAGGAATATATATAATCTCAATTTCTTCAAAAGACTTCATCAATCGCCAGACATCCTCGCAAATGGTCTCTATTTCCCAAGATGTTATCAAATTCTTTTGCAACATTTGTATGACATTCTTTGCATCTGACAGTATGTGAACCTTTGACCAACCCTTTTGTAGTGCTCTTTCCACAGCTTCCCGAATTGCTAGTGCTTCAGCAGTTATGGCCTTCCCTACAAATTTAATAGAGGTACCAAAGGCATGAAGCAAATGACCACAACTATCTATAGCTGCCATTCTGATGCTTGCTTTTCCCTTCTGTCTTTGTAGACCTGCATCTGTGAAAACAACCCCATCTCGGGCCAAAGTAATGGTTACATCATAAATCCTGTTTGATATAGGATTCACAACTGCCGAGTTTTTCACAACATCATCATATTCATGTAAATCAAATAAAGCCTTATTAACAACGTCATTAGGTTCATATGTACCACCATTAAAGCATAATGAATTTCTCGCTTTCCACATTTGCCATAAAGGAGAGACACTTAATCTAAGTAGTTCAATGGATTTTGAATATTGGCATGTATTACAAAATAAGTCATTCCACCATATTGCAAATTCAAAACATTTTCTACATTAGGCCAGTTAATAGGGGCCAACTTCCATACTAGTTGTGCTTTTGGGCAACTGAAAAACATATGATCAACAGTTTCAGTTTCTATGCCACAGACCCTACAAACATCACAATTTTGATGCAATCTCTTAGAAATATTTGCACCAACAGGAAGAACATTAAGAATGCATTTTCTAAGGAAATGTTTGACCATAAGAAAGTCCAAAAAGATTTTGGGAAAGATTGACCACTGGCTTGAGGTTTTTCAGTTTAGGGTCAGTTCTATTAGCAAGGCTTTTCGCTAGATGATAACCAGATCTTACCTTGTACTTTTCTGAATTTGTATAATGCCAGATAACTTCATCAGAATTTCCAGTGCTAGATATTGGGATAGACAAAATTGAGTTGATATCATTAGGGCAAAAATGGTGATGAAGATCTTGGATATTCCATATATGACGGTGTTGATCTATAAGGTCGCTTACCCTCAACTGTGGATTTATTTGTGTATGTCCTTGTAGGGGTTTGAAACCGGTCGAATTAGGAATCCAAGGATCACTCCAAACCTTAATATTTTCTTGATCTCCTACTCTACATCGAATTCCTTGTTGCAACAAATCTCATCCCCACATAATACTTTTCCAAATCCAAGAACTTGCTAAGGGATATCCTGCACTTAGGAAAGTGGTATTCGGAAAATATTTACTTTTTAGCATCCTATGAAGCAAAGAATCTTCTTGGGTTAAAATCCTCCACGCAAGTTTTGCCAAAAGGGCCTTGTTAAAAAGTTTCAGATCTCGAAAACCAAGACCCCCTTGGGACTTTGCCTCACAAAGTTTTTGCCATTTTTCGTAGTGTATTTTCCTTTTCCCCTCATTTTCCCCCCACCAAACGTCAGAAAAAATCATAGTTATCTCCTTTCCTAAGTTATCTAGTAATTGAAAACATGATAATGCATATTAAGGAATAGAAGAAAGTACTGACTTAAGCATGACTTCTTTGCCTGCAGAGCTTTAAAAAACTACTCTTCCAACCCTTGACCTTAGTTTTAACTCGTTCTTTGATAAACTCAAGCATTCTCTTCTTTGATCTTCCAACTACCGCAGGTAATCCAAGATAAAGTCCCAAATTATCTCTATGTATTTGTCCTATCTCCGCTATAATATTATCTTTTTCTTCCTCGGTAGTATTTTTGCTAAAATATATTGCTGATTTTTCAAAATTAACTTTCTGGCCTGAGCAAAGTTCATAAGTTCTTAGAATTTCAGAAATTTTTACCGCACTTTCGAGTATTAGCTGAACAAAATAAAAAGGAGTCATCAGCAAAGAAAAGATGATTTACCGAAGGACCGCCCCTTCTTAGGCTTATTCCACGTAGCTCTCCTTGCTCTTCAGCTTGGTCCAAAAGCCTGGAAAGTCCTTCAGCACATAATATGAACAAATATGGGGATAAAGGGTCACCTTGTCTTACAGCCCCAACAATTTCACCATTTATATTAAACTTGTAAGTAGGTGTCGTGATACATTGCATAATCCAGCTAATGAAAGTGTCAAGGAAACCCATTTTCAAAAGTAAAGATTGGACATATATCCATTCCACTTTATCATAAGCTTTTGCCATGTCTAATTTTAAGGCCATAAATTTATCGTTCCCTCTCCTCTTATTTTTCAACACATGTATACACTCATGAGCCAATACAACATTATCAACAATATGTCTACTCCCTACAAAGGCAGATTGATTATGAGAGATTATAATAGGCAAATACGTTTTAAATCTTGCTTCGATAATCTTAATTATAATTTTATATATGGTAGAGCACAAGCTAATAGGTCTAAATTGACTAATTACACTAGGATTCTTTACTTTTGGGATTAAAGTAATAAGAGTTTGATTCCAAGAGGGTAAGAGATATCCTGAATGGAAGAAACTTTTAACAACAGCTATAATGTCTGTAGATAAACACATTCCAATAATTCTGAAAGAAAAAAGGGGTCATTTCATCTATTCCTGGTGCCTTTAAAGGATGCATCTCAAAAACCGCATGTTTAACTTCTTCATCTGTCACTTCTCTAATAAGACTTTGGTTGATGGGATCTTCAACTAATCTCGAGATTAAGTTCAAAATGGGATCAAGATTTGTTGGTCTAGAGGTAGTAAATAAATTTTCATAATAATTTTTCACTTCTCTAATATATCACATTGTTCTGATACCCAATTTCCATTAGCTAGGCAAAAACCTTTGATGTTATTGCATTTTCGTCGCTGAATAGTTTTCATGTGAGAAAAGGAGTTTTTGTATCCCCCTCTTGCAACCATAAAGCTCTAGATTTTTGTTTCCAGTATGCTTCTTCTTCTTTGTAAGCTTCACCTAATTCTTTTCTCAAAAGTCGAAGTTTAGGGAGGTCAAAGTGATCAGGATCATTCTTAAACTTATCAATTTGATTTTTGATCCCAACTATTCTTTGTTTTGAGTTCCCTTCACCCCTTCTCAGCCAAGACATTAATGAGGTGCGACATTTTTTTAGTTTGAAGCTTACTTTGGATTGTTCAAAGCCATCTACCTGTTCTTGCCAAGACCTTGTCACTAAATTATTCACTACATCCTTTTCACTCCATCTTTTATCAAAATAGAAGCGTCCTTTTTTTCTTATAGGCTTCGGATCGGTATTTAGTAAAAGAGCAGAGTGATCTGAAGCCTCAGTATTCAAATGAATTATTTGGGCCAAAGGGAATTCTAAACGCCATCCGGGAGATACAATGGCTCTATCTAATCTCTCTTGGATAATTCCATCATTCTTCCTGAAACACCACCAAGTCCAAGGCTTCCCTTTAAATCCTAAATCAACTGCCCCTAAGTTCCACAAGAAATTCTTGAAGTCTTTAAAAGAAGCTATTTCTCTACTTCTACCTCCTACCTTTTTCGAGTTGTCCATAATATCATTAAAATCTCCAACGCTGATCCAGAGAGGACCCCAATTAGCCGATTTTAACGTTAGTTCTGTTAGTTGTGCTCTACGAATAACTCTATCAGTGCTCAAATAAACAAAGATGCACCAATATTTAGAATCAGTTGAGAGGTCATGCACCAAAGTTTCAATATAAAAATGTGAAGTGTGAGACTGACAAACCTGAACTTTATCATTCCAAAATAAGGTCAAGCCTCCAGATAAACCAACAGGGTCCACAATTGTAGCATAATGCATATTAAGTTGCCTCTGAACTCGCTTAACAATAATATCCTTATTTTTTGTTTCACTAAGAAAAATTATATCTGGGGAGTGGAGATGCATAGTCTCCTTAAAAAAAGGAACTGTCAAGGACCCCCCCAGGCCTCGACAATTCCATACCATAGCCCTCATTGTGGAGAGGGAAGCCATTTGGGGCTGGCCTCCTGCTCCACCACAATTTTATTCTTTTTTGTTTGTATACCAGAAAGTAACTCGGTATCACCTTTTCGTTTCTCCCTTATATTGCATACATTCTGCTAAAATAACACCCTCATCAAGCATTGCATTAGAAGTACCATTCTTCAAACTAACAGAACATCCAACTTGTCTGGCCATTCCTTTCCAATTTCTCATTTTCCTCCCCTCATTGTTATTATCTTTCATTTGTTTAGATAGATTATTTTGTTCTGTTATAGGTTCACATGATAATACTTGAGCCGAGTCTCTACTACTATATAAATAATATTAGTAGTATGTCCTTGTCTTCTTGTTCAGTAGTTGTTTAGGTGTGGACATCCATCATTTCAGGAGCTGTGAGAACTTGATGTATGTTGTCTTGCACTTCCTTCGAGTTAATCTGTGTAGTATCATCTTTTCGCCTTGTTTTGCCGTCAAACATATTCGCATTTGCTGAAGTTTGTGAACTCAAGTTTGTGAACTCATGTCATTCTTCTTCGAAGCCATATTCAAAACATATTTTGAGATTGTTGTAATCCCAACATAATTATCTTCTCCAACATTATTTCTTCCACCACCAAATTCTTTTTCATGTGATCCATAATTTGTTACCTCTATAGGTTGCATTTGGTTTGAGTCCTCCCTGTTTAGTACATTGTTATCCTTTCTGCTCAAAACCGTAAATTTCCTTCCCTTTTGGTTCATTTTGACCCTGTGTATGAACTACTTCAGCACCTTATTCCAAATGTTGCAAACTGTTTACAATTCTTTCAACTCTTCTACCATTAATCACTGGACTTCCATTAGTACTGTTTGTCCCTTGTCGCCTACGCTTTTTTGAGAAACTCTGCTTTTAGCCAAATCCCAAACTGATCAGTTTTAACTGTGCCATTCTGTACATCCTTGGCTCTGTGGGCACAAGTTTTCTCATTATGTCCTAGCAGACCACAATAATAGCACACGTAAGGCAGATTTTCGTATCTTATTTCAACCCACGTAGTTTCCGATCCTAATTTGATCAACTTACCTCTAGGTAGTGGCTTATTTATATTCATCCTGGCTTTCAACCTTATATATTGTCCCTCTTTTCTTCCATTTTCAGGGATTAAAATATCCACGATACCTCCTAACTCATTTCCGATTTTGCGCCCAATGTCCATTGACGTCCAGTGTAAAGGGATGTTCCAAACTTGAACCCATAACTCACATACATTAAAAGTTGAAGAAGTACTCTTCAATCCTGGTTCCCATGTATGTATATTAAGGAGGAATTTATCATACAACCATGGTGTGACAAATAATAATTTATTCATACTTTCTTTATCTTTGAATTTGAACTGGAAAAAATTCCATCTGATTTCCTTTATTTGCAGTCCTGTTGGACTTCCCCAAGCCACATGCATAGTGTTCTTGACGCCTTGGAGATTCACTTTCTTATCCGAGACGACCTTACCGAACAGACTTACCTCACAATCATTTGTGCTCGACAGAACATCCGCAATTTCAATTGACAGGTTCTCCTTTTCTTCTTCCGTAAGAGCAAATTGATGTTATCTTTCAATAATTTCTTCCGCCATCTCTACATTTGTCTGTTTTACCTTCCAAGAGGGGTTGAATTGATACTCTCTGTAGCCTAATTGCAGCGACATTTGAAGGTTTCTGATGGTTGAAAGTCGATTTAGGATTTAAGATAGCACCTAGAAATTCTAAAATTGACGGGTAAAGAGGATTCGAGGCAGAGTTTGGTAGGCTTGTGAGGTTAGGAATAGTTGTTTGATGGTGATTATCTGTAGATTTGGATAGTAAAACTTCAAGGATTGAAACCCCACGGAGGGGAAGAAAACTCTCATAGGCAGAGAGAGAAAACCCTCAGTCGGTGGACGAGGGACGTTCAGGACTTGTATTGTTTTTCTATAGTTGGAGTAGTTATATTTTTAATCTCTATTTGTCCAACTATGCATTAATTGTACTTAGTTGAAGGTCTATTTGTCCAACTATGCATTAATTGTACTTAGTTGAAGGTCTTGTTATATCTCGTTGTCTTCAAAAGAGACTCTGGAATTAGGTTTTAGTTGGATATGGTCATTTTGCAGTATTAAGATATTAGTAACTAAGATTTAAAAGTGGAGGTTAAACATAAAAAAAACTTTAACAGGATCTAAGTGAAAAGATTAATTTGTTAACTATATTTATTCAAGAGATAACACTAGAAAATTATTATGCTTGATCATGTAATACCTCATAAATTTTAAGGTGACTAACTCACCAAGCTTAACACGTACATGTCAAAAAAATTATACTTTTTGTCTTACATTGTTTGTTGATGAGTTGTCTAGAGAATAAGATTTAAAATGAACGATCATATTGATTGTTACTTATATTACGTCAACATAAGTGTTATATTGAGGTTGGAGGCCAAGGAAGCTTTGAAACAACAATACAAGTTGAAGGTCTTATTGAGACAGATTATTTCTTGTAATCTTGTATATGATTTGACTTGGAATAGGTATATCTCCTAATATATATGAAGTTAGAGGGTCTATAACATATCAAATTAACAATATTTTAGTCTAATTTTTATTGAACAAAATCTCACATCAATACGACTCGGAGTAAGAAGATGTGCTTGTTTTACTAGGAACTGCGCAGAGGCATAAATTGGGCATGTGGCTAGCACATGTTAAGTCGGTTTAAGCGTTTTAAAACAGATATGGAGTTGAATTCAGTAGAGACAGTTGAGTTATTTTGGAAGCACCTTTTTGCTAGTTCTTCAAGCCCTCTCCTCTACAAAATCCCTAGTTGAGAAATCAACCAAGAATTAAGTTGGTGCTTCAACCAAGTCAAGAATACATTCAAGTCTCTCTTCGGATAAAAGGGACAACTTTTATCCTTGCTTAATGTGAGCTTAAGAGACTGTATGTTCGTCAATTCACGTAGGGCCATGTTCCCCTCTCTCATGTACATGATGTAAGACTCACTGGACGACGATAAGAAGTCGTCAGTTCAAGTTTCACCTATGTTAATTGATATTTTTAGTGAGGAGGGAGTGTGTGGAGTGGTTTGGTGGCTGCTTGTTAATGTGTTGGAGTCATTTAAATGTAGTGTATTGTTGTTAGTAATATGAGGGGTTGAATACTATAAACACCGATCGATTAGAATGTCTCTTGAGTTTACGCCACCATGTGTTTGTTGAATTGACGACCTGACTTGGATATGTTGTGTAACTGCCTAAAGTTGAATTTTCATTTGCTGTTGTTTTATACTAAAGGAGCAAGAGATAATTCAGCCGTTGTAGTACATTGCAAGACTTAAATCAAGGTATGTAAAGGCGCCCCTTTCCGCCATTTTCAAGCGCGAACAGGACTAGTACTCTAATGTTTTTAACTAATATTGGGGTATGGTATTGTTCTGTTAGAGGGTTGTGAAGACATGGTGAATGTTTAAGATAAATGTATGTGACGTGAATGATAATATATATATATAAAATTGTCGTCGTAGTAGTAAACTTAGTTTGGAGACCCCTTATCGTGGGCACTGTGAGCTGGTCCTATATGTATTTTCATTAAGAAGTAGTTGTGTATATGAGTTCCATGTTTCCATGTGAGTAAGGCTAAAGAATTTAGAACTATTTGTGCTTGTCGACACGATAAGTTACTAATGAGAGTCCAATTGTATAATTATCGATATGGGTAAAAGAAGCACCCTATGGGTAGAATATGTGTATATATGCAGATCCTAAATGTTAGTGGATTAAATAGAAATAGAAATATACGTTCTCTTATTCAAGCTATATGCTAAGGCGACATAATATATTTAGGTACCTCATTCATAAGGCTATTAGATTCCTTATGACATCTAAACCTTCTTATGGTTGTTTAAGTATTAAGTAGGTGTACTTGCATTCTATTTGAAAGCTTTATATGTTACATGTACATAGTTGCAATTCACGAGTCTTGAAGAGTCCTATTGAGACCACAATCCTAGAGGCAGCTTGCGTATGTGCTATATTTATTTGAAATACTTGTTATGTGTCTGGCCAGCGCAGTAGATGATAGTGATTATTACTTTATGTTACACTACCGATGGGGTAATGTCGGTAGGCAGATATAGTAATAGCTGCAGCTATAGTTCACCACACCACCACGGCAGGCATGCCAGGTGGGCAGGTAACCCCGTGACCTCACCACCACGGCAGGCATGTCTGGTGGGCAGATAACCCATGCATTGCACCACCACGAAGGCATGTCAGGTGGGCAGATAACCCCGTGACCACATCACCACGGCAGGCATGTCGGGTGGGCAGATAACCCATTCATTACACCACCACGGCAGGCATGCCCGGTGGACATATGCTTACTCAGTCATCACATCACCGAGATGATCATCTCAGCTGGGCAGGGTCACTACTATGACAGGATTATCATAGAGTTCACCATTAAAGAAACACAATTTGTATATGTGCTTGCTTGCATTCACGGATCAATGTTAAGTCATTATCGGATCTCAGCTTATGGAGTCTCAGGTTGTTTCTATCCCTAACTCTAGTTCACTATTTTTGATATACTTATGTTTACAGCTTTCAGCCTTACATACCAGTACATGTTATTTGTACTGACGTCCCTCTACTTGGGGACGCTACATTCGTGCTGCAGGTGCAAGTAGATGCTTCAATTGTCAGTTGTAATAGGTATTCAACTTCAACTTAGAATTGATATTCTCCTTCCATTCAAGAGCCATGTTCTACTTTGGCAGTATTGTGTTCTTTCCCATTTGGTATGGGTAGGTTGAGGCTCTGTCTCATGTGCTAAGTTTGTTACTCTTTGTAGGCATTTGTGGACGAGTATGAACAGTTTGGCCTTGTCGGGTTTGGTTTTTATGGTCTTGTCGGGCTTGGTTTTTATGGTCTTGTCGGGTTTTCGTTGCTCAGTTCAGTTGTATTATGACCTAGTTGACCTTATGTTGTTATAATTTAATTTAGTTGTGACCTCGTTTGTCTAGATGGATATGACAGGTGGCCTGGCTGGCCTTAGCAGTATAGTTTCAGATATTATATAGTCGGCTTCTCGATTAAGTCTATATTGAGGCCAGACTTAGGGTGCGTCTGGGGGCGTGACAAACTTCGTATCAGAGCAAGGTCGGATCCTAGGGACTCCACAAAGCCATGTCTAATAGAGTCTTCCTTATGGGTATGTTGTGCACAATACTCATAATCATGAGGCTACTGGATATTTAGGGGTCGTTTCATATCTTTCATTGACAATTCATTCTATAGAGCAAAATCATGAGGTTATATGATATCCAATTCGTGCTATTATTTATGAATATGTCGATGATGAGGCAGATGGCTATACAATTGATTGGTATGACTTCGCGAGAGGGTAATAGCCGCCCTCGAGAAGAGCAGGGAGATGGATGAGATGCTCAGAGTGAGTCTCCTTCTCAAGGCATTGCAGACCCTCCAGCTCCAGCTAGAGCTATATTAGACAGACATCCAGCTTCACAAGCCTTAGTAATACAGAAGGGTGACAGTTGCTGACCCTCTGGCACCTATCGCACCTCTAGTAGCCCAGATGGACAAGGAATTGCGGGAGCTATTCAGTTGATGGCTCGTATAGCTGCTGGACAGGAAGGATGGTTGGAAGCGGAGGAAAGTTCTAGAGGTCAGATGAGTGAGAGTTCTAATGCTCGTGATTTTTTGAACTTGAGTCCTCCACTTTTCAGCGAAATTTTTGGTAAAAAAAGATTCATAATTGACATAGATTAAATATTAAACGAGATTATAGCTAACGTAGCGAGAAGAAATTCGACCACACTATCAAAAATGATAGCAGCAATTAATTAACGATAATATTGTGATTTTTGTTTAATGTGTTGTTTAGAGACAATACACTCTTTGTAAATGTCCCTAAAGCCTATAACAATATTGGATTCAATGACAATAACTAATGTTGGTAAAAACTTTAGCATTCTTTGTAAATGTGTATATTTATTGACCATAATGTTGTTTTTGTTACTGGGAAATTGGGAAAATCATAATTCTAGGCATCCTTAATTTTGAAATCAATTCATTCTCTCTAATTGATAATTTTTATTGCTTTAATATTGTCAGTTAATTTTTTAGAAATAAAATTCTTAATCTTAAAAATTAATTGATTGTTCAAACTTATGTTTTTAAAGGTATTGAATAATTATAATTAAACTTTAATTTTTTATGAGATTCAATATCAAACTTAAATATTGAATTATATTTGCAAATTTTCATGGTCCCATATATCTGACTACACATTGATTAGGCGGCAATTAGCTAAAGATGACTAATTTATGCACATACATATATATTATTTGTACATAAGATTCGTGATAGCACTATTTATGCATCATTTACATAAGAGCGTATCAAGAAAAGGTAATATAATAACGCAATCGGTTGCTTTGTTGGCGGCTGGCATGTCACTCTTAATTACTACAGCAATTTTGTGCGGTTGACAAAATACCTGTGGAGATTTTATGTTGAAATTGTTTTATGTAGTAATAACAGAGTGTCACCCCACACATTGTTAAAGCATCGACCATCATGCCTTGTCTTGTTCATTTTTTTCAAAGACAGGTGCCAAACCAAAAAAATAGCAGGCCAAGCTTGACTATGCTTCAAGGGAACTATTGTACCAAAACTTGAACAACTTCTCCTCATTAATTGGATCCAGAATCAGTAGTCAAATACACAGCAAGGGAGTTTACAAGGCTGAATACACGGAGGAACACTAACCACAATAAAGGTTCATTTTTTTCAAAGACAGGTGCCAAACCAAAAAAATAGCAGGCCAAGCTTGACTATGCTTCAAGGGAACTATTGTACCAAAACTTGAACAACTTCTCCTCATTAATTGGATCCAGAATCAGTAGTCAAATACACAGCAAGGGAGTTTACAAGGCTGAATACACGGAGGAACACTAACCACAATAAAGGAGCAAACAACTCCATTTCTGATTTGTGCTCTTGCGCTCCGTGAAGGCATCAAATCTAACTGGTGGGTCTTGCCCTGTGAAGGATAAATGATCAGTAAACTTATAACTTTATACTACAATCAATTCCTGGTATATGAAAAGGCAATTGCAGGAAGACAACTAAAGCAGACAAAGTAAAAAGGGGCCAAAATGATACATTCTGATGTGAGTTAAAAAGGTTTAATTGAAACGAAAATAAAAATCAAGATCAATTTGGAAGATTTATTATTTACGTACTTGGCCATCCAAAGTTAATGAACTTTACGTCCTTTAAGAATTAAATTATTCATTTAACCTATAAAAATATAAGCTATAAACGTCTTGGAATTTAAAAGTTTGATTTAAAATTCTAAAGAAGTGGTTATGATGCATGTATCTAAACTATATGTAGTTTCTGGAATTAAATTTTTAAATGCTAATTCATGTACCACGTTTTTTTTTCCTTTTAACCTTTTTGGACAAATTTTATATTTTCTGTCCTTTCTTAAATTAGGCTACTAAGACTTTAAACCAATTTGACGAAGAAAGATACAGTATAAAAGAAGACTTCTTTTGTGTGTGTGTGTTTTACTGAATAATGCAATTAAAATATTAATTTACGCTAGTATTGTAAATAAATAGGCAACTATGTCTCTTGCGAAATTCAAAAATCAAAAAAGAAAAGGTGCAATTTTATATACTAATTAAATTTATGAAATATCTTTGAATTTACAATTCTTATTGTCTTTTTTTTTAAAAAGAAAAAATTAGAGGGTAACCATTGAGCCTTTATTAACTTTAGAAAGTTCCTCTCATAAAAAACTGAAATTTAGCAAATAATCACTATAATAAAATTAATTAGGCTTCATAGTTATAATTTGCATATTTACAGACTGTAATTATAGTTTAAGCTGCTATGAGCGGCATCGTTTGTATAATTTGCATACGTTTGTATAATTGAGTTATTTCCGTCTGTATTTGTATAAACTGGTTAGTATCAATTGATTTGTATTTATTTTTTGTATAAACTCGAAATAACAAATTTATACAAACACAAACATCTGAACTTTAAAGAGTTATACAAATTACATTATACAAATTACATTTGTATAAATTGGATACTAATCAATTGATTTGTATTTATTTTTGTATAAATTCGAAATGCAAATTTATACAAACACAAACATTTGAACTTTAAATAGTTATACAAATTATATTATACAAAAATTATACAAATTATATTATACAAATTCTGACAACTATACTTTTATACAAGTGAAACTCAACCGCGTAATTTTGCCTAGAAATTAGTGGCAAATGATAATTAACTCAAACTCTAACTATGTTAACTTATATATTTGCTTACCTACGTAATTTTCCTGATAAAAAAACTAGAGGATATTTAGAAGAAAAGGGCCCAACACAAAGTTGGATCAGGCCCAATACACAACCAACAAAATAAATCAGACAAAAACAAAAAAGAAAACAAAAGTTACAATATACGGTATAGAAAAAGTAAGAGGCAATATCTGGAGAGGAACCCTTACATCTCCCGCGTGGTTTAGCTGGTAAATTACTCTCAGTACAAATTGGTCTTTTTAAAAAAAGTGGTAAGGAGAGGAGGAAACAGATAGGGTACTCTAAACTAGAACCATGCTCTCCTCGTAAAAAAAGAAAAAATGTTGGACTTATATTAACCTTCTCGACCTTCATGTTTTTCTATCTAGCATCATGTTTTCAGTAATATGAAGATGTGTGAAATTCTATTTAATCACATTTCACCGTTTCTTCCTAAATTTACCCGCTACCTCTCTGTACGTAGTAGACCTATCATCATTAACCTCTCACAAATAACACCTCCTCAAGGTATATATGTTCCTCCTCTTCATATGTTCGAACCATCTCAACCTCACTTCTCATATCCTATACACAAGAAAGGTCACTCTCAACTTGTCCAGTATATCCTCATTCATGTTTCTTGTATCTCCAATGATGTTTACATATTCATCTAAATATTCTCATTTTCGTTATTTTTATTTTTTAAACGTATAAGTTCTTGATTGGCTAATACTCTGCTTCAATAGAACTTAGATTTCTTGCTAATTATACTGTCAAAAAGTAAAAGATACTTCAAATCTACACTCTATTCAGACATAAACGTTGATGATAAATTCATTAGATAAATGTGCTCTATTTTGTCACATATTGTGTTTAGCTAAAAGCGCAATATAATGTGCATTCTTAATGGTCAATCTTTTAGATTTTGGTTCAAAATTTTTTTATTGAAATTCTGCAACATTAATGTCGACTCAAAAATGAACTTGCACCGAATGCAGTTACTTACACAGTGCTGGGTCGAGAGGCATGCATTCAGGTTCACAAGAACTCACACTTTAAAAAAATGATGGCCAAAAGCGACGGACTACGTCATTTTTTTAAAATCAAAATCGACGGAAAAGCGATGCAGTCCGGTCTGTCGCTTTTGTCCTCAACGTTTTTCAAATAACGACGGATTGTGTCACCTTCAAACAACGGACTACGTCGTTTTCTATGTTTTTTAAAGAAAGCGATGATCTTTGTCGCTATAAAACGACGGACTCCATCGATTTTCTCGATTTTTATTTTTTTTAAAAAAGCAGAAAAGAGACGGACAAAGCAATGCAGTCTGTCACATCGTTTATTTTTTATTTTGTAAAATGCAGAAAAAATGATGGACAAAGTGTCGGAGTCCGTTGTTTTTCTAAAATTATATTTTTAAAAATGTAGAAAAACGACGGACTAAGGAACCGTGTCCATCACTTTTTGGGGTATTTTTTTTTTAAAAAAAAAGCACAAAGTGACGGATAAAACCACCCGGTCCGTCGTTTTTTCTGCAATATTTTTTACAGTAGAAACTACCAGCTTTTGCTGCCCACCTGCAAATATAATTCAATTCAATCCATTCATATCAAACAATAAATATAATACACAATATATATAATAACAAATAAAATTAAAGATTCAAAATCATTCATCAATAACACTCAAATCACAATTTAAAGTCAAAATTAGTTCAAAAGTCTAAATTGTTCATAAATTAAAGGAATGCAAGCTAAGGGGTGGACTCTATGTATTCATCCTCATCATAATCGTGGGAGTCCTCGGTAGGAAATGACGTAGCAGGCTGACGAGCAAGGTTGAACACTTGTTCTTTGATTTGCTCAACGGTGTCGTTCATACTTTTAATTTAGCAATTTTTCTTTGCTCAGACATTGTCAATTCTTATGTAAGTTTTGCTATTTGATCGACATATCAGCTATCTGAACACCATCAAGTTTCTCAATTTGACATGACAACCCAGCACCTTCTAGACTTGACTGGAATCGTCAAACATCATTTCGAAAGCCCAAATTATATATTTTGTCCTTGTATGTCCCCCCTACAACTTTTTCAACTCAAATTTGAGTGGACTCTACAGGCGTGATTGAATCGCCCATATTATCATATACGTACCGCTGATACTTTCCATGCATATTAAAAATAAAACTTACTATACATATATATATATATATATATAATATGCACAATTTATTTTAAATAACTTACATAAGATCATTTAGCTCTTTCCTTCACTCACACATTCGAATTCGAGTCATTCTGACTTGAAAACCTTCGATTCAAAAGGAGTGCACCCCAATTATTTTTCCTATAAATATACATAAAATTTTAAATGATAATAATTAAATAATATTTATTAACTAAGTATTTATTTAAAAGTTTGAATTAGAACTTATCATCTTTCTTATAATTGTTCCAACGCTCATTGCACCTCCGATGTGCAATGAGCCACCCTTAAGACTGTTTCTATCATTTTTTATTTTGTTCGGACAATTTATTGAATTCATCTGTGTTTCAATACCGGTGCAATCCCTCAAAAACATGAGAACATCTAAGTCAAAGATTTATTATCATCCCAGACTTTCTTTAGCTAGTTAAACAGTCTTGCGGATGCCTTTCTCTCAAATGTGGTGACAATGACCATATTGTACTTCAGCTTTCAGGTACACGTAGTCTGAAAAAAAAAGTAGCATTAGATAATTAATAATGTAAAGTACACTAAAAATATTAAAGTTAAATAAAAATATATAACTAATTAAACACACACACACACACATATATATATACCTTGAATTCATTTAATAACGCATGTCTTATATTGTTTGGGATCTCTCCCCAAGAGTGATAAGCCTCTGCAAAAAGCCTCCCAACACACTCTTTTAGAGCCTTGGCATCATCCTTCGAAGGATGATACCTGCAAGACACATAATAACATGTAGCTCATGAATAATATATTACTTACGAGAAATAAATAAAATAAAAAAGTTAATAGATAAATAAACAAACTAATGATGACCCATCCAGCTCAAGCATGAATCTGCTAAACATGTCCATCCATCTAGGAGCTAGCTCAAATGTTTCATCGTTGGTGTAGCAATAAGTGATATGGAGGTAAAGGTGATACTCTATGATGCACATAAAATTGAGTCAATGGAGGAGTAACCGTCATAACATCTGACTCACTACTAGAATCTCTACTCCTCATGGCAGCTAGCTGAGGAGATGCACCTATGGGAGATGGAGATAGAAATGAAGTACCGATCGATATCCTATCTGCCGATAAAGGTCATGCTCGACGAATAGCCTTAAAGGGTAGGACATTGTAGCAACATGGAGGCAAGAATTGTGAAGTAGAAGAATCACAATGTGGTTGACGACTGAGTATGATATGCTTGGGGATCCATAGTCCCAAATGAAACAACAAACATATCGATGTCAGCAATATGCGGCTCCAGCACAGAAGAAAGAAATAACGAGATATCCTCAACATCTATAAGTCTCCTAAACTTTTTCTTTTTAGCCTTACTAGGCTGTCTTACCTCAAGATAATCACAAGATCAATCACCATCACCACCCGATGACATCTGTATGCAATTTATATACCTTACTTCATAAATACTTATATATGATTACTTATAAATATATTTGATAAGTTGTAAATTACCAACATAGGAATTACCTTTTTCTTGAGTTTTAAGTGTCTTTGAGTAAAGTTTAATAATTTAAACTAACTTAAATTGGTGAATATCAGGATTTAGAGCTAAAGAAGTCAATCAATCAAATATTTGATCAGGAATGATGAAAAAAGATGAAAGCTGGAGCAAAAAAGTGAGAAAAGTAAAGATTGAGAAGTCACAAAAATCGTGCCCAAGTTTAGTTTTCCTGGAGCCGTTTGTAAGGATAGAAGAGCTTGAATTTGGCGAAGTCTAAAAAGGGAGCAATTTCATCTCACTTTACAAAAATTTTGGCTCCACGACATGAAAATGGGGAGACAAAAATTAAAATATCTCCATGATTTTGCTCCACAAAATTGACAGCAGAAGGGCATCTTTGTCTAGATTTTTAGAGTTATATAAATCAGAATTAGGACAATTTTCTTGGGTAGCTTTTGATTTTGGAAGTATGGCAGGAGTATCTCTATTTAACTTGGCAAGGATTAAGATATTTTCACCATAGAGTTTACATCTTCTTCTTTGTTTAATCTTTAACTATGTTTATTATTACATTTCATCTTGTATTTTCTTTTTCTAGTATGAGTAGCTAAACCTATTAGTTGGGGTTGTAGACTCTTATAAATTTAATGTGATTGAATACTAGTTTATCTTGCTTATTATTACTTGGGTTATGATTATCTACTTGTTTACATTTTTATTTGTGAATTGGATGGTTGCAAACACTAGATTTAGCCCTTTATACTCATTTCTTGCTCGAAAGGGTGAAAATTGGATTGAATTTTTACCAAGTAGCAAGAAATCAAGAGTATTAAGAATTAATTGTTCTTGATCAATGAACTCGAACTTGGAATAGGGAGATTTCTACTTGGGTCTATCAATCGGGTTTTAATATTTTCCTTTGAGTTTGGAAGAACTTTTGGGATTAGCTTGCTAGAGTTGGAAAATTCTTTGTAAGTTATTATCAATTGGATCATTTTCATTAATCCTATGCATTTGAGCAAGATACTTGTGTTCATGAATTAGTCATGTCATATTGAGGCAACAACTCCGGTTCCTTTCTTAGTTGAAAAATAAAATATTGTTATTGCACTTTTAGTGTTGATTAATCCTAGCTTAGAAAATAGTCTAGTTTTATATTTAATCACTCAATCACTCTTTTATCTAAAGATAAGCTTAGGAAAGTTATAAATTTTCACACTCAACTTCTTGACATGCGCGTACTCCTTGTGGGATCGACCCCAACCTTTGTTGGGTTTATTATTGTTATGATCGTACTACATATCATTTGAGTTGTAGGATTGAACATGATCAAATATTTAGCTAATTTATATACAGTAAAACCTCTTTAAATTAATATAGGCAGGACCATAAAATATTATTATTTTGTAGAGGTATTATTTAATAGATAAATTAATATTTCTTAATTTACAGAGTGTTTGGACACCAAAAAAATTGTTGAGGGATGAAATCTCAAAGAATTTGAAATAACTCACTTGTTAAAACGTCATTTATGAACTTGAGGTCATGATTAATGATCTCAGTTAACGCAATAAAATGGACATTAATAACCTATTAGATGGGTGAAAATGATACATGTTCTGAGGTCCAGAGCTTAGAAAAAATTGTGGATATCATTGGAAAAACTAGTTACGCATAAGGAAACACTTGTATCTACAACTCTTCACAATTTTATGGTGCAATTAGAAAAATACAACACCAAAACTCTTGGATGCAATAAAAAAAATTAGAGACGAACTTCAACTAGGTTTAAAGTTTAACAAAAAAAAGAACATAATAACATCATATTTCACTAAATTTTCTTAGATATATTTGTACTTTTAAAGAATTGTTAATTTATAATATTAATGGGACCATATATTTATATAGAGGTCTTCTGAAAATATATTGTCTTATTATCTTAACGAAATGAATGATTTTTCCATTGGCCCAAGTCAGGACCGGAGAAATTTATTATCTTAGAGAGATTATTAATTAACCGAGTATTAATTTAGTGAGGTTTTACTATACATATATAAAGTGCTACCAATGACCACTTAGAGAGGTGTTACCTAACGGTTTTACAATTGATCGAGAGAATGACACAGTTGTAACAGACTTGGATGGAACTTCACTACAAGGTAGCACTACAACAAAAACAACTTTTAGTGGCAATAATAGGTGCCATTAGATCCAATGTTGCTAAGGGCTTTAGGGACATATACAAAGAGTGCTAATTGCAGCTAAAAGTACATATTTATCGGCAATTGAGTTATTGTTGTTAATTAATTACCGGAAAAGATCATTTTTGATTTAGTGTATAGTAACTCTTTTGTGTATATCGCGTTAATAGCTTTCGATATTGGTGGGGTCTTAAGGTTACTATTTCTTCTCTTAGCTTTACCCATCACGGGGATTCTTTGTTATTTCATCTCAGAGCCTGCTGGAATACAAGTTATTGTCTTTGCAACTTTTGTAGGAATGAAGGTTTTCGATATAGAATCAGCAACACATGTCGTGCTGCCAAAATTCTATTTAGAAGACCTTCATCTCGAGTCTTGTATAGTATTCTCCTCGTGTAGGAAACTTTGTATTGACAACCAACGTAGGATTATGGTGGAACCATTTTTGAAATACTACTTAGGGGCGGATATCGTTTTAGGAACTGGGATTAAAGCATAGAAAGGTACATCAAGTGTTGTTATATCACCCAGAGTTATTGTTGGGAAGAACAAAATTAATACTATTACAAGCACTGTCAGAGATACTCAACTTGAGATTGGCTTTGGTGATCACGATATTGACTGTTATTTGTAGTTTTGACGATTTGACAAACCAAAGGACCTTATAAAGGGGCCTAATCCTTGTGTCACTGTGTATACAAATGATGGGCTGTAAAAAGTACAATTGGTTGGTGCATAGTCTCCAACCGTGGCAGTAACCTTGGCCACTGGTATGGCCTTGAAAGTTGTGTCTATCCTTCATAAGGGTTTCCTCAATAGACATAACCTTAGTTTTTGCATCTTGAAAATCCTCAAGAACACAAGCAAAAGCCCATCTTGTTGAAGTATTCTCCAAAGGCGCAACAGGGACCTGATCAAGCTGCAAGTGTCATAGTTTTCTTAGGAGTTATACTTCCGTGATTACATTTTAAATATGTTCCTAATCTATAAAGGATTCAGATCTTTTGTTCTGTTTGTAAAAGTTTAAATCAAATAGAGTTAATTGATTTAGTGGGCAAGTGTTATATCTACTTAGTCAAATTCTAAGTCATCTAGGAGCTAGTTGTTTAGTGGGCAGTGTTGTATCCACTTAGTTGAAGTCTAAGTTATCTAGGGTTGATAGCTTAGTGTACAGTGTGGTATCTGTGTAGGCTCAGTAAGTAATAGGGTTATTACTTAGCTTTGAGATTAATGGGCGAAGCTCGTTTGGTGTTGTATTTGTGTTTCACTTTTGCTTGAAGAGATTAGTGAAAACAGTTGAAAATCATGTGTGACAGGTCGTGGTTTTACTCCCTTGAGCAAGGAGGTTTCCACGTAAACTGCTTGTGTTGTCTTTTGTTCATTGTTTACTCTTTATTATTGTTCTTTCTTAGTCAAAGGACTTGGTCCGTTGACTGATAGTGGACGCACATAGTCTATCAATTGGTATCAAAGCAGGTGCTCTCTAGCTGGATAACACCAAAAGAGAGATTCCTCTAGCTGGTTAACACCAAGAGAGAGACTCATGTAGAAAGATAGATGCTCCACTTAATCTAGAAGAAGGACAATCATCAACAAGACCACCTCGTATCAATAACCAGTTCTATAGCTGGGAGAAGACAAGGATGCACGAATTTTTAATGGCTGAAGATAGTGAGCTATGGGATATTGTACTTGATGGACCCTTCATCCCAACAACGGAAGTGAAGGATGGTGAAATCACAAAATTCGTTCCTAAGACTCGTAATAGTACAACGAGGCTGACAAAAAGAAGATCGAGAAAAGTTATAAAGCTAAGAAGCTACTGGTGTGTGGTATAGGTAGTTAGGTACTGAAGAGTACAATCACATTTTAACTTGTGAGTCGGCAAAAGAAATATGGGATTGTCTAAAGACAGCTCACGAGGGCACGAAGCAGGTGAAAAAATCAAAGGTGGACATGTTGACCACCTAATATGAGAGCTTCACAATGAAGGAAGGAGAAACTATTCATGACATGCATACTAGATTCTCTTCCATAACCAACGAGCTACGATGTTTGGGAGAACCTATACATTCCAGTAAACAGGTTAGGAAGATTCTTCGAATCCTTCCCAAGTCATGGGCAAGCAAAGTGGATGCCATTACTAAAGCAAAGGATCTGAAAGTAGGGTTGGGCATAAACATAAAAAAATTGAAACATCGAACCGAACCGAATTATTTTGGTATTTCGGTTTTCGATTTGGTATTCGATATATGTTTTTGTATTTTTTAATATTTCAATTCAGTTTTTGATATGTAATTTTTATGTTATTCGGTATTTTGGTTTACCGAAATATATTATATTATAATATATTAATAGATTATATTAATTATTAATATTAAATAATAAATATTATAATTTAAAATAAAGAGCAAAAGTAGGTCAAATCAAAAGTTTGTCTTTTCAAACTTTTGTTACTTTTCATGTTTTCCACTTTACACTTTACAGACCATCATTCCCAAAGGCCAAAAATGACCATCCTAGTTCCCACGTCTACAAACTACAACAGCAGCGACCATTCCCACTTCTAAGTTTCGGCTATCGGCGACTAGCAGTAGCATGCAGCAGCAGCCGCCAGTCGACTAGCACGTAACCGCAGCTCAGCAGCCGACCTTTCCAATTTTCACACAGCCAAGCACCTGCCATGAGTCGACCATCGACCACTTTCCACTTCCGGCGACTACTAGTAGGCCCATAACAAAAACCAAACCGAACTGAAATAATTCGATTTGGTGTTCGGTACACGTTGTACAAGAACCAAAAAACCGAATGCCCAGCCCTGCCTAAAAGTGTTGACGATGGATGCTCTGATTGGTAACCTTCAGACTCATGAAATAAATAGAAACCAAGACACTTCAAAGAATGAGGTAAAGAAAGATAAGTCTCTAGCTCTTAGGATCTCATCAGGTGAAATATCCAGTGAAGAGGAGGATATGGCTTATATCACTAAGAGATTCCAAAAAATAGTGAGAAATCATGGAGGTTTTCGAAAGGAAGGGAACCCTCTCCGGGCTACGAATGCAAGTTACTTATGTCACAAGTGTGGAAAAGTTTGACACTTCATGAGAGACTGTTTGATGCTTAAGGTTGAAACCAAAGAGTATCAAAGACCTAGAGGTGAAAAAGACAGAAGAAGGGACCTGGTACCCGAGAAGAAAGCAAAAAAATCTGCAGCTGACTATGTGGTGAAGAAAGCCTTCGCTGTCTGGTGGGGATTCCTCAAGTGATTCATAAGAATCAGAATGTCCCGAAAATGCATCGATGCTAGCTGTTAAAGACGATGATAATAAGTTCAATGGCATGTTCGCATTCATGGCCAAATCTGACGATGAGGAAGATGAATAAAAGGTAACTCTCTTTGACCTTAAACAAAACTTGAATGCTTATTCTGTTAGAAGGTTGAGAAATCTGGCTGCTATTCTGATTGACTCTGTTATAGGGTTAAAAACTGAAAAGGACTCTATGAACAACAGTCTAGATGATTTAGTGAAGAAAAGATAGCATTGACTGTTCACATGTCTGTTATCGAGGAACAACTGACAGTTTTAGAAACTGAAAATCTAGAACTCAAGGAACAATTGAGCATAATGAATGATAAATCTGGAAAAAGAAAGGAAGAGGCTAGTGGCTTGCAAATAGAGCTAGAAGCTAGCTTGAACACAGCTGAAAACAGACTTGCTCTTACCTTGGAGAGAAATGATTAGATGGAAAGGGACCTGGTCTGTCTTAGAGAAGAACTGAAAAATTCTCTAAGATGGACCAACTCCACCAAGTTACTTTCTAACATCACTAGTCAAAGTAACGACAACATGAAGGGGTTAGGAAGCTTGAACATTAGTCCTCCCTATAATCCTCATAGTAAGTATGTGTCTGTATCATATAATCTATTATGTCTTCACTTTGGTCGCAATGGTCACTTGAAAAAGGACTGCCCTGACTGGAAAGCCTCACAAGACAAATTTTCAGTCTACGCTAGACGGAAAGTTGCACAAAACAAGGGACCTGTCCCTATTCCTAAGTCCACCAACATGAAAAGGACTAACCTGCCTCATTGGGCAAGAAGCACTCTCATTATGCCTCATCAACTTACTGAGAACTCAGACTAAAATGGGTTCCCAAGTCTAACAAGTGATCTTTATTGCAGGAGAGTGAAGGAAGTAGCAGTCAGTGTTGGTTCATGGATAGTGGATGCTCGAAGCATATGACTGGAAAGACTGAAAACTTCCTTTTACTCAAGGCACTTCAAAGTGGAGGTGTCTCTTTTGGTGATGGAAAGAAGTGGTATATTCTTGGAGTTGGCATAATTGGGAAATCACTAGAACACTCTATTGAAAATGTCTACTATGTGAGTGGATTAAAGCATAGTCTTTTTATTGTTTCCCAAATATGTGACAAGGGAAACACAGTCAAATTTCTATCAGAAAAATGCATTGTTACCAGCTTGTCAACTAAGGAGGTGATCCTTACGGCCAGAAGACGAAAAAATATGTGTGGTAGACCTAGATACTGCTCATGGAGATGATATGACATGCCTCAGTGCTCAAAGTGAAAATGCCAACTTATGCCATAGGAGGCTAGGTCATGCGAGCTCTTCTTTACTGAACAAACTTGTCTCCAGGGACCTGGTTCATGGCTTACCAAAATTGAAGTTCAGCAACAACAAGGTGAGTAATGTATGCGTCAAAGGGAAACAAACCAGATCATCATTCAAGACAAAGAAGCAAGTGAGCTCGTCAAGAGCTCTTGAGTTGATTTACATGGATCTGTGTGGGCCTATGAAAATTCAAAGTAGAGGTGGAAAGAAATACATTCTGGTGATTTTGGATGATTACTCAAGGTTCACTTGAACTATGTTCCTCAAGTCTAAATATGAGACGGCTGACGTGTTGATGATATTCATTAAAATGATTCACACAAAACTTAACTGCAAAATTGCAAGGATCATCATGGAACTGAGTTTGATAATGCAAAGCTTGACACCTTCTGTGCTGACAACGATATTCATCATAACTTCTCAACACCCAGAACACCTCAACAAAATGGTGTTGTTGAAAAAAAGAACAAAACTTTGGTTGATATTGCCAGAACCATACTCATAGAGTCAAATCTTCCTCAGAACTTCTGTGCTGAAGCAGTTAACACTGTATGCTACGTAACAAACAGGTGTTTAATTAGGTCTCTACTGAACAAAACACCATATGAGATACTCAACAATAGGAAGCCCAAACTGAATTATTTAAGGGCTTTTGGTTGCAAGTGTTTTGTGTTGAACAATGGCAAGGATGATCTATGATGAAGTGGTGTTCGTAGGGTCATCCTCCAGCAAACCTACAGAGTTTTCAACAAAAGAACATTGTGCATTAAGAAGAGAGTTCATGTGATTTTTTATGAAAGTGGAGAATTGATGAACTAGGAGCAGAAGGATGAGATTACTCTTGAAGAACTATTTCAAATTTAGAGAGATGAAGTAAATGATCCACGACTCGAAGGAAATCAAACCCTGACGGTGCTGATTCTGGTCAATCTAAGATGGTTAATGAAGCTGACAAGTCTGACGAGGGACCTGGTCTATCCAATAATGCAGATCAGGAGGAGTCATCTCAATCTGAGAATGATGATTCCAAAAATGAAGAAGAGTAGACAAATCAACCTCAACCCTTGAACTCTAAGGATGGAAGCATCAATCATCTCACCTTTTTGACAATCTTATTTCACCATTATATTCCGGAATGCAAACCAGACCCAAGACTAGAATTCTGGTGGCATTTTCGACATTAATATCAAACATTGAGCCCAAAAACATCAAGGAAGATTTGAAAGATGTTGATTGGGGCAATTCCATGCAAGAGGAACTTCACCAATTTAAGTAGAGCAAAACGTGGCACTTGTTACCTAGACCTGCTGATAGAACTATTATAGGGACCAGGTGGGTGTTTAGCAACAAGTTTGATAAAAATAGAGTCATTACACGAAACAATTCAAGACTGTTGGTTCAGAGCTATAATCTATAGGAAGGCATTGACTATGATGAAACATTTGCTCATGTTGCTAGAATGGAGGCTATCAGAATTCTTATTGCTTTTGCAGCTCATGGAATTCAAGCTCTTCCAAATGGATGTCAAAACTGCCTTCCTAAATTGTGACTTGAAGAAAGAGGTGTATGTAAAACAACCACCTGTCTTTGAAGATGCTAATTGTCCAAACCATGTGTGTAAACTCAATAAGGCCCTGTACGACTGAAACAAGCTCCTAGAGCTTGGTATGAGCGGTTGTCTAGATTTCTTCTAAAGAATGGATTCAAAAAGGGAAATATAGACAATACATTATTTCTGAAGTAAAGGGACAAAGAATTGCTCATCATCCAGGTGTATGTGAATGATATTATTTTTGGAGCTACCTCTGAAGTTCTTTGTGAAAAATTTGCCACTTTGATAGGGAATGAATTTGAGATGAGCATGATGGGAGAACTGAACTTCTTCTTAGGCCTGTAGATCTAGCAAACCTCATGTGGTACCTCAATCTATCAAGAGAAGTACATAAAAGAGTTGCTAAAGAAGTTTCATATGATTGACTCCAAGCCTATTGACACCCTCACGGGTACAAACTCAAATATGGGAGCAGATGAGTCTGATGTTGTGGTAAATCAATCACTACTATATGTAACAACTAGCAGACTTGACGTTGTCTTCAGTGTCGGCATATCCGCAAGGTTTCAAGCATGTCCCAGGGAATCACATCTAAAAGCAGCTAAGCGGATTCTGAGGTATCTAAGAAGATGGGGGACCTAGTCCTTTTCTATTTAGCAGGAGACTCTTTTTGATCTGGTAGGGTATGCAGATATTGATTTTTCTGGCTATCAGGTGGACAGAAAGAGCACTTTTTGAATGGCACACTTCTTGGGATCCTTACTCATCTCTTGGGGAACCAAGAAACAAAACTCAGTGGCTCTCTCCATAGTTGAAGCTGAATATGTAGCTTTTGCATCATGTTGTACACAATTTCTATGGATAAAGCAGCAACTTAAAGATTTTGGAGTACTCATTCATACTATTCCACTCATGTGTGACAACACCAGTTCAGTCAACATGGGAGAAAATCCAGTTCAGCATAAGAGAACGAAGCACATTGATGTTAGGCATCACTTTTTGAGAGACAATGTTGAAAATGGAAACATCAACATGCAGTACTGCAGAACCGAAGATCAAATTGCAGACATTTTCACAAAATCCCTCAACAAATATCAATTTGAGAGTAATAGGCAGAAGTTGGGGATGATGAACTTGAATTGAACTGATTCCATCCAAAGGCATTCAATATCATTTGGCTATGATCAGAAGGGCATGTATCCTTATTATTTATAATTTTTTTGTTTAGTAAGATCAACCTTGTACCTGTTACATTTATACACTCATGGGAATTCACATGAGCAAAAAGATCAGAACTATTTAGGGATCAAACTTCTCCACTTGTTGATAGGGAATTGGTCCTGTCTAAAGGTTAACATTCTCTACATTATGTTTAAACTGTCAAATGAGAACCGTTGACATTTCCACGTGTCAGTCATCGGGCATTCTGACCATTGTCCCATCGCTTTAAGTCTAAGCGATGCATCTAATGAGGGACCTGACATGACTTTTCCTTTATTTTTATACTTCTTCCCTCTATTCTTTTCCTTCACTTTTCAAACTCTCTTCTCTCAAGTCTTAAACAAAACCCTAACCTTCATTACTGTTCTTTCTCTCTTTTTGTCTCCAAGATGTCTCAATCACCATCTTCTTCTAAGAAAATAATGGACCCCCTAAATGAAATAGATCTAGTTGCCCTCTACACATCATCCGTTGCTCCTTCTCCGACAAAAATGTCGACCACCTCTCCAGTCAACATTACAAAAGTTAGTCCTTTTAACCCCCAGTCTCCTATAGACCTCAACAACTCTACACCCTCGTATCAACCTGGTCTTCATCTAACGATGTTATCTGATCACCTATTTAGGGGGGGGGGATCTTCCAAAGAGTAAGTCGTCTAAGTCTAACATTCTCGCCACCAGTGGGAGCATGATTATCGAAAGTCTAGCACATATGAAAGAAGTGGTGAGAAACGAAGAAGGAAGTAGTTTCATAGATGATCTGCTTGGAGATTCTGAGCCCGTCTTCGACCAAACACCTGAGGTTGGAGTTCCTCCGTCAACTGATTCAAGTGACACTGACGAGGACAACATTTCTCTAAGGTGGGCAGTACAAAGGAGAGTGGTCTCTTTCACCACGAAGGGAAAAGAAAAGGTCACGGAAGAGACACCAAAAAGAAAGACGTTTACTAGAGAAACTTCCCAAAAACTTATGGGTGATGCTATGAAGTCTAGTGAAACGAACACTGTAGAGAATAGAAGGAGAAGAAGGTCTGGATAGGTTATAACTGAGTTCCTTATCGACGATGTGGTGGACGTCTTTAATGAGTTTTCTGAAAATGAGTTTATGGATGACGACATTACTGCACAAAAGGAGACAGAGAAGCAGGGGAAGAACAAAGGAAAGTCAAAATCCAGAACATCTCACGTTACGAAGGCTGACATTACAGCAAAAGAAAAAGAAAAGTAACCACAAAGGAAGAAGGAACCATCAAAGAGAAAGAGGGAATCATCTCATGCTCATCTCATGCTCTGAAGCATAAATCTGAACAGGGACCCGATACCCACATAAATAAGGCCAACAAGAAAGTTAGCAAACAAAATTTTTTTGATAATCTACGACTGCAAAAGGTCCTAGGGGAAGGCTGTTTGATCATGAAATCATCACGAAGCAGAAATGGACTACTTGGTGGACCTTGTGGAGATTCAATCATGGACTCACTTGTTCATGACCAAATCTTCCATCCTATATAAAGAACAAGTCCGCAAATTCTACTATAATGTGAACTTTGCAGAAGATGACCGTCTCAACACCGTGATGGGAAACAAAAGCCTTCATCTGAATGATTAACTGTTGGGAAGAATCCTGGAAGTACCCAGAGAGAGGACAAGATTCGTGGTGGGAAAATTTTGTTCTAAGCAGTTCGCAAAAGTGTGCTCCAAACTTCCTGACATGTACTGTGCAGGCATCCACAAGATGCTTATGAAGGGGGAGTACCAACTGCTATTCGAGTTCGTCAATAAGGTACTTCTACCTCGAACTGAGAAACGCACGATAGCCTCTGCGAGTGATTTATTTGTCATGGAAGCACTCTCAAAATTCAAACCCCTGAATCTCCCAGCCCTGATGTTGGAGCATATGCATAAAACTATAGTGGAACACAAGGGCAAACATGTAATGAGATATGGGTATTTTCTCACGAAGGTATTTAAACATCTGAACATTCTAGTGGGAGCAGGTACAGTTGGAACTGTTAAACAATCCTTCTCCCTAAATACCTTGGTAGAGTGTGACTGCATCGAAGGTAAAGCAGGACCACTGAGAAAGATATCTCAGTTGGTGATGGAACAAGGTCAGCTGAAACATGATTTAGAGGAGATGATTGTGCTTGTGAGTAACAAAGATGCTGACATAGCCTTATTGAAGGCTCAGCTAGTCAAAGCACAAACAGAGGGACCTGGTACTGAAGAGGCAAATGAGTTGAGGATCAAAAATGCTGCCCTTTTAGCTCAGAATGTTGCTTTCTATGAAAAACTGATCAAAGATCATGATGAAGCCAATGATCGGCTTACTCTTGTCATTAAGTTTCCTTCCCATCAGCCTCTCTCCACATAGTCCCATCCCTATCCTTCCAGTTTTTTTGTGTGGACAGTGTTCGGGGTTCTCGTTAATGGTTTATTTTTAATGTATTGAATTCTATCTCTTGTGAAATGAAGTTGATCTCTATTTTGTTTTGATTAGATCTTGTCTTTATGCTTCTTCTGCCTTGATTGTGTTGCCCCTAGGTATGATCTTTCTTTGCAAACTTAATTTTAATGCTAGTTTACTGTGTTTCTTTTTTGTGATGCTAAAAGGGGGAAAATATTAGGTGCTTAGGATAGTGAAGGCAGACAGGTGAAGGTGAAGGCATGTTGACAGGGGGAAGAACAACATGTTGTGAGCTGTGGCTTGTTCCCAGGGGGAAGACCCTTTTTGTTGTATTGACGAGAGGTATGGATTTGTCATCATCAAAAAAGGGAAAAATTTTATTTGCAGTTTTGATGATTTGACAAACCATGAGACCTTGTAAATGGACCTGATCCTTGTGTCGCTGTGTATACAAATGACAGGCTGTAAAAAGTACAATTGGTTGGTGCATAGTCTCCAACTGTGGCAGAAACCCCAGCCAATGATATGGCCTCGAAGATTGTGTCTATCCTTCATAAGGGTTTCCTCAATAGACATAACTTTAGTTTTTGCATCTTGAAAATCGTCACAAACACAAGCAAAGACCCATCTTGTTGAAGTATTCTCCAAAGGCGCAACATGGACCTGATCAAGTTGCAAGTGTCATTGTTATTGTAGGAGTTATACTTCCGTGCTTACATTTTAAATATGTTCCTAATCTATAAAGGATTCAGATCTTTTGTTCTGTTTGTAAATGTCTAAATTGGTTATAGTTAACTGATTTAGTGGGCAGTGTTATATCTGTTTAGTCAAATTCGAAGTCGTCTAGGAGCTAGATGATTTAGTCGGCAGTGTTGTATCTACTTAGTTGAAGTCTAAGTTATCTAGGGTTGATAGCTTAGTGGACAGTGTGGTATTTGCTTAGGCAGAGTAAGTAATAGGGTTATTACTTAGCTTTGAGTTAATAGGTTAGTCTCATTTGGTGTTGTATCTATGTTTCACTTTTGCTTGAAGAGATTAGTGAAAACAGTTGAAATCCTGTGTGACAGGTTGTGATTTTACTCCCCTGAGCAAGGAGGTTTTCACGTAAACTGCTTGTGTTATGTTCTGTTCTTTATTTACTCTTTATTACTGTTCTTGCTGAGTCAAGGGACCTGGTCCGTTGACGGATAGTGGACGCACATAGTCTATCACTGACATTCCTTTTATGACATTGTGTAAGGAAGGATACTTTAATTTGTACCATCAAACCTAAAAGTAAAGGCGCAAGTACAAAGAAACTTCCCAAGCCTATTATATATTCCACGATGGTCATTTTATCAAAAAGCCAACGCCACTTATGTATCTTTTCATCATCATATGGATTCCCTTCGGGTTCCTCCTTGCTTTCTTGCGAATCAATATGGGAGTACTCATCCTTATACCTCTTCAGTAATACGCATTTTGGGCCATTGGCATTCGTCTCATCATTAATGGCTTCCATTACATATCAAGAAATACGAACTCCAATCAGGCGTACTCTTTGTTCGTTGTCACAAGAGGATTCTTGACAACATTTTTCTCTCTGCAACATTGGATCATCCTATTCCAGTTGTTACATACTCTACTACTGAATGATTCCCATTTTGACCCTCCAAATTGATTTCTTGGTAATTGGAATATATATTTATGATTATTAAACTTATAAACACGATGTCTCTGGTTTTGGTGCAGCTAAACAAAGATTCTTGATGCATTCTGAAACTCCTCAGAAGAATGGAGATGCAAGTTCAACAAATGATGTATTTCTATGATGAATATTTTACTGAATTAATATCTGATACTTTGTAATGGAACTATTGATCGATACAAGTAAACTGATAAATAAAGTCTTCCATTTCATTCATCTATATTACTCGTCTCTTTTGCTTCAATTTTGATTATCTCTCTTTCTTATACGTTCGATTATGATATTATTTGTTGTTAGTGTTTTGTTTCAATTACACGTTGTTTGAATGGTTATTACCCCTTGTATTGTATTGTATTATTAGTTTAAATACAATAGTTGTTTTAGTTGTTACTTAAATATTATTGTATTGTAATGTTTAAATTCATCATTAGATAACACGAAAAAGACTCATTTTATATAACGATCGATTTGGTGTGATCGCGTAATAGGCCTAGTGGGCAGAAAACCTCAAATCAATGGAAATCACAACATAAAAGGGAAATAAACAATTAAATGAAGATAAATAACATAAATATATGTACAACAAGACAAGATCCAATCCCACGACCTTGTAGACGACGGTACAAAGCTACTAAAATGAGTACAAGATCCAAAATAAGCACAATAAGTATAGACTTGTCTTGAATACAAAAGACTAGTCAAAACTATACTCAGATGGAGATGAGTCAAACTAATTATTCTTTAATATAATCCTTTCACATGGTACATATAATTTCATCAAGTTGAGCATGAGTCGTTTTTTACAAAATTTAAAGATTTTTAAAAAAAATAAACAATTATGGGTTAAATTATGATTTGAAATCATAATTTTGAATCACATGTCCAAAACTAATTTAAAATTTATAATTTTTATATCACAGGTCCAAATGCAAGCTAAACAAAATTGAGTACATATGCCATATAACAAGAACTTGGCACGTGAAAGTGAGTAACAAAGGTCTCCCACCTTTCTAAGTAACTGAATTTTATTTACATAAGTAACCGCTCAGATTTGCTTCTTCTTCAGAGATTCAAAATTTACAGAACCAATTTTCCCTTTTTGGCTCTCTGTGAAAATGGCTCTACGGATGTGTGTTGTTACCATCATTGCTCTTCTCTTATTACTCGACTTTTTGATCTACTACATAATTTTTGGTAAGCATGGGGTCTCTGTTTTCTTTTCTTCTTTTTTTGATTTTCATACATGGGGTTCTTTCACTATTCTTGAATTTTCAATTACTGAGAGAATGATGATGAGACATGGAAAAATTAGGGAAAACTTTGATCTCCGTCTGAACAGGACCCATCTTCTTTATCTTTTGGTTCTGAAATCATTATCGGAGAAAACAAAGTATAAAACTCCACTGAGAAAATCCAACTTCTGGGCATCAGCTCGTACACCATCAGTTTCAGCAACACCACCACCGTATTAATAGGTTAACGACACTATATTTGTACCACTAAGAAAATCAAACTTGAAGGTCAACAATGGCGGAACTGATATGCCGAAATCACTGAATTAAAGTCCAGTTCATCTCGTCTTTTTGGCTCATCCACCGTCAGTTTGAGCAACACCACCGATGTATCAATAGGAGAATGGTACTACATTTGTACCACTGAGTAAATCAAACTTAAAGGTCAACAATGGTGGAATTGATATGCTGGATGTCTGAATCACCGTCGCTGAAAGTCCTCAAGAGCAATGATGAATACCAAATGTTCTTAGTTTAAAAGAGTGGGTTGTTTGATCAAGATTTTGAGAGAAATATAAGTGATTTTAGGAAATAGCAAAAGTTGTTTGCTTAAATTAACAAAAAAAATCCCCAAAAACATACATATTATTTGTCAAAGTTACTAAAAAAATTTAAATGTGAAACTGATAGTACTATCTTGATTTTTCTTAAATAACAATTATCTCCAACGTTTCATATTATTTGTTCTCGATTGATTTAACATACCTCTTTAAAAAGTTTTAAATAGAAGTGTATTTTACTAAATTATCGTTATGGTTATTTGGAGCTCTAAATTTGACTAGTACCCACCCCCTCTCCACCCGCTCAATCTCAAAATAACTGCAGGTAAACAAAAAATCATATAATATGGAAGTCACCATAATATCAAATCATAACCTAAAACCCTTCTATCACATTAATATCCACAAATACAAGACTCCATAATATCAAATCATAACCTAACCTTTCTATCACATTAATAGCGATGAATACAAGACCCCCAGAATACCAAATCATAGCTTAACCTTTTTACCTCTTTAATGCCCACAAATATCAAGCAATCATTAGCCCTATCAACCAATCCTTACAAACTAAATGCAAACTAAACCAAGAACCCATTACAAGACCAAGCTCATTATGATTAATTCTAGAAAATTAAAGAACTGAGTCCCCATAAACTCAATCTAGCTATTAAGATAGTACTTATGCAAAATAATCCCAAGAATCTAAATGCAAATAACCAATTAACATACCTCCAATGTTACAGGTCACACATATCCTGGACTTTTAGTCCTTACCCTAACTTACCGTAATGTGATCCATGTCTTACATAGTCACATAAAAGTCATACTTGAGATCAACTCACTATTCAAGTAACCGGACCACTTAGGGATCCAACATGCAACAATTCCATCATCATGCGAGAATAAATCAGGTCAACTCATGGAACCATAAACACATAGTTAGTCCTCTCACGGAATTCAAATCAAATTGTTTGTGTACTAGCATGGTACTCGAGTCATCCTTAGTGTACCAACCTGGTACCCTAGCCCTCCATAATTAGTGTACCGGTGTGGTACCCAAGTAATCCATAGTTAGTGTATTGGCATGGTATCCGAGCCAATAAATAGTCACAAACAATCATGCACAATCACATAACACGATGAACGATACCACTTGAAAACTATAAGTCACAATAACTGGTTCATTGCATGAGATTACCTACATGAATGTCGTTCTATATGTTTCCTATCATGCATTGCAAAAATGATAACACAAGCAGTAGACATGCATGCATACATACATAACCTGGAAATATATAACCCATCACCTAACAAGTCAAGAACTAGAGAACCACCCTAGTCATTACCTCATCTTTACCCTAACAACACATAACCATAATCTCTACCATCCACACTCCATTCCCGAAGGCCTACACATGCAGTCTCTGAATATTTGCAAGATATAATATGGTAAAATAGGTCTAACTATTCAATTTTAAGAAACCTAGTCTACCTGGGCATCAAGCAACTATTGATGAACCTTGCTCATGAACTCAACTCTGCAGAAACAGCCTTTGGTGAACAAGTATTGGAAAATCCATAGGCTTTCACCTTTCTTGTGTGGTAATTCTCCCTCCCTCATTGTTCCCTTGCCCCAGGTGCCTTTGGAGGGTTTTTGGAGCAACCTTCATCGATTTTCTCCTTTCTAAATTGGGAGGAAAATAAAAGATGACACATTAACTAGGGTGCTAAAATTCGATGCCCCATTATGGTGGGACTCAGACCGCTATAGAAAGAATTCGACGCATTAATTCTTCCTCACAAATATAATGCATGTACTAACTTCGTTTATTCATATGCTATGCATTTTCATTCAATCTAATTAATTATAGACCCTATTGTGTATTAGTATATTACTAATACATTCGGCCGGAGGGGTTTATTGCACGAAAAGACCGGGGCGCAGGCTCCCGAAGAGAGAAGCCCAACGAATGTCAGATGCAAAGCCCCGCACCTCATTAAGATCATATTGGCATGCTTTCCCAAAAAAGAAAGAGTAGACCCCATTGAAGACGAGAGTGAGCTACAACAAGGCCATTTCTGTCCACCGCCCTTCTCATAGAGCCGTACGTGGACGTTACCACTCATACAACTCAAATTTCCATCTTATTTTAAAGAATTACATAGTGTAATAGTAGCAAGAAGAAAAGACACGTGGCAGAGGCAGTTTAAAAAAAAGAATTGGCACCCATTTGAACAAATTAAAAATCAACGTTTAACTAACTATAACCACCTAACTAGAATGTGTGTGTGTGTGTGTATATATATATATATATATATATATATATATATATATATATATATCTTCTGAATTCTCACATAACAATCACCTATCCCATTTTTACAGAAAAAGTGAAGAAAATTGATCATTGATTGAAGATGTTGACGAAATTGTTGTTGTGGAAGCAGAGAATAGATGAATGCGTGTTCAACTGTTTTTACTGGTGTACTAAATCTGTTGATGATCATCCAATGGATGACTCCCCTAGCAGAAGATTTATGAGAGGAGTTAGGATCATCAATTGGATTATTACTCTCTTCATTTTCATCATCACTATAATTCTTTTCTACTGGTTATTCCCTTAGGATATACATATCTTTTGTCAATTTTCTTGCGTTATCATGATTTATAGGGTTTGGTTAACGTTCCCCCGTATTCGAATCCTTTTTTCTCCCTGTATCTGAATGATTCCCCTATTTCTTGGTTCTCGTGCAGCTACAGAGCAATTTTCAGACAAATGGAGTTGCAAGTCGAGAAATGATGAATACCCAAATTGTTGAAGTTCAAGAAATATTGAACACTCAAATTGATTGAAGTTACATAAATCGTATTTCTATATAAGTTCAAAATTTATACAAACTTGAAGGAAAATATTTTATTTATAAACTCAAAAGTTCTTGAATCTTATACTTCAAGTTCTATCTATTTTGTATATTTCTGTGTATTTTCTGTCTATTCAAAATAACTGGTAACATCCCTATTTATAAAGGTAAAAAACAAATTAAACTAGGACTAGGAACCAATATAGTTAACAAATCCTAACTAAACATAAATAAGAAAATACCATAAATAATAAATCCTAAAGTAGTAAGGAACCCTAAACTGCTTAGAAATCCTAATCTTGGTTTATTTCCTACACAGTCTCCCTTAAATCAAGATCTTCAAATGTGACCATGCCTAACATCTTCTTCAACTTTCTAAAATATCTAGCATCAACAAAATCATGCGTGTCATCTTTGGTCAACTTCAATCTCTCTTCAACAGAATTCAAGATCAATACTTCAATCTCTCTTTAGCAGAATTCAAGATCAATTTGACTTTCTTCATATTTAATATTTTAAAAAATATCATCATCACGTTTTTTTCTTCTTTTCTTGGATGTTGTTGTATTGGAGTACGTCTCTTCCATCTTCAATTGTTGGAGTACTTCTCTTCAATCTTTCAATTGTTGAAGTACTTCTCTAGATTCATCAACTGTTGGATTACTTCTCTTCAATTCTCCTTGTTTTTCTTAGTTGTGTTGGAGCATATTCTCTCCAACTTCCAAGTGTTGGAGCACTTTCTCTCCAACTCACAATATTTTTTTTCTTGATTGTGTTGGAGCACTTCTCTCCAACTTTCAATTGTTGGAACACTTTTTCTCCAACTCACAATATTTTTTCTCTTAATTGTGTTGAAGCACTTCTCTTTAACTTTCAAGGTTGATGCCCTTCCCATCAACATTTTTTTTTTTGGTGTTGGAGCACTCTCTCATCAACTCTTGTTGATGTGCTTCCCTTAACTCCTCTTTTTTTTTTTTTTTTTTTTGTGTTGGAGCACTCTCTCTCCAACTTCTCCTCCTCCTCCTCTCCAACTCTTATTGATGTGCTTCCCTTAACTTTTTTTTTGTGTTTTTTTTTGTGCTGGAGCATTCTCTCTCCTCCTCCTCAATTTTTTTTATTTATCTTCTTAAATTTTTTTTCATTTTTCATCTTTTTTCATATTCAATTTTCATCCACCCACAATACCTCTGCCAAAATCCTCTTCCCCCACCCCTCATCATATCCTATTTAAATGCTTATTCGATTTCACCATCTCCATTATATTTAATTTTTCTATTCGACTTTATTGGTGGTTGCTAAAATTGATGGATTTGTTGGTGACTAGTGGCAAAGAAGTGGGAATTGAAGGTGATGAAGAAGAAAAAATCGATATTGACTATGGTAGTGGTGATATTTGGTGATGAGTTTGTACCTTTTGATAGTAATGAATTTGTTTATGGGTGTCAAATTTTAGGGTGGATCTTTATAATTTTTGTGGGGACGATGGTGATAGTGTGCTTTCAATGGTGGGTTTGATCGTAATCGGTGAAATTTGTGGGTATGATACACTTTTCATTGTGAGAGTGGTTCTATACGTCTAGGGGTTAAACAATAAATTCACTTTTTAGTAATAGAGCTGTGTAAAAGGTCACCTAAGTGACTTTTCGGGACAAATTACACTCAGAGGTGAATTTATGCTTTTTTCCTAGTATTAACTTGGAATTGCTTTAAAAATTTATAAGTAAAAATTTTTGCTTCGTCAGACTTACCTGCACTAAACTCTAGGTATAGGTAGTAGAAAAGAAGATTAGGTTAGTCTTAACCTTTTGACTAGTTGATTGCAGAAGGGTAGATGAGACTTGAGAGCAGTATATATAGATAGTTAATCACCACAAATTGTTGACTCAATTAGCAAAGTCTGTATTAACATATAGGTTTGATTGTTAGTACTAGTAAAAAGGCAAGTGATCATGGGGCCAAGAGAACCTAGACCAGGAGGGCCACCTGGGTGGGGCCCTCCTCAAGGTCCGGGAGAACCACCGATGCCTGGACCAGGAGGATAACCTAGATTTGATCCTCCTCAAGGTCCGGGAGGACCACCGATGGCAGGACCATGTGGCTTCTTTAGTAGTAGGTTTTACAACCCTATAGGCTCCTGGTAAAACATTCTTCAATATAGCTAAATTTATATTAATTGTTGTTTCTTTAACCTGACTTGCTGTCTAATATTATACAGCCTAAGCTTTTTTTGCTGCTGCTGGTTGTTACAAGACTGTTTTGGTCACCCAATGGGTTCACCTGGCCCTCCAAGACCTTATGGACCTCCTCCACCATGATCCTAAGGGAAGTACTGAAAGACTATAAAAGAAGAAAAGAAAACAAAAAAGAAGCAGCAAAGGATATGATCTCAGTTCAGAATTGTGATCTAGTTGTCCCTTCTTTTGCATAATCTCCCTTTATTTTTTCCTTTTTTGGTGGCTTTCAATGTCAATTTCTATGAAAATTTTAGGTCATTTTGACTTATAATGTCAAAGACTAGAAGGGTTCTATCTTACTTAATAGTGAAAGATCCATTTATGTGAAATTCTTCCAGAACTGCTATGGGTATTGACTAGTATAAGAATATTGTTATTACCTAAGAAGTTATGCAACAAAGCAACTCTCTGTGTGTTGGGTAAATGTTTGCCATTGAAGTTCTCAACTACAAACTGGTTAGGGTAAAGGTTTATCCGTTCAAGTGCAAAACAATACCTGCATAGGAATGATTTTTCATATTTGCCTTGAAATTTTAGGTGCCATTTATTAAGACACTACCTAAAATTTACTCAATTACAAAACATTATCCAAAAGGGGTGAAGGCAGCTGAAAAGAATGCACAAAAGAGAACATGTCAACCAGATTTCATAAAAACATGATTCAAACAATATAACAGCTTAGTAAGTACAAAGAGAACTTTGTCAATTCCACAAATTTGAACAAGACAACAAGTGCACTCACAAACTTCAAAAGCTACACTTTAAGCACTACAGCTTCTTAAAACTATGGGGGTTGAGAAAGAAACATCATTTACAAGAGCAGCTTCTGTTCTAGCGGAGATGGTATTAACACTATTCTGCTTTATTGAGAAGATTATTCTTGTTCCACTTGAGTAACTCTTCTGTGTGTCAGCTGAGGGCTCGTGTATTCAAAGTCATTTTCAGTTGAGATGTTGGATGAAACAGATGAACTTGGAACTGAACTTGAAACGGGGTTAGGACTATTTACTTGACTCCTAAAGTTCTGAGAAGAAACATGTTGGGAAGTCCTGGAAGTTCCAGGAGCAGGATTTCCCTGGCCTTCAACAGCTAGCCGTCGAAGAAGATCCATAACAGTTGGGAGGAAACTTGATGAGATGGAAATAAGTCCAGCAAGCTGCAGAAAAGGAAAGCTAACTTCAGTGAAATCACATAAAGTAAAATCTCTTGCCCTCTTAAATGGAGACGAAAAGTATCTCATCAAGAGAAGATCATAACACACAACATTCTGCAGTACTACAACAGCAATTTCAGTAAAATATCAGGAATGGGGGGACGTTCACAAGGCAGGCAACCTTAAAGAATATCAGACTGCAGTGATAGTTATAATTACTCGATGCTTCTTCCCCTCTAATTACCAATCTTACTAATATTAACTTTCATCTCAATATTCTATGAGTTGGGGATCTGTTCAAGGTTATCTTGACAATGGTTATGCTGCAATTTATCGAAATTATTGACTAGTAGAATAAGTGTTTTAGTCGAATCTTAAAATTCTGAACCAGAGAGAGATTGTATTCTCAAGATCAAGAATCTATTTCAAAGGGCTAAGCACTGATCGGTGAGCTTAAGACGGTACAAAATAAATGACATTGGCACTTATACAGCTTTTGGAAAAAAAAATTCCCAAAGTTCTAAAGAAAATAACTTGTTTGGAAGACCATTTAAAGGGAAAGTTTGAAGAAAAATTGTACTTAGATTGGGTGTTTCTGACAATAGAAATCTACAACTGGTAACCCTTCACCTTGCTAACACACTTCCGAGTAATCAAAAGCTTGTCCCCAGGTGATATTCAAAAATAAAAGCATAACATTAAAGGAGTTGTGAAAAGCAAGTTTTAACAAAATAGCAGGTAGGAAATAGATGGAGATCAAAAAAGAAAGCAAGAGCACCGACAAAAAGGATGCTATGGAGATGGGATTCAAACTGAAATAAATAGGGTCAGATTCAGTCTCCTGCTGACCACAAATGTTTCTTTAGTCTTCTTGAAACATTTTGTTGTTTAATGTGTTTCCACTGTCGCACTATTTTGTTGTTCTTGTTCTTTTCTGGTAGGCTTTGCACTATTTTCTTTGTTAGTTGCTATGTTTTCTACACTGTTTCTTCTTCTTAGTACTTGGATTTGCTGCTCTTGAGCCGAGGGTCTTTTGGAAACAACCTCTCTACCTTCGCGAGGTAGTGGTAAGGTCTACGTACCCTCCCGAGACCCCACTTGTGGGACTTCACTGGGTATGTTGATGTTCCTGACGAGCACGTAAATTCAAAATGGGGCTGCTCATTTCGTGGTGTGAGGGGATGCTTCCCCAAGGTGCAGAATGGTATCAAGGTGGTAGAATTGGTGAAAGCTGAAGTGGACAAGGAGAGTGAACAGAGGAATGGACAGCCTGTAAGTACTGAACTTGACTACATACTCTGTTAAACAAGTGTATAAGACCTTGGGAAGTGACTTCCATAAAGTGCCATGGAGAAGATCTATTTGCAACAACGCTGGTGCCCCAAAGTGGATTTTAATCCTCTACCTGGCTATCCAGAAGCGACTGTATACTCGAGATAGGCTTATGAAATGGAGGCTTATTGATCAGAATACCTGCCCATTGTGTGAGGTTCAGGAAGAGTCAGGGAACAAGCTCTTACTCTGGCAGAATTACCAAACAGATGCACTTAGCTGGGACAATGAGCTGAAATGGATGATGGCCAATGTGAATGGTTGAAATGCGACAGCAGAAGTGTTCAGAGTTATTGTTGCTGGATGTATGTTCTTCCTCTGGCAAGAGAGGAATACTAGAGTCTTCCAAGGCAAGAGGAGATACCCTACATCCATCACTAGATTGATTGTTCAGGAGATGGTAAGGAGAGCAAGTTTCACGCCCAAACTAGCTAGTAGACTAGATGCCTTTAATTTTTATCCTTGAGCTGCTGGCATAGTCTAGGATGTTCAAGTTAATTTACTAGCTGGAATCATGGGACTGTGTCCATGAGCCAGCTTTTACTTTGAGACTTGTACAAAATGGCATTTCGGTCAATAAAATCCTTTATATACCCAAAAGAAAAAGCTCAAAATGAGGCAAAGCCATGATACTTAAGGTTTTGGGTTCAAATCTTCTAGTCATCACAAAAAAAAAGTAAAAATTCCACTTGTAGGACCAATGACAAAACAATCTGCAGCGTGATCAAACACTCCACTGCGCATGATCACCAAACAAAAACTAAGCTCTTTGAGATCACCTGCACCAAGACATGTTGCAAAGATAGAGAACAAACTTCTCCCAAAGAAAAACAAAAGCAAAAAGAAAAAAGTTGCATTGCCAATGCTTAAGGCTACCGTAGGCCATACCCTCCCTGCGCTATGAACTAAGCTGTTCCTCTCCCAAAATAAACAAGCAATACCCCCCACCCCACCCCACCCCCAACATGGCATGGCATAAGGCACCTACACCAATTTCTTGCTCACCTAAAAGAGTCATATTTCTAAGCTCATAGGCGTGCCTCCACCATTAGGGTCGCAAGTAGCTGCAGTTGAGAGACAAAAGGACACAATTTCTGAGGTATTTTTTGTTCTTTGTAGAGTACCTCCCTCGAGAACCAAATAAGATTTTATAGTCTCATAAATTTCCAGATAAGGTAGCACAAACGAGCAATATAGACATGTTAAATATTTAATACATAATTTCAAGTATATCAGCACTGTGGCTGGATGCACTCACTCTTCCTTTCCTTTTTCCCCTTCCCCATTCGGACTTTTTTGGTTTTTGATCACGAAAATGTTCGAGGGTCAGTGGTGCACGGTTCAAAACAGGATGGATAATGGGTTTGCCTCTTATCCCTCATCCACTTAAATATCAGGCTTCGCCCATGACATGGTGTGAACCCATGACGTGCGCTTAACCCACACATCATGCCCTATGCTCTTTCCACTAGGCCAAAGCCCTGGAGACTCAATTCGAATCCATTCTTCCATGGTTCAGAAAACAGTACTTGCATCTTGAATTCCACAGGGGAAAAACTTTACTCCAGCATTTTTATTTTTTAATTTTGCTTGAGACAAGCTGAAAACAAGTCATAGAACACGTATCAATGGTCCATCCAACCTAAAAAAGTACGATGTTGAAAATAAGATAGTGCCCCCAATCACCTCCATCTTGAAAAACCTTTTGTGTGTCAAATCTTTTGTTATTCATGGAGGGAAACAGAGACAGCAGATGCTCAGATAAGGAAACAGTTGGTTCAAACAACACATCTTATGCTCAAGAAAACGGTGAAACCATAAATGATAATAAGGAACAATTATTGTACTCACAATGCCATTCTGGAACTCCCCAGGAATGTCCATCTGTATCCACAGAGCTTTCCCAAATAAATATACAACAAAAAGAATGAAGAGGTAGAGCGGATTTCTGTGACGACAGTAACTGAATTAGGTTGAAGATAAATTATGGAAAAAATAAAGAAAGTGCAGTAGAAATAAGCACCTTAAAAGAAGCATGAATTCGTTGAAACCAAGTATAATCATAGCCACTATAGCCCAGGCAGGAGGTAACCAATTATTGCTTTGCCTGTATGATTCCTGAAGCGGAAAGAATTTCATGCATCAAAACGGTCCTAGTACTTGAAAGTGATTGCAGATTACGTCCTCAATAGGTGAACACAGAGAAAATTGAGAAGCAGTAAAACTGTGTTATGTATTACACTCCTTAAAAGAATAAGAACAATAAGAAAGACACATATTCAGTGTGACAAGTATCACATGAAAATAGTTAAAGGTGCACCGAAAAAGTAATCATGCATGAAACATACAATATAGGATATGCAAAAGTCCTGTATTTGCAGGTGAGCTGTGAGCAATGGGAGAACTAGCAGACAGTGAATAGGGTAAACAGTAAAAAGGATATCTATAGTCTAGACAATGCATTACAAGAAAGTGCATAGGGCAAACAGGAAAAAGGATCTGTAGGAACCACCTAAATCAATATATTCAACTAAAACACAAGAAATACATCAATCAAGCAGCATGCAACACTTTATGAACATTGACAAAACCGGACAAGCCTTTTCAATTAACTAGTCAACCAATCACAGTGCCTCAATCAATCACTGAATGACGCTTTTCCTTGCAGAAAAAAAAGATTGGCTTTGATGGATCCCTCTTAAGGTAACCCATAAAGTGGGAATATTCATTGATTCTCTTTCTCATTTGTATTGCAAAAAAGAAATGACATTAGCATTTCATTTCTAGTGGTATTCGGAGTGATAAATGTACGTATGGTATTAATCCACAGGGTAAAATTAAAAGATTCCAATGGACGATCCAAAGGAGACTGAATGAGGCTTGGTTACCATTATTTGCATCTCATCTAGTGTCTCACTCACATTGACACCACCATTTTACTTGCTTTCTACCCCGCTTCCAACATCCCGGAAAAGAATAAGAATCTGAGCCTGTTTACATTTCATCCTCTTTGCTGCTGACATTGTTTTGTCAGCCACACCGTATTGCAAAAGCTAAATTTTGTTAAATGGGAAGGGAAGTCCATCTGTTTAATGAAATTAATGCTCTGCCTGAAAAACATCACGTGAGAACTTATGGGTGGTATTCTGTATCAGACGGTCAGCATTAGTAGCGCAGACCTACATAGTGTCAAGAGGGTTCATATGAACCCGCTTCATCAAAAAATTACCCTGTATACATAGGTATATTTGGTTTGTCTTTGAGAAAAATACTAGTATAAATTAAATATTGACCCCCCCTTGAGCCATCATTTGCCTTTCCAAAAAACACTTCCAAAAGAGACTTCAAACAACACAAGATTATTGAGAGTGTTTTTTAAGCACAAAACCAAAGAAGACAAAGAAAGAAGAAGAAATTTTGCAAGTTAGAAGAATTGAGTACCAACTGCCAAAGCAGAAATTGAGGAAGAACATTTTTTAAATTGCAGCAACTAAAGCAAAGGAGGAGTACTGGGATTTGTTTTCACTTACCCCAGTAATTTTTAGCATAATAAGTTGCCTAGGTTTAGGATGAATTTGAAATTAAAATTTCCATTAGGTTGTTTTAGTTATTTTGATTATTTAGCCTTTTTTAATTTTTGTTATGCAAATTATGTTTTCAAGTTGGCTATTTAAAGCGCTTCTATGCTTAATAAATTTTCAACCCTTTTTTGTTGCCCCATCTTTTATAATAACCAACAAAACTACACTATTTTTAGGTTTTTTCTTTAAACAAAATCTAAAAATGCTAAAAATAATTCCCAATTTTCAAACCCTTCATTGCCTCTAACAAGTTTAAATTCAAAGTTTCATTACTTCCATAACAGTCTCCCTTCTTGTGATTGGCCTTATTATTTTGATTAAATAATATATTTTAATTATTTATTTAATAAAATTAATCAATGATTAAATATAATTATAAATTATTAACAATATTTAGCTTACCGACTTTTTGGTGCATCTCCTCCTTTATATGTTGAACACCCTCAATGAAAATTCTAGGTCCGCCACTAAAGCATTAGGTACTTTTGTTTCAACAAAGCAGACAACAGTAAGAGTGAGAGCAAGGTTAGGAATCTGCTCTAGCTCTTTTAGTCTTTGTATTTGGCAGGAAGCAACTATCAATGGGGAGCATAAAGAGTATAATACATTTTAGCATTTTAGAAGAAAGGGAAAAGGGGAAGGGGGTCAAAACAGCTTAAGACAGTTGAAACCACTGCCGCACTAGTCAAATCAACATCAATTTGATTCAATCAACATGGCGTGTGATTGAAATATGCATGGACACTAGACCACACTGAAAGTATGGGACAGACGATCCAAAGCCTAGTATTGAAGAATAACTCAAGAGTATCTCTGAATAAGAACAGGACTGGTACTTTTTTCCAGTCAATGAGTACTGAAAGAAGGAATCAGTGGGACACAAGACCAGATATATCAGTCTAAGCAAGAAATCAGGAAAGAATTTTACAGTTAAAAAGTCAGGGTACAACTGCCAAAAGCAATGTATACTTCTTTTACCTGTGCTGAAATAGCTTGACTAATGGTATACTCTGTTTCTGCCATGAATTGTCTCCACAAAGATAAACACTGCACTGGTGTGAGCAATGTGTTCTCTGGTGAAACCTAATAGACATTGTACAGGTACTGAGCAATTTATTGGTGAATGTCAAACAAATACAACTGCTAATGTAAGTTCATTGGACCTCTTCCCATGAGATTGAGGCAAGGGGGTCACAAGAATCTGCAATATCACTATTCCGAGAAGAAAGTGAAATCTTCCCTTCCAAGAGTCTAGAGAAAAGTATGCTTTCTATTCTGTCTGATTTTTCATCCAACCGTATGGCAGCCACTATAGACAAAAGCTTCAGAGACTGCTCCAGATAGAACAAAGAAATGATAAGAAACTTCTAGTTCTGGGCATAGCAAACTCAGAGTCAAACAGTTCAAGATGAACCGTAAAAAAAATCATATCCTTGCAAATACCTCAGAGCGGGCCTCCAATGTTATTGATTTAATGTCCTCTTTCCCTGTCCAAAGCCTTGGGATTGAATCAATATCATGGCTGAACACAGTATTAAACCTAAAGCCCCAAGCTGTCAGTAATTTAAAGGTTAAGACAACTGAAGATCAAATATAAAACAAAAGAAATTGTCCACCTATCCTTCATTCGCATCAAAACTTTTCCAGCTTCTTCTCTTGCTATTTTCTCCACAACACTTCTAGCGTAGTCCTTCAGATTTTGCGTCATTCTGTCAAATGCATCCTGGTCCAATTCAAAGCCGGAAAGAGCTGGGGAGAAGCATGAAATGGCTACATCAGTCTCGCGTTTTAGAAGCTTTCTTATTGAGGCCCATGTTTCACTCCCACCAACCTCAAAAAGGGATTCTACAGGTTCAGCAAGTGCAGCTGTGATTTGTTTCTGTCAAATAAAATCTGGCTAAGACATGCACCCTCTAAAGTTATTGATTTGCTGATGAAGAAATAAAAGGAACCAAGATAAACAAAACATAGATGCCATTGGACATAATTTTTTCTAACTACAAATGGTGGATTTTCTACATTAGGAATCTTACCTCATAAGTGGCCTTCAGTTCTGATAACTTATCATTACGAACAGAGGATACATGGGCCTCAATATCACGACGGAGTTTGTCACGAACTTTTGAAGCATCCCAATTAGCATGTCTTATGGCAGCATCTGAAATTGGTAAAAGAGAGAATCTCAAATTAATGGAGTGAAATGGTGGGTATGAACTTCCATTTCAATTACTACCAACGCTTACTGCCTTACAGTCTAGTGGGATCAGTGGTAGTTCTCCACACAATAGGTGTGGTTTCAATTGTCACTATTTCATTCCTTGCACCTTCCCTTTCTCCCATGTAATGAAAATATTTTGGAGAGAAACTTCCATTTCAATTTATATTCAAGAATGACACAAAAACAAAAAATATGTTGGTTTTTGAAAGATGGTGCTGCAAAAAGGGTTTTAAGTATGGATTAAAAATCTCTCAATATAAGAGGGCTTTAAATAGGAAACTTACAACAAAAAATCTGTATAATTCAAAAAAACCCTAAAATATCTCAACAAACTAAAATAACCTAATAAAATCATCATAAATCAAAGCATTTTAAAGTTAAAATTGGCAAATTGGAGACTTCAACAGTTTTTTAAGACCTAACAATTCAAACCTCATGTAGAAGTACCTGAACATCCCTTATCAAATTCAGTGATACAAGACTCGGAGCATGTACGAACAGATGCAGCAAATGCTTCTCCTCTACGTAATAATTGTTCCAGCTGAGTCTTAAATGTTTTAAGTGATTTAACACGTAGATGCCCCAACTGCGAAATAAAAGCCGGATGGACCAACTGCAGAAAGCTTTGCATGATGAGCATGTAAAATTATGGTGAAAATTTATTCCTCTTAAATATCATCACTTGAACGCAATAAAATTTTAACTCTTACCTCACTACAGTGCACACACAGAAGAAGAAACTTACATTAAGATGTAAGGAGTATCATTTTTCTATATAATGAGACATTTATGCATAGAAATAGAAGGATAAAGTGCGGGCAGATAAAACATACATTCTGATCAGAGGACAGATGTAAATGGGTCAGCGAGGGCTGGGAAAAGTAGACACTCAGGAGAATGAACTGTTTACACTTTCTAACAAACCACCCCACTTGTTGAGGCTCTTTTGAGGTAGTGGTTGATTTGCTTGTCAAACTGCCCCAGATCCTTGCTTTTCTCCCAAACTGCATCTTCCATAGCTTTTCCCTTCCATTGCACTAAGAACTCTATTTTCATATTCTTCTTACTGTTCTCAACAACCTGATGATCAAGTATTTCTTCAATTTTTGCTTCAAACTGCATTGACACCGAAGGAGGAGTCCTCTTTAACCTGTTTCTGTCTGGATCATCAACATCTTCAAAATACCGGTTTCAGAAAACTTACATGGAATGTTGGATGAATTTTCAATCTTTCCAGCAACTTCAACTTATATACAACTTCAACAAAGCTATTGGGGTGTGTGCTAGTGCAGGAAGGTCATTCGGTGGCCTTTGAAAGCCGGAAATTGAATGATGCAGAGCAGAGAGATTCTACTCACAAAAAAAAATGGTGGAAATAGTGCAATGTTTGCAGACTTGGAGGGTATATTTGTTGGGTACTTGCTTTGTAGTACAGATTGATAATGTGGCCAATACATTTTTCAAGACACAAAAGAAGCTCAGTCTAAAATAGGCGCGCTAGCAAGAATTTTGGCAGAATGACTTCATGTGGTAGCATAAACTAGGAAAGCACAACCAGATTGCTGATGCATTGAGTAGGAAAGAAGAATTTGCTTCTGTATATTCAATATCTATACTTGAGACTGATTTATTGGATATAATCAGGTTGTGTGCTATGAATAGGAGTGGCAAACGAGCGAGTCGAGTGAATATGAGTCTATCGAAAACGAGTTGAATAAAAATGGGTAAAAAGGAGTTACCCAATGGGTAATATGGGTATCCATATTTACCCATATTATTATAGGGATCATGTTAAAAGCTTCAAAAGCAAAAAATACTCTTCAACCCCTACCCCCACCCCACCCCATTCCTCACAAAAAAAATACTTAGAACTTTTAAATTTAACCTGCCCCCCCACCCCCCAACTCCTCAAAATTTTTTTTTTTTTTTACTACTCCGACCCCCCCCCCCCCCAAATTATTTTTTACTACTTTGATCACCCCACCACCACCACCCCCCCACCCACCCCCAACCCCAACGCCTAAAAAATTAAATTTATTTATTTTATTTGTTTTTTTTAAAAGAAATTAAATTTATTTTTACTACTTTGATCACTCCCCCACCACCACTACCCCCCTCCAGACCCCCCACCCACCCCCAACCCCAATCCCAAAAAAATGTAAATTTTTTTATTTAAATAAAAATAAAAAGTCTTTTTTACCATCCCCCCCCCCCCCCACATTTTTACTACTTTGATTACCCCCCACCACCACTACGCCCCTCCAGCCCCCCTCCCACCCACCCCCAACCCCAATCCCAAAAAAATGTAAAAAAAAATTAAAAGTTACACCCCCCATTCCAAAAAAAATGTGAATTTTTTTTTATAAAAAGACAATTAAAAAAAAAAAAAGATTACCACCCCAGGTCATCGGAACTGGAAAAATACTTGAGGCATTTTGTGAAACAAAGTCAGCGGAACTGGGCAGACTTGTTAGATACAGTGCAGTTTTGCCATAATCTACACAGGTCATCGGCAAGAAGAAGAGTCCATTCAAACTTGTTCTAGGCATGCAGCCTATGACGCCCCTTGATGTTGCAACACAGAAGTCATGGTATATGTCCAGCTGCTTACTGGTATGCAAAAGACAAGCATGAGATGCTTGTTGAGGCACAAGATAGTTTGAGGAAAGCCCAGTTTCATAGGAAGAAGTATGTTGATCAGCATTGACGTGCAGTTGAGTTCAAAGTCAGAGACAGTGTTGCTTAAGCTCACTCCCCAAATCTGGAAGCAAATTGTGAACAAGAAGAGACTTAGAGGGCTCATTCCAAGGTATGACGAACCATTTGAACTAGTTGAAAGGGTAGGTGAAGTTTCTTATAAGTTTAAGTTGATGGAAAGATTGAAAATTCATCCCACGTTCCATGTAAGTTATCTGAAACCATATTTTCAAGATGTTGATGATCCGAACAGAAACAGGTAACAGAGGGCTCATCCTTCGCCCCAACATAGTTTGAAGCAAAGATTGAGGAAATACTTGATCACCGGGTTGTTGGGAAGTGGGAACAGTAAAAAGAATACGAAAACACAATTCTTAGTGCAATAGAAGGGCAAAGCTAAGTAAGCTGCAGTTTGGAATAAAAGCAAGGATCTGCAGTAGTTTGACACCCAAATTGATGACTACCTCAAAACAACCTCGACGAGGACGTCGAGTTCAACTAGTGGAGGTAGTTTTTTGTTAGACCCTCAGTCTCAAAGATAATTATGGTAAAGGTTTGCCCATTGGTCTTGACATGTGCTGTGACATGCTGTGCAAACGATGTACAAGGTTGTGGCGACTAAGTGTGCAAATTCCAAGGTGCTAGAGGTGTTGGCAAGGCAGCCTTGGGCGCAGCAGGAAAGGACAGGCGCATGACTGATGACACCTGATGGGAATGCCCGCGATAGTGGCACCGGCCAGGCCAGGCAGTGGTGTTGGCTTGACGATGACAAGGCCAGACTGCACGATGAGGCATGGCATTGGAAGACGCTGAAATAATTCTACAGTGTTGGAAGGATGCTGAAAATATTGTAAGTGTTGAAGAAATGGAAATTCAGCTAAGGCAAAGACTTCCCATGTGCGTGACACATGGGGTTGTTAAGTTTGAATTTTGAATGTTGTCCAGATGTTAGGACAATCAGTTTTGTGCTTAGTTTATTTGGATAGATTCTGTAAAACAAATTCCTGGCATGCTGCCAGTTGTAACTAAATGTAATCGCTGTGGAACTGCCTGTGTGCAGATTTTATATGTTGGCAGAATTATTCTAAGGCAGAGGGAGTGTGTTCTATGCCTTCAGAAATATTTGTGAGCATATCATTTTTGTATTCAGAGAGATCAATAAAAAGGTTGGGACTTGTTCCTGTAAACTGTTGCGTTCTTATTGTTCCTACGTTGCCTACGAAACAGTTTACGTACTTAGACGTTTGTGAGTGTTTGTGGCTGAAGTTTTGCAGTGTGTGCATGACTGACAAGCAGTGGTGACGAAGAAAAATCACCCCTGGTGATGAATAAAAAATCACCCCTGTTTTATCCTTTCTCTTCCATTGCGCAGTCAAATATGTTTAAAAATATGTGGACTCTTTCCCCACTTCCTGTGATAGGTAAGACATATTGGAGACTCTTAATATCCTAAATTTTGCAATTCCTGGACTAATAGTAGATCTTGGTAAGAAAATTCTTTCTAGAGTCTTGTTCGGCTAAACAAGTCGAGCACCATGTTCATTCTATCCATTGTCTAGAAAAAAAATTGCACGAAAAGCAAGGAATGTGTAGGCAAAGATATAATCTACAAAGACCCCTATGGAGTATATAAAAATTACATATCTAATATCATACACTGGGAAGAGGTCAAGAGGGTAAAGATGAAGCCAAAAAAATACAAATAAATGAACAAACAAACAAAAAGCTAGTCTCCGAGATAGTGAACCAGATGAGTTACTAGCAAAATTAAAAGTATGCAGTATAAAAGCATGATTCCCTCCAGAACGGTAACAGTAAGTCCATCTTGGGCAAGAGATTCGTACAGTATTTACTGATCAAATTACCAAATGACTAGCAAAACTTAAAAGCCGGAAGCAGATCCCATGCAAATTCATGAGGTAATTCGTCCATGAAACAGTACAACACAGTTATATAGGCCTCACCTGCAAAGCTTTCGATATAAATTGTTGACGTTTTGAACTTCTCACGTTTTCTTCGAAAAAGACAGATTCCGCATCATATCTGTTAAAAGAGAAAACAGATAACTCAGAGCATCAGCTACAGCTCACTCTTAAGGACAAGACAAGAATTCGCCCACATGCTTTGCAAAGTGTTTTTCCTATTTATGGAATCACAAAACATCAAGTTTGGATGTTCAAATGCATGACATGCATATTAAATACAGGAGCACATAGCAAATTGTTCAGTTAAGTCCTTATGTCAATGTAACCCATCTAAATGCTTATCCTATGTTAAGGGGAAGTTTGAAATATTTCTCTTTCCTTGTTTAGTTTCAACTTCAAGAAAAAGGAAAGAAGTATCATTCCTTAAAATTCAAAGAGGGACAAGTTGCGTCCCCACGCTGTGCTTCCCTCCGGCCTGTTCCTGGGTTAGGTTAGGGGAACACCCGAGCAATTGCTTCACGGATCCAAACATGCTCATAAGGTGCACTATAAGAATAAGACCAATAGAGACTTCATAGAGACCATTTGAGTTGCTGATCATAGTGCTCTTAGAGAAGCATATTTTGAATATATAGGAGTGAAAGTTCCCAATAAGTAAGTACTTTTTCATATCCTTCTATGAAGGGTACGAGCACATCCTCGGTCACCCCCACTGGAATCCGTCAAAAGTTTCTTTCTTTTAAGGATTCTATACAAATTTCTCTATAAATGGAGATTGTTGCCTTCTCATATAATTGCAACACGAGCGAAATGCCTACGCTTTACAATTCTGAAGGTGGAGAAAAGGTTATAAATAAACAGACCATTAATCCAACCTTCAGTTTGAAACTATTTTTGAGCGGTAAAAAGGGTCAAAAATAAGACGGTCCAAATTGGACAAACTCTTCAAACCCCTCTGAGAAATCGTCTTTGAACAAATGAATGGAGTCGCTACAAAATTACAATACTACCAATCCTCTCCTTTGGGATAGCATTAGTGGTCCAACTAATATAGTTAAAACACAGCCACTTACTCTGACAGAAAGTTATCTAAGATGGAGCTTAGTCGTCTTCCAAAATTTCGAACTGCATCCTCTTGCACTTCATGCTCAAGAGCTAGCCAGTCCTATATTGGAGTAACGATTGAGCACTGTATATTTATGTTCCAAACAAGAAAGTAGAGAGCAGTTGCTAGACCTCATTTATCATCAAACTACTGAACTTCTCATTTGCAATTTCTTCACAACGCACAGTGGCCACCATGACCTACAAAAGGCAAATAGTTTGATCATTTTATCTTTTGAGTAAATAAGCTGTCAACTCATTACCCGGCATGCTTCACCTTGTGAGCGGGCAAGTCGAGATCCTTGTTTTCTTTGATGACTTTCCATATTTGCTGTACACTGTAAGAAAAACCAGAGGCTGGAACAACACCCCGCCTATCGCCAGCCAAGCCTCCTGGAGAGATGGAGTGGAAAAAAAGCTGCCTAAGTTGAGCAACCTGAATGAACAACGTACAAAGCCAAGACATGTAAAAATCACTTAGGATAGGTAATCAGATTCACAAAATGACAACAATCTGGTACTAGCAGATATTATGCAGCTAAAAAAGACTTACCTGATCTTTAAACTGCTCTTCCTTCTCCTCATAACTGGGTAGAGCAGTGACTTCTACCTTCACATCAGAGAAAGATAAATAAGGAAACTTAAATATAGACAGCTGTACTGATAACATAAGAATACAGGAAAAACCCTCACATTGAAAAATTCACTGAGTTGGGTGTCCTTGTGTGCTTGTGGCTTTCGAACTGCATCCCATATCTGCAAAATTAGTTACTTCTAATAAGACTGAACACAAAATGTTTCATTCTTTTGCCAGATTATTTTTCATAGCAGTAGAGAGGAATAGAAAAATTCAGTAAGAACAACAACCACTTCAAAGCGACAGCAAATTCATTTACCTTCTGGATATCCTCCCTCAGAATAGGCTCCAGATATTCTAGTGGAGTCTGCAAGTGCAAGGAAATTTGAAAAAAACCAGTGGCCAATACTATTCGGGAATGTAAATAGTAAGGCAATTAGTGAATCTTAAAAACAAGTTGAATAGAAAGATATACCAGACCTTTGTTTTATCACGTATAACAAAAAGAAGGGTAGTTTTTCGGGGACTAAACAAATGCATCATGACCTAGCAAACAAGAAAATATTCAGACAATTGAAGAATCAATCACTTGTAAGGAGCCAAATAAACTAGAGTTTACCTGAAACACTGTTTTGAGAAGAGGTTTATTGGCAGCCTGCTCCCTACCAATATCATGGCACCACCTGAACACATAGGAGGAATATCCCAGTCAAACAACAATTCCATTAAAGGTGATCTTAACCGATGGTACATGCAGAATTAAAGAGGAACGCATACCCAAGACCAGTAAAAATATTTCTTTTTAGGGGAATTCTCATGAATATGAAAAAGGACTTCAACAATAGCACGCTTAGGAGTAAAGTTAATTTCCTATGCTGCCACTTACAGAAGGCAGGTAACTAGAAGTTAAGCAATAAAGGACCCTCTAACAATGCACTTAGGTCCAAGAAGCCAATCATGTCTTCAAAGCTGCCACCTATTCTGAATATAAACAAGTTGTTGAAGATAAGTGCATTATCAGTTTCTCGGGAGGCAGAAAGACTACCAGATGCAGTTCTATCAAGGTATCAAGTATCAACCATATGTTAATCTAAGATAAATCTAGAAGTCATGTCAAAGAGATCAAAAAAGATAGTCAAGGATGTTATTCAAACTAAAGAAACTGAAAAATTCAGTGATCTATAATAAGGGTTAGTTGAGCAAGCTAACTTCATTTTTCTCAGTCACCAAACATCATGCTACAAACAAACTCACATGTTTATTAGCACAACATCTGCAACAGCCAAAGCAAACAAGGCACTTTGTTTCTCAAATGTTGTATCATCCTGCAACCAAGAATTTCCAGCACAGTGAGAAAATGTACAGTACAGTAAGTTAATTGACTTAATTCTGATGGGAAAACAACAATCTGCAAGCACATAAGTTTCAAAAGGTGATGGATGTGCGGTTGTAAGCTAAGCATAATTAAGCATTTCCATTTGTAAATGTAATAATTACACCCTCTATAGAAAGGGAGCTTTATTGCTAATCCGTGTACATGAATTAGTATGGGCAACATAGAAATATACTAACTTCATCCGAGAGAACGGAAAATATAAATGACAAACACCATACAAATATTAATTTCATTTATGGACTACAAAATATTTCTAGAGAGATCTATGGTCTTTTACCTATTTAATAGCATGGGCAGCGAAAGGTAGCTACTTTGAGGGGGATAAGATATAAATAGCAGAGGAAACATAATGTATAGTACACTATAGAACCTAGAACCATAAAACTTCATCAGTGATATTGATCACTAGAAACTTGTGACACACTGCTCAACGAATTTCCAACATCATGATCATCTTCTTTTGCTTGGGGCTTATTTTGCTCCCTAAGATCTTAAAGTTTCAGATCCCTGAATGTTCTAGCACATGTGATAGAGCTCATTCTACTATACCATAGTAAGCATAGCTGTCCAACTTAACTAGTCCACCATGAGGGCATTGTCAGAAGAATAATTGTATCTTGGTTGCTTCGTTAAAAAGGTTGACCAAAACTAAAAGTGATCTGCCAAGGTTTTAAAGTTAAATGGGTTTAGAAGACACCTCCTAAAGTATGGCATCTTATATGTAGCTACCAGGTTATTATTTCTAGTTTAAATACAAAACTTGTGTCATTATAATATAGCGTTATGGTCCTCAAACCTGATGTAGAATTTCTTTTATGATTTCCCATTGTCAAAAAAATATGAAAAACTTACATCTATGTTTTGGAAGACCAACAACTGCAAGACGCGAGGATTTTAGTCATTCTCATGGATTCAAGTATGCTTCCGCATCTAGTTTTATGTTCTTGATGATTTGACATGGTAGATCTTGGGAAAGATGATGGTTTTCATCTTAAAGTGTTTTGGTTCCAAATAATTGGTATCAGAGCCTATACTATGCCTACTCATTTAGACTTTTGTGTGTTAAAAAAAAAGTTTCAAGCATATAAGAGGCGCTTCTCTATCGTCAATCTAGTAATTTGGAATCGGAACTCTGACCTCCTTTTGAGATATGTGGGCAGAAATAAAGGTCATAAAAAGTTAATATCATTGTGTTTGATATTAAAATTAATTCTACAATAAATTTGTTTGTCTTTTGATAACAACAACAATAACATACCCAGTGAAATTCCACAAGTGGGGGCTGGGGATGGTAGTGTAGGCAGACCTCACCACTACCTTGTGGAGGTAGAGAGGCGGTTTCCTGAAGACCCTCGTCTCAAGTGTGCAATTTCAGATATAAAGAAGAAGAAAATAGTGATGAAATATAACAACTAATAAGAGAAGTATTATAAAGCCTAAAAGAAAGAATATGAACAACAACAAAATAGTGAAGTAGTCGAAACCTAGTAAACATGATAAAGATATCGAAAAGTAGAACTGCAAGAATACGGCTAGTACAACGAGAACAAGCAAGGCAACACTCCACTACCTACTAACATTCGACCCTGATACACGACCTCTACACCCTCTTATCTAAGGTTATGTCCTCGATAATTTGAAGTCGCGTCATGTCCTATCTAATCACCTCATCCCAATGCTTTTTTCAACCTACCTCTACAGCTCTATCTCTTCCCGCGCCTACTACATCCAACCTCTCGCACCTCCTCACAGCGACATTTGCGCATCTTCACTTCACATGTCCAAAACAACACTTCCTGCTTCTCTTATCTTGTCCACCATGGAGGCCACTCCTACCTTACCCTGGATAACCTCATTTCTAATTTTATCGCTCCTTGTATGCCCACACATCCATCTTAGCATCCTCATTATCGCAACATGATCTTTTGAACATGGGAGTTCTTAACTAGCCAACGTTGTACCTCGTACAACAATGTCCTCAGTTTGTCTTTGACAACTAAAAAATATAGGTAAAAGGAGGGGCTTGTTTCGCTATAGTTGCGGCATTGAGATGTGGGGGGAGTGTTTCCTCCTCTATGTAAACGGCTGACAGAAAGGGGCACAATTTTTTTATAATTATTATTCTAATGTTCCGCATGATCAAGATTTTGTACTCAATTTAGTATTCTGGTTGCTAATTTTTGGTAAAGAGATTTGAGTGCAATTTGTCATTACTTTTTGTAAATACATTAAAACTGTTAGTGAACTATTTCAATTCGAGATGGTTATTTCGGTATCTTCATTAATTGAATATTGGCTACCCGTTTAAGTTTACGGACCCCGTCTTCATGCCCACCATTGTTTATTTTTTGTTTGAGAATTGATATGTTCTTTTTGGAGAATTTAAATTTGGATATTGGTAAAGTTATATATATAAAGTGTTATGGTCCTCAAACCGAGTGTAGAGTTTCTTTTATGATTTCTCATCGTAAAAAATATATGAACAACTTACGTCTAGGTTTGGAAGACCAACAACTTTTTGTAAATACGTTAGAACTGTTAATGAACTATTTCAGTTCAAGATTGTGGTTTCAATATCTTCGTTAATTGAATACTCACTGCCCTTTAAGTTCACGGATCATGTCTTCATGCCCACGACTGTTTATTTTTAGTTTGAGAATTGAAATGTTCTTTTTGGAGAATTTAAATTTGGATATTGGTAAAGTTATATATATATATATATATATATATATATATATATATATATATATATATATATATATATATATATAAAGTGTCATGGTCCTCAAACCAGATGTAGAGTTTCTTTTATGATTTCCCATCGTCAAAAATATATGAACAATGTACGTCTAGGTTTGGAAGACCAACAACCGCAAGACACATGGATTTCAACCGTTCTCATGGATTCAGATATGCTTCCACATCAGGTTTTACGTTCTTCATGATTTGACATGGTAGATCTTGAGAAAGATGGATGGTTTTCATCTTGAGGTGTTTTGGTTCCAAATAATTGATATTAGAGCCTATATCATGTCAAATCATTTGGACTTTTGTGTGTCCAAAAAAAAAGTTTCAAGCATATAGTAGGCGCTTGTCCAGCATCAATCTAATAATTTGGAACTGGAGCTCTGGCCTCATTTTGAGAAATGTAGGCACATATAAAGGTCATAAAAAGTTGCTATTTAATTGTATTCTATATTAAAATTAATTTTATAGTAAATTAGTTTGTCTTTTGACAACTAAAAAATATAGGTAAAAGGAGTGGTCTCATACAAATTTGTAAGTACATACTAAAATTAATTTAATAGTAAATTAGTTTGTCTTTTGACAACTAAAAAATATAGGTAAAAGGAGTGGTCTCATACAAATTTGTATGTACATACAAATAGTATATACCAGCTTGAGGTGGAAACCAAAACTATTTTAATTTTGTGATTGCCCAGTGCAATAAATTAATAGCTTCAGCAAATAATCAAGTTGTGTTTCTCTCTGTTACCTCTTGTCTTATTTTCTCATAGTAGCTAGACAATTACTTGTACAGTTTGAAATCTTTGTGAAGGGGAGCAGAACTTCATGAGAAGGTTAATAGAACTCCATATCCATAAACGATATAAAGTTTTAGCCCAGAAAACAAGTATAACTTGGCTGGCATTTGAACATTTTTTGTAGATATGGAACTACATAGCCCATGATGCCTTGTTAACATATTTGAAGAGTCCAAGAATGTCTTAATGGCAAAATAGTTTCCTTGAAACTAATTAAAGTATACCCGGCGTTAACCAAACATAAAGAAAAAATACCTCCCAATGATGTACACAAATCTCACTTCAAGTAGAAAAAGGTAAGGATACTCTTACCGAATAAGAAGAGATCACAATCTACCCAAACGACGTTAAGTGAGAGGATAAAATAAATTGCAACAAGTGAAAGACCATCATCCTCCGAGTTGGGGGAGAAAAGAGGCAAGACAGGTTAAATGATGGCCTCGTCACCACTGCTAGGTGGCGGTCAGCACACTCACACCCAACTTCAACCTCACACACACTCATGAATTCGTCTAAGTCCTTAGGTGGCATAGTAAGAGTAACAACACAGAAACCTACCAAAACAAGTCCCAACCTTCATTAAAATCAAAGATAAACAAAGGACTAGGCGTCACAAATTTACTGAGGCATAGAACACACTCTACAGCCTTAGTCAAATTCTTGCCTGAAATTTGGAACTTTTGCATATAGGCAGAGTTACAACTGCCCATGTGCTTGGCACATGGCTTAACAGAAATCCTTTCTTAAATTAACTAAGTAAAATAGTAATATTCTAACAGCTATACAACATTTGATTTTCAAATAAAGCAACCCACTTCATTTGCCTTAGCTGAATTTGTCTTGCCCACACCTAGAATATTTCAATCTTTCTTCATACTTAGTTTTATTTCTTGTTTATGTCAGCTTCGTGCTCACATTGAATAGCCTTGTCTTGCCATCATCAAGTCATCTCACAGCCTTGCCTTGCCGAAGCCACTTCTTGCATGCATGCCCATCAGGTGTCATGCGCCTGTCCTTGCCATCGTGCCCAAGTCTGCTTAGCCAACACTTGAGCATCCTTGTTCATTTCTGCCTACTAACACTTAGTCGCCACAAATACATTGTTTCATCAAGCACATGCCGAGGCCAATGTAAAAGTACTTGCCAACGTTGCTTACTTAGACTGAGGGTCTAACAAACCACCCCCGCCAGTTGAACTCAATGCCCTCATCAAGACTGTTTTGAGGTGGTCCTCAATTTGGTCGTCAAGCTACTATAAGTCTTTACTCTTCTCCCAAACCGCATCTGCTACAGTCTTTCCATTGGCATGTGCGCTATGAAACAATCTAGTTTGGCGATTGAGTGTTAGTGGGCAGCAATGAACAATGATTCTAGAGTGTTGGCTAAGCATACTTGGGCACAATGAAAAGGACATTTGCATGGCACCTGATGGGCATGCCTGCAAGCAATGGGCATCAGCAAGGTAGTGTGTTGGCTTTACAAGACAAAGTTGTGATATGACTTGACGGTGGCAAGATAAGGTTGTTCAATGTGAGCATGAAGCTGGAAGAAACAAGAAATAAAACTAAGTATGAAGGAAGGTTGAATAAACCTAAGTGTGGTCAAGGCAAATGAAGGCCATGTACAAGGCCCGTGGGTTGCTATATTTGAAATGCGAATGTTGTATAGTTGTTAGAATATTATAGTTTACTTGGTTAATATCATAATAGGGTTTCTATTAATCCATGTGCCAAGCACATGAGCAGTTGTTACCACTTGTTATGTGCAGAAGTTTAAAATTCTGGCCAGAAATTCAACGAAGGTAATAGAGTGTGTTCTATGCCTTAATAAATTCGTGAAGCCTAGTCCTTTGTTTATCTTTGATATTAATAAAGGTTGGGACTTGTTCCTGTACGCTACTGTGTTGTTACTATTACTATGATACCTAAGAAAACAGTCCAAGGACTTGGACAAATTCGTGAGTGTGTGTGTGAGGAAGTTGAGTGTGAGTGTGTTGCTTGCCTAGCAGTGGTGACGAGGAAATAAATCAGCTCTGTATCAATTGGTTTAATGCAAGTATATATATATCGTCTGAGAATATTCTTTCAATTTACTTTGTTCAACAACATAGTGCAACTTGTTTCAGTTTGACACGTTTAGGACATGCCGTTACTTTTGTTTACAAGGATATGCACAGCAGCACAAGATTGTACCAAGTGACCTAAAGCTATGGTGTTGATACAATATGGCTTGTGGCATTTTATGATTCAAAACATTGCATCAGGTTATTGTAACATGCTTTAAAAAGATAACAAAATGCTTATTACCTCACCCCTCTCTCTGCCATCAGTACCCTCCAAATCCATGACAATGGTCAATGGCTCAATGCCAACAGCATTTGCAATCCAAATTCCCTTGGTTGTTTGATTCCTGAAATGAATTTTGAAATACATTTATTTTAGCATGTGAAAGTTGAATTTTACTATATTTCCTTATTTGGAAGAGGTATTTTGTTGCTCAAGTTCTTGTATGCACAAAGCGCCAAAGAGAGAGTGAGGGAGCCTTACCTTCCTCTAAAAGCATCCATCTCCCTGAAATTGGTATAGAATAAATGGTTTAACAAGGTACTTTTCCCTGTGGACAAAAAAGCATTTAGAATAAGCACTATTAAAACTAATCATGAACAACATCTTACTTACAAACAAAATAGAAAAGAAAAATATCACAATGAAATGACAAGACAGAAAAACCAAAAGGCAAATTCAGAAGAAATGAGACAAAGCTAGTGAATACTTGAAGAAAAGCTGAATGACAGTAACATAACGAAAAATTCAAGTATATAGAGGTACCCACGAGGCTTATCCATTAAATTCTCATTAAACAGTAGTACAAGCGAAGTAGTATCACAATGAATTGTGTCTGAATAGAGCAGAACAGTTGAGAGAAGATTTATGGCAGACACCAACTTTATCTCGACTTGAGAGGGGTAGACCATATTTCAAAGGTGGTGGAGGTTTCATTTCCATAGCAAGAAGAGCCATCAAAACAAAATAAATGCTGAAATTGATATAAACATCTCCGTCTAAAATTTGCAAGCAGAATGAATAGAAAAGATCCACATAGAGGCCAACTTTTTCCAAATCATACTTCAAAAAGGGACCTTCACAGCGAAAATAACACCAAATTTAAATAAAAACACGCCCTTTTTTCTAGTTTATTAAAATTTTTAGAAGCAGTGCATCAGTCATCAGCAGTAAAACCAATGGAGGATAAAAGAGCATGGCAATGGGGTTTCATGAGAGAAGCAAAATTGATACTTATAACATGCCCTTATTGTTTCAAGTACATCAAAATGTATAAGCAAATGAAATGTTTTCGAAGAAATAAAGCATACCACTACTCTGCGGTCCCATAATAGCAACAACAGCATAAGAGAGACCACAGCGGGAAAGTTTGACAGAACTAACGAAATTGTGGAGACCTTTGAAGTTGAATTCTCCATTAGCATCTATGAGCTGCGTTGAGCAACACTCCTCCTTACCCATGAATTAGCTATATTGTCTGAGGATTGCTTCTAAGCAGAGGCAAGGTAACAACATATAGACTCGAGCTTTTCTTCTTTTTCTTTTTCCTCCCTTTTCTCGTTTGTTCTAGAGAGAATATTACGTAACCTTGTTTTTAGGCAATCTTTATTTTATTCTCACTCCACTATTCTTAAAACTAACAAATTTACTCGTGCCTTTGCGTGGGGGCATTAGGGAAAAATAGATTATTGTGCTAATTTTTATTTTTATAAAAAATCAATTTTGACTAATTAAATTATTTTCCACTATAATAGTTAAAGTTTTGGCTGCATATTGTTTTCGTAGAAGAAGGAAGAAAGGGTACGGAAGGTGGCGGCAGGAGCAGGGAGATGAAGCGGTAGAAAATAGTAGTTGGGGAAGAAGAATAGGCGGTGATTTTATTTACGTTGGCAGTTGTTGGCAACAGGCACGACGTTTGTGGAGTCGTAGTAGGTGTTGAAGGAATGAAGTGGAAGTGAAGCTTGAGTGCGACGATTATCGTGCAAGGGAAAGGATAGTTTTATTATTGTACAAGTAAAAAATAATTTTTTGTTTGTGGGTGCGTTACATCGTCGGACTAATCATATTCAAATGATTTTTTTTTAATATTACGACATTTGGTATCCAGTCTTAAAAAAAATTAATATTTGTATGCTATTTGATACTGTATTTTTAAAAATAAATACTAGAAAATCTTATAATATATATTTTAATTTAAAGATGGCATTGAGTTATTTATTAAAACACATATTTACAAGATATTGGTCCAAGCCTCCAAGGTCAGGCCCAAATTGGGCAAAGAAGCAAAAGAAAAAGGGGTTTCATAAATATACAATAAACTAGTTTGTTTATAAAAAAAATAGAGATAATGCATAAGTATCTCCTAGACTATAATCAAAATTTCAAAGACACATCTAAACTTAACCAAGATCCTATTACTCCCGAACTCATTTTTTTTTGTATTTTTGTGCACCTTTTGTGCTGATGTGGCACATTCAACCACTCAAGTTGGTTGTGTTTGTACACACTCGCCCACCACATGTGTAAATATTATTATTTTTAAAAAAAATTAAAAATTCAATTTTTTAAAAAATAATCTTATTTTTTTTAATCTTGTATTTACATTAATTAATATATTTTTTTACCTTGTATCGAAACTTTTTTTTTACCTACATTCATTGTTTTTTTCTCTTATATTTTCTATTGATTTTATTTTCTTTGTCTTTTGTTTTGATTTTGATTTCAAATGTCTTATATTTAAAATAAGTTAATTTTGAACGAATATCAAAATAATTAATTTTGAACGGATATCAAAATAAGTGAAGAAAATCAAATAAAACATAAAAAATATAAAACGTTAAAATTAAAGGAAACTTTTAAATTATTTTTTTGAAAAAAAATACACATAATTTTTTAAAAATTATTAAAAGTGAAAAGATAATAAATTAATTAGAAAAAACGTTTAAAGTGAAAAGAAATAAAAATAAATATTTTACAAAGAAATAAATAAAAGTAATTAAATATATATAAATTTTATTGTCAATAAATATGTGTACTAACTAATTATAAAGTTACCAATAAAAAATGACATGTGTCCAATTTGTGCACTATCACTTGCCTTCAAGAGAGTGTGCACACTCTCTATTCCATGTCAGCGTTTGCGGTGTATTTATTCCATTTTAAATTAATTTAGGTGAGTAATAGGACCATAGTTAAGTTTAGGTGTGTCTCTGGGATTTCGATCATAGTTTAGGGGGTACTTATGCATTATCCCTAAAAAATATACTCAAGTTTTCATTTACATAAAATATAGCTCAAAATTAGAGATACCATAAAGTCCAAAAAAATAGTCAAATTCGCTTGTTCAAAAATAAAATAAAAAATTCGATTTTTCTATTTATCGTCACTCAAACGATGATCTTCTCTCAAACTTCACCGAGAAAAGCTCAATTTCACCAAAAACATCGATTTGGTCGGTGATTCATTGTCAGATCTTTGATTTTGTCGATGATTCATTCAATTTCTATTTAGTTTCATCAATTTTTTATTAATTCATCAACTTTAATGGATTATTTCACCATTCTGAATCAGCACGGCGTCATGTGAGAGAATAACAATAAATACATCAATTACGTTATTAATGCTATTATTGTCAATTTCGATTATGATTTTGAAGATCTAACTATCATTGTTTCCACACAAATTGACATCTCCTTACAAATTGACGTCGATTCCATAATATATTTTTTGGAGATCAAATATGTTTGTACTGATCATATTTGAGCTATATTAATACACAATAACATGAGTGTTATGATTTATATGAAATTGAAACAATTTTTTTAGATATATCTTTGTATGCACTGTGTCACGCTAAAAGAAATTTTTATGAGGACTTCAACAACTTGACTATAGTTGCTAGTCTCTCTATAGAAAATAGAGGTACGTAGTATACAAAAAATATACAATGTAGATATAATTGAAATGCTTGAGGTTGAAATCATAGATTGTAGTGAAGTAGTGAGAGAAAAGGTAAATCATATTACTAATAGTTGCTTTCACTTGAAACTTGAAAAATGACATATTATAAGGATAAGACAACGATTGTCAAAATTTGAAGAACTATACTATTTGAAATCAGTTTCGATTTAGGGTCAAGATATCTAGTTCAACAAGGTGATGTAACTTGTTTTTGTATACTTTTGTATATTGATTGTATATTATTATTTGATTGTTTGTGTTTTCATGAGGTATAACCTTCGATGTAATAAAAAAATGCAATGGATCGCTTATCTTCAAGCTTAAATAAGTCAAATTTATTCAAAGCTCGATGTTTCATTAAACTTCACTCATACTATGTGCTTGAATTATATATGACACAAAGTCAAGCTAACTCAACCATTATTGTAAGTTTGGTGATAGAGAAATTTAATAATCCTAAAACTGTCTATACACCTAAAGATATCATAAACGATATTCAAAAAAATTATTCTGTTGAGCTGACTTATATGCAAGCATGGAGGGAAAAAGTAAAGAAAATGAAATTGATAAGAGAAATCTTGTTGGATCATGTTGTAAGCTATTAATATAATTGTATATGATTGCGCATATAAATTCAAGATTTGTAACAATGCTGCATAAATCAAAAGATGGATGTTTCTTTTGTTGCTATATTGCGCTTTATGCATCAATCAATGGATGAAAGTATTGCAGACCTATAATGGTCGTAATTGAAAGTTTTCTAAAGGCAACAAATAGAGGGATCATACTTGTAAAGTTATGTATATATGTGTATAGGGTGAATTTTCATATTCAAGTTTGAATATTAACTATCTACTTGATGTATAAGAGTGTATAGGAACTTTCTAGTTTTTGCATAGTCAACGACATGTGTGTACATGCTGAATTTTCAGATTCTACTTGGTGTATAAGAGTGTATAGAAATTTTTAGTTTCTGCAACTATATGTGTGTATAGGCTGAAATGACTTTCTTGATTTCATTGCTTGCTGTCTACATTTTATCTCTTCCCTATGCTATGGTTGATTCATAAAATGATGCATCATAAGAGTGATTCTTTCAACAAATCAAGAATATTTATTGGGTTTGAAGAGATGTGCATAATATCTGATAGGCATTACAACATTAATACCATAATTTCGATTGTTTATCAAACATCTCCACATTGTGTGTGAATCTACCATTTGTGGAACAATATCAAAAAGAATTTCAAGAAGAGTCATGATTAAAGAAATATTTTTTGATATGACTAATAATTATATAACTCGACAATTTGAATATCTAATGATAGAGGTGAATAAAATTAGCTTTACGGTGTCAAGGTACTTGATGAAAATTGAATATGACAGATGGTCAAGAGTGCACGCGAGAGTCAACTGAGGCTTGATTGTGACTTTCAATATAGTCGCGCCTATTAATTTTAGAAATAAAAATGCAACATATTTATCAATGATTTGTTTGTTAGAGTTCATGACAACACTAGTCTAAAATAAAATTACTCAAATAAGAAAATCCCAACAAACACAACCACAAAATTTTTTAATAAATACAACACAATCTTATTGGAGAATATGCAAGCATCGGCATAAATGAGGGTAAAATAGTTTCATATTATAGTTTGTATGCCTACTATATAATGAATGTATAAGTGTTATATAGATAGCTAATTGATTGTGTTTTTGAAAATATTTAGGTAATGCCTTTGAGTGAATGATAAACGCTCAACCACACCTCATCCAATACTAGGTGTGGGCTATCGTAATTCATTATAAAATTCAACAAAAGGTTGGGGTCGAACCCATAGGAAGCGGTACAAGTTCGAATTCAGTTACAAAGTTATGAATGTAATCTAATTGGTGGTAGGAATATAAATTATCGAAAACATGTAGTTAATTTGAAAGAGGTGACAACAAATGTTAGATGTGGGGATTAGTTTGTCAATTAACAACTAAAACAAATATGAAAATAGGGGTTTCAACAAGATTAAGATGAATTCTCGGGATGTGGTTGATTATAGGCTAGCTATGTTATTTGGGTAATTGAAATTTAATAATAATGTGCTGAAACATTGTGAGTAGGCTAGGCTATAAGTGCAATAGTTTTCTTTTAAACAACTATTACGGTTTAGACGAGTTCTCTCGAACCTCGACAAGCTTAACACTACAAAACAACCCAAAACCTTAATTTACCTACAAGTAGGAATGAGTCAAGATTCACTCTCTCGAGCTGAACCCATAATTACTGACACATTACAATCATCAATCGATAACCTTGGCTTTAGAACCTCTCTCTCTAGCAAGCCCAAAACACTAAGCTAAAATTGTATTTGCAACTACAATTCATGAATTACTACTCAGCTATCAATCAAACCCACATTAAAACAACATTTAAATCATTAAACAATAATACCCATAAACTAATTAAGCCAATAATCACATGATCACACCCCAAAAATTGGGGTTTTAGCTACACATTATAAAAAGAGAAAAACAATTACCAACTAAATTAGCCAAGAGCTAGTAAAAGCTTCCAAGTCGTTGCAATGGTCCAAATTGCATAAATTCCAAAAATCACTTGCAAATTCTCAAATTCAAGCTTTAAAAGCTTCAAAGTCTACAATGGAAACTCAAAAAACTCAAAATCTCGAACTCAAGGAATCAGAACTCTCCAGCATTTCATTTAAAATTTAAATTTATAATTGCCCAATTTTTGGCTTGAAAGACCATTGGGCGAAGTAAGTTGTGCCTCACTGAACCAGTCGGTGATCCGCCCTTTGCTCCAATCCATCGCAGGTTTGCATTGACAATTTGTCTTCAGGGTTCTGTGACTTTAGGCGATAGAGATTGCCATCACGGAGTCATTCGGCGATCCGCCAACTTCCATTCCTACTGCCAAGTCAGTTCTTCACCAAGACTGGCACGCTGGAACTTTGGGCTAGCTAAAGAGCCACTCAGCGGTTCGCCGAGTGGTCTTGGCGATCACCAGGATCGCTTTTCTTCACTTCTTCAGCTTGTTTGCTTCTTTTTTTCTGGTAGTGTCCTTGCCTTACTCCTTTGCCTTCATAACTACAAATCAACACTTTAACATCAAATTAGAGCATAAATTAGGCATTTGAGGACAGTTAAACTATCAAAACAAAGCCCTAAATGAATCGAAATCTCAGACTCATCAACACCCCCAACTTAAACTTTTCCTTGTTCTCAAGTAAAACTCTTGATCAATCAGTTCAACAAGGATGTCTACAAACAGTGTTGCTTAAGACTCAACATAAATGCACAAAAAAGGTTCAAACGATACATACAATACTCAATTGTGCACTCAAAGATTCAAATTGTGACTCACCCTTATCAAGTGTAGTCAAGCTCACAATGATTACTTCAAATGCAAGTTCTAGCTCAACAAAGGTACTCAAATTCCCTTACAACAAAGATGATTACATATTCACACAAAATTTCTCAAAAATTTAAGGTTCGAGAATCACATACAACTCTCACACTAAAAAAGATGAACACATGCATAACTTTACACATAGGCTTGCCCTTATTTTCCAATCAATATTCGTTTCAGCTCACTCAAGATCACAAAGGTCCTTTTAGGGCGTGTAATGGGGCTGAGTGTAAAGGTATGGTCATTTAGTCTTAGCGGCTTCTATCTTCTTGAAGTGTGAATTGAAAATCACTTTTCTCCTTCTCTTTCACATTCAAAAATGTTCATAATCCACCCCATTGTTCAACTAAACATGAATTACCGGATACCCTATTTCTTTCACTATTTTCACACACTTTATTTCACAACCTTTTCTTTTCTTTCTTCTTTTTCTCTTCTTTCTCTTATCTTTACATGGTGGAGTTCCATCTTTTTCAGAACAATCCATCAAAAGGGGGATTCTTCACACTTCTTGACTTTCATTTTTTTCATCACACCCCTAACTTTGACCTAAGTTGGCTATCAGACGAACCAATACTTCATGAAGGTTATGGGTGATGGGATAAAGAGGTCAAAGTCAAAGTTTTTCAAGTTTCTTCCAAAGAAAAGGATAGGCTCAAAAGGTGTCAAGCAAGGTTCACACTTCTCACAAGGTTGGCCACAAAGAGGTATATTGTCAAATTGGTTCACTCTTCAAAACTTTTGCCTAAGATCGTTTCAATTGCTTGCTTCACTCAATCAATCGGACCAACATGGAAAATTCTAGGTGTCATCAAGCACAATGTTCAAGACAACCTCACCACACAAGACATTGATACAATTATCAAACAAGACTTCACACTTTCTAGCTAGCGTGCAATGTTCATCACAAGAGACTTAATCGACAATCGGCTAGTCCCAACAAGATGCTAAACGTTCATTTATTGCCTATGTAACTTAGTTTGCCTCATCGGAGTTGCACATTCATTTAGTTCAATTAAGATCACTATTTAAGTCATTGGTATTGACCATAACCGACACTCAAATTTGCACAAGAACAACCACAATCACACATAAAAGAGGTGGCAAAAATTTTAAACTTGGTTCAAAACCATTTCAACACCATTTTCAAATCAAAACAATGGGCCACAATTTATCAACAACCACAATCCAACAACCAAGATATATATAAACCAATAATCTCCAATATTCACAAAACAACCCACAAGTGGTAGGTATGGAAATACCTCACTCCACCAACAAAATACGCAGTTGTCCTCAAATGCAACTAAAAATATAAATAGTATAAAATGTAACAGAGAATGATATAAGAAAAATCATCCTTCCAAGCTAGGCTTGGGGTAAAGTCTGCATATCCACAACTCCCTCTATCTGGGCATCAATGCTCGGTATCTCAGTATCCTTCGATCCACTAGAGCCCACCATAGAAACATCCCTTAAAGAGGCCTGCACAATTGTATGTACCATGGCTCCCTCTAAGTCTGCCAAGTCATCATAGACTGTCTTCTCACGAATATCAAGATGCTCCTCATCTGTCTTAGCCTCGGACTCAACAACAACATCATTAGCTCTAGTCTCATCTCCGGTAGTAGTCAGAGGCACCTCAGAATAAGCAGAAATATCTATGCTCGGGACATCGAGAATCTCGACCATACTAAACAACATCGATAAGCCAATGAACTTCAGCTCGTCCATATCTTTACGCAGCCCCACAATATCGGCCTTCGAGGCCGTCACAAAATCTGTAGCTCCTTGGCCCTTCTCACACTCCTCAACTCTCACAGTCAGGGCATCTAAGGCCAACTTGTGGCCCTTAATCTGAGCACCATACTCCCTCATCTCAACCCTAATGTGGGCTAAGACAGCAACACTAGCCCGCTTTATCAGCAGATTGGGCCAAATGGCACATCTTTTAAAGCATAGCCTGGGTGATTGGAGATTGGGAGGCAAAAATAGCAGCAACATAAGATCTAGGGGAAGGGGGTGCAACAGATATACTCGGGGTTTCAAAAGCAGAAGGTATAGGAGTACTTGAAGGCCCACTAGCCTGAGGGGGCATAATTGCCTCTGTCAGCAACATGTCAACATCAACCTCTGGGGAAGTATTCACTGGTGCTGCCCTCCTCTTGTCAGCCTCATCCCATAAATATTAGAGCTCAATACGCCAAATATTAGTAGAAGATATGGGTGTCACCTCGACATCCTTCTGCTTATCTCTTGGGACACGGGCCCGTTTACACAACTCTGTGATCAGCACCGAGAATGGGAGTGAGGTCTGCCTCTGCTTGTCCATCTCCAACTCTATCAACAACTCTAAATTCAGCTTATGGCGAGCAATGATAGAACCTAGAAAGGCTGCCTTCAGGTGTTTGAGGATGGAATCGTTCTGAGACGGCATGATGGTGATACTGATGAACCTGAACTAGTATCTGGAAGCAACATTCAAGTCCTTTTTCTCTATTAGTGAATTTGCCTCTATCCACCTCGGGGTGGCATTAGATATAAAGGGTGCCATCCAACCCTTAAGGTCCCCCAAGGTCTTCTTCTAGACCAAGTCGATGTAATCATGCATGATGCCCAATGAGAACCCCAGGACCGCATTGATATTTGAGAAATGACATTTAACTTTGTTTCCCCGAACCATCAGGAAATCAACTAGTTTGAAGGCACTTGCTTGCTTCTTTCTCTTTGGCACGAGCTCACCATATGATGAATAAAACTTTCGGACCCAATTGGGAATGTTGGGGCCTCGGGGTTTTGTAAATATTTCATACTTGTGGAACTTGATAGTGTTCCACACCTCAGCGTATATTTCCACCACACCATCGGTAGACAATCTCTTTTCCTCTAGAATGGTCCTCAAACCCTCGGCCTTTAGTCGGTTGAGTGAACGGGGAGGGGGACCCTTAAAAGGTGGTGCCTGCACTATTGTCTGTGTTGGATGAGACACCGGAGCTGAAGCTGAAGGGGTAGGTGTCGGAGGCCCTAGAATCCTAGATGGATCATTTATCACTTTGGAGCGTAGCTCCGCTCTCCTGGCCTGTAATAGCTGGTCATCCTTACGCTCAGAGATGGAAGCCTGAGAATCACTATATGAGTCACTCTCACCGTTGGAGGTAGTGAGGTTTGTCTCGTAGACCTTCTCACTATCTAAGCTTACCTCAGAAGGTGGCACAACTACGGGCGCCTTGCCTTTGCCTTTACCACCCTTTGATGGTACTTTAGTTGCCTTTGCTCGGGAAGCAGCTGCTTTCTCATTAATAACAACTCCACGTGCTTACTTTCGGGGTGACATGTCCCTACTAATGAATTTGGGTCTAGCCGAAATTGAAGGAAGACTCACCGAAACACTTTGGCGAACCAGGTTGGGTTCGCCGAAATTTCCAGAACAAAAAGTTCAAAGAATCAAAGTTGGTCGGTGATATCCAGGGCTATTCAGCGGATCGCTGACACCAATCGGCGAGCTAGAAGTAGCTCGTCGGAAGTCACAAAACAATTAATAGAAATACGGGTGTAGGTGATCACTTTCAGCGAGCTCAGGCGTATCACCGAAAGTTACAAAACATAAACTCACAATTTAGGAAATTAAAGGCGATCCAAGGGACGTTTGGCGAACCGCCGAACCCTCAGCGAGCTCGACCCAGCTCGCCAAATGGCCCATCATGCCAATTTTTCACCCTGTACTTTAAAATCAAGCCTACAGCCCCCGAAATCAAAATCAAACACTTACACTATGTAATTAAAGCAAGAACCATACTACCCATGCCCTTGAAGTACTGAGACTTTCCCCGATTTTGTCAAAATTGGCTAATTGATGTCTTTTGCCCTTAAGAATGACGTCAACCGCTCTATCATTTGGCAAAATTCGACAATTATCACAATTCGGGGTTAGTCAGACTTCACCTCACTAGACCCATTACATTATCAACACAACCCAACAATTTAATCAACTATTGACACAAAAATCAACTATTTACGATTATTTAAGCACAAATTTATTTAAATATGGGCAATCCAACAATCATACGATGATCAAACTACACTACCCAATGATATTCAACAACTATTAATCACAAGAATTTGATTTCAACCAACAATTAAGTTCGAGGTTTGGAAAACCAACCTTTTATGCCAATATTTGTAAAATTAGGTGGCAAAGAAATTCCAAAATCAATCTCGAGCAAAGATTCCACGCAAAAACGAGAGTAAAAATGCAAAATTACTAGAATTTTAATGTTTTAGTGAAAGTGCGGAAGTTGAAAGAGTGATAAATTGAAGGATTTTTGAGTTTAAAAATGTTTGGCCCTTTTAAAACCTTTCAACTCGCGCGCTAGTCGATGAGGTAAGTCAGGTCCGCCAACCATATTGGCGATGCGCCGAGTGGTTTTTTGGCTCGCTGAGTTTTATAGAACTCTCAGCAATTTGAGGGTTCAAACATCGGACAAAATCGGGCTTGCCGCATGTTCGGTGAGTCACCATGATTTACAGAATCCCCCATCAAGCTAGGTGGTTCAAACAAAGGTCCAAATTGGGCACACCGAACTGTTTGGTGTGCCGTCGATTGAACTTTTAGCTCGTATATTGCCTAATTTCCAACATTTTTCACTTTTCAACCTCCAAAATCAACACCCGTTATCAAAAACAAAGTTTAAAAACATTAAAAACTTGGGTTTCCTCATAAGAAGTGCCTTATTTAATGTCATGGCATGATGGGAATAACAATTCAAACGTCATTTTTGGGGTTGGCCGTCGTGTCACTAGGCAACCCTTATTTTGGCTTTGGATTTAAATGAGTCGAGATTTGACCCATTTGCATCTCCAGTTGTTTGATAGAGACTGAGTGAGAACTCACCATTTGTTTGAGAGTTGAGATGTTCTCCTTCATCTCTTTCAACACTTTGTTTGACCCTTCTACTTTATTGAGAATGCGTGCAGGCATATCTTCCGTACAGAAGTTTTCCGAGTCAGCTCTTTGCTCTTTAGGCTTTTGGCGTTCATGAGGTGGGATGTATCTTTCCTTATCACCATCCTTTTCCTTCCAAGTGGTGTTATGGTTACACCATTCTCTGTTGCAGTCTCTCCATCCATCATCTCTATTCCAACCCGAATTTCCACCTGACCTTGGATAGTTTAATCGAAAACCTCCTCTTTGATTTGCAAAGAAGTCCACTTGTTCATTGTACAGCGCCTCAAATTGTGCTTCTTCGGGGCTTCTTCCACTAATACTCACAACATTTACACTCTTTTACCCACTACCCATCATATTTTTCGACAATAAATCCAACTGGGTTATTATTTTGGATCTTTCTTGATTCGATCTTCTCTTTTGTCATCATAAAAGTGAGAGGAGACACTTGGTCCTCACGAGTGTACCATGCTCTATTGATCTTGGTCATGCCATCAAGGAGTTGAGCGCTACCTCATAAGGTTGTTGCAATATACATCCGGGAACAAGTTGGTCAGCAACACCTTTGTTCACCTAGTCAAGACTCTTAAAGAAGTATTGTAGTAATATGTGGTTTGGAAGTCCGTGAGTCGGACATTGAACTTCTACAATCTCAGCCACGTCTCATAGATTGGTTTACCTTCCAAGCATTTGAAACCTTGGATATTATCTTTGAGCATCATCATCTTTGATGGGGGGGAAAGAATATCACATGGAGCGCTGTGGTAAGCTCATCCCAAGTGGTGATGGAGTTCCTCGGTAGATCAGCTAACCATTTGGTAACTTCACCCATTAAAGAGAATGGGAATAACTGGAGACGTACTGATTCTTGAGAGATATTCTTGAATGAGAATGGACCACATACGTCTACGAAGTTTTGAATATGCTCATGGGGGTCTTCGTGGGCCAGCTCTCCATTTTGTCCTTTCATTTGGAGGAGTTGTAGCTTTGTGCTAGTAACATGGGAGACAACATTCCCCTCACCAAGAGGTAGACGTATTGCACCAACACCACCCAATTAAATTAGGTCATTCACATCATTCAAATTTCCAATATCGTCTTGGTGGCCAACTTGGCTACCATTACTCCCGTTCACGCTCATTTTTTCCTTTGTTCAAACACAACAAACTCAAACACAAAACAAAGTAAGTCGATTCAACTACGACACAAAAAGATTACAATTTAAACTTTAATAGTAGAATTATAAACATCACTCCCTGGTAGCTGTGCCATTTTTGATAAACGCTTAACCACACCTCATCAAATACTAGGTGTGGGCGATCGTAATCAAGTATAAAATCCAACAAAAGGTTGGGGTCGAACCCACAAGGAGCTGTATAAGTTCAACTTCAGTTACGGTTATGAATGTAATCTAATTGGTGGTAGGAATAGAAATAATTGAAAATGTGTAGTTAAATTGAAAGGGGTGACAACAAATGTTGAAGATGGGTGGGTTAGTTTGTCAATAAACAACTAAAACAAATACAAAAATAGGGGTTTCAACAAGATTAAGAGGAATTTGCGAGATATGATCGATTATAGGCTAATTATGTTATGTGAGTAACTGAAATTTAATAATAATTTGTTAGAAACATTGTGGGTAGGCTAGGCTATAAGTGCAATAGCTTTCTTTCAAATAACTATTATGGTTCATGCGAGTTCTCTCAAACCTTGACAAGCTTAACACTACAAAACAACCCAAAACCTTAATTTACCTACTCTCTCGAGCTAGATAAGTAGGAATGAGTCAAGATTCTCTTGAGCTGAACACACAATGACTGACATGCTACAATCATCTATCGATAATCTTTGCTTTGGAACCTCTCTCTCGAGCAAGCCCAAAACACTACGCTAAAATTGTATTTGCAACTACAATTCATGAATTACTACTCAACTATAAAAAAAACTCACATCATAAGAAGAGAAAAATAGTTACCAACTATGTTAGCCATAAGCTGGGTAAAAGCTTTCAAGTCTTTACAATGGTCCAAATTGCATAAATTCCCAAACCCAGTTGAAAATTCTCAAATTCAAGCTTGAAAAGCTTCAAAGTCTACAATGGAAACTCAAAAACTCAAAGAAAAACTCAATCTCGAACTAAGGGAATCAAAAACTCTCGAGAACTTCATTTAAAATTTCAATTTATATTTCCCCAATTTTTGGCCTGAAAGACCGTTGGGCGAAGTAACTCGTGCCTCTCTGAACTAGTCGGCGATCCGCCCTTTGCTCCAATCCATCGCAGGTTTCAATTGGCAATTTGTCTTCAAGGTTTTTTGACTTTAGGCAATTGAGGTTGCCATCATGGAGTCATTCGGCGATCCACTGACTGCCCATTCCAATTGCCAAGTCGGTTCTTCACCAGGGTTTGCACGCTGAAACTTTGAGCTAGATAAAGAGCCACTCGGCGGTTCACCGAGTGGTCTTGGCGATCACCAGGATCACTTTTCTTCACTTCTTTAGCTTGATTGCTCCTTTTTGCACTGTAGCGTCCTTTTCTTACTCCTTAACCTTCATAACTGTAAATCAACACTTTAACATCAGATTAGAGCATAAATTAGGCATTTGAGGTTACGTAAACTATCAAAACAAAGCCCTAAATGAGTCAAAATCTCGGACTCATCAGTGAATAGTTATGCATTGTGATTTGCAAGGTCAAGTGGTATATTTTGTGCTTAAAAGGAGGAACATATATTTGCAAGAAGTATCAAATTGATGAATTACCATGTCCACATGTTTGTGCAGTTTTGAAGAAGAAATATGTGTTGGTGATGAGTATTTCTCCTTTTACTCGGCAAAAGAGTATATGCTTAAAATATATGAAGTCCCTAGAGCCTCTTACTGATGAAAGAACATGGGATATTCCTAAAGAGGTCTTAGAAAAAGTTGTGTTACCATCAGAGGAGAAAAAAATGTAGGAAGACCAAGAAAAAAAAGGTAAAAGGGTATATAGAAATAAAGGAAAAGCAGGAAAAAACATCATATGAATTATGTGGAGAACAAGGGCATAACAGGAGATTGTGCAAGCATGTTCTAGATTAAAGTTCTTAAATCTTTTTTGAGTTACAAATTGTTTTATTTGGTAAAATTGTCGTAACTGTATGACCAAATACATGCCGCATAGTTTGTCTATATACTATACAGTTTAATTTGATTTTTAATTTTTGAAAAATTGTTGTTGCATAATATGACTGTTGATTTAGATGGTGAATAAATAATTTAGTTTTGTCTATATTCAGCTTATACTTGATAAATGAAGACTGAGAGTTTGACAACAACTAAAAAGTCAAACTCAAATACTAAAGCTGAAACTAACTATGTGTTAAAATAGCCTCTATTGACTAGAAGTGTTGGGACATGCCCAAGCTAAATCTAGCGAACCTGAAGCTAAAACTAAAAACAAAGGAAACATGTATGTCATCCTTGGAGAATGAGAACTCACCACTAATACTGTTGAGTTGAAGATCAGAACCAATTTATTCGTCATCTAGAAGATGAGGACCTGAACCTATATCATGAGAAGATGTAGCGCATAATATGCGTCAGTACTTGAAAGGTTCTGAGCATGTAGGATAGAGTAAAACTGAACAATAATCATAATTGAACCAAAGCATAAATCTAAGCTATGATATGAGATAAACATGATAATAAACTGAGAATACTGAACATGAAATGACTAGACAATGACCAAGTTTATAACATGCTGAGACTGAAATATGACCGTAACTGATAACATGGTCAATGCAATGAATCTGACTGTAACTGAAAATATGGTTAATGTAATAGAATCTGACTGTAAGGGTGCTACTAATAATCGACATAAATCCATATAAGCTAAATGTGGAGTCTGATGTATACGCCCTATCGAGAGGACCTAATATACCCTGCCAGAGGTATAGAGGCATGACTGGCAAGATCACTTAAATGATGCCCACAGAGGGGACTTACAACCTACGAGGCACGTAGTTCTGAGCCTATAAATGTGATTGACCCTAGTCAACTTAGTATTCTAACAGCTAAAACCCAATAATTTCTAACATTCGATAAACCCTAGGTCTAGATCATATTAAGGGAATCAAGAATCTGACGGAGACTAAGGACCTAATTGGTGAAATAAACCCACTAGTGAAATCCCACATACCTGGTGACGAATTCCACGGAGAAATCTTTCGATTTTGGGTTGAAACTGATGAAAGTCTGTTGCATTCTTAAACTAGGTCTTGATGATTCTTTTCTCCTATTTTGTTCTAAGTTGGATGCATGATTGATGAATAATTGATTAGGTTAGGGTCTAATTAGTTTACTAGGATAAAACTAACCAAAACCACCTAATTTAAGGGTCCAACGCATAAGGAAAAGACTAAACGACCGTTTACTTAAAAGCTGTTGGGGTCATCGACGGACCAAGCTGACTGAACATTAATGGATTTACGGTCCGTTCTGGTCAACCGTCGGTGGGGTTCTGGGATTTAAAATCTGGGTTCGACCTACGGCTCTAGACCACAGTACATGGTCTGACCGACGGTCCATAGGTCATGGCGTAGGTCTGGACTTAGAATAATTTCCTGGGGAGTTTTGGGATTAAAGTTGGGGGCTAACCCACGGACCATGGCTTGACCTATGGTCCATAGGTCCCAGCTTGGGGGGACCTTTAGCTGGATTTTTGGGTTATTTCTGGGGAGGGCTGTAGGTGGCTATCTATGGAACACCAGAACGGACCGTGGGTCACCCTACGGTCCATGAGTGGTGCCCATCGGTGGCACCTGTAACTTCTGAAAAGTCTGTATTTTGGTGTTCTTGGATATGGGGTGTTACATTATCTCTCACTTGGGAACATTTGTCCTCGAGTGAAGGCTAAACTAGTTGGAGATGGAGGGAAAGAGCTGCAAACCCTACCACTAAACACATGAAACTGATTTCTGACTGAACTAAGTTCCAAGAACATGAAAATACGCTTAAAATGCAAGTATAAACTGAAGAAACATGATACTAAGACTGAATCTGCGCATGAATGACTAAAAAACTGAAGAGGAACTATTACCTCAAGTTGGAATGGAATCGGAAGGAAAGAGATGAGGATACTTGGCCTTCTTGGCTACTTATGCTTCCTAAGTAGCTCCCTCTACGGATTGACTCCTCCAGAAAACCTTAATTGAAGCGACTTCTTTGTTTCTCAACTTTTTAACCTGACGATCAAGGATTTCAATTTGTACCTCTTTATAAGTGAGACTATCCTTCACATCCATACTTTCTAAAGGTATTATAGATGTTGGATCACCCACACAGTTCTTCAACAATGAAATGTGAAAAACTGGATGTACTGCTGCTAGTTGTGCTGGTAACTCTAATTCATAAGCCACTTTAATAACTCTTTTCAAGATCTTATATGGGCATACATTTCTAGGACTGATTTTCCTTTCTTGCCAAATCTCATCACCTCCTTCATAGGTGACACTTTCAGGAAAACCTAATCATCAACTTGGAACTCTAATTCCCTTCTCCTTACATATGCATAGGACTTATGGCAGCTCTAGGTTGTCTTAAGTCTATCTCTAATGAGTTGCACTTTATCCATAACATCATAAATTGAATCTGTCCCTATCAATACTGCTTCACCTATTTCAAACCAACCAACTGGAGATCTGTATCTACGCCCATACAATGCCTCATAAGGGGCCATCTGAATACTGGAATAGTAGATATTATTGTAGGCGAACTCTATAAAAGGAAGGTGATTATCCCAACTACCCTTGAAATCAAACACTCAAGCTCTCAATATGTCCTCTAAGGTCTGAATGGTATGCTCTGCTTGAACACCCGTCTGTAGATGAAATGTTATGCTAAGTTTAACCTGAGTACCAGGACTTTTTGAAATGACTTCCAGAAATGAGAGGTTAATTGAGGACCCCTATATGAGATGATAGACAAAGGAACCCTATGTAACCTAACTATCTCATTAATGTAAAGCTTGGCATAGTCCTCCATTAAATCTGTAGTCTTGACTACCAAAAAGTGTGCAGAGTTAGTAACTCTATCAACTATCACCCAAATGGAGTCATGTTGTTTGCGAGTACGAGGTAAACCTGTAATGAAGTTCATGTTGATCACTTCCCACTTCCAAGTTGGAATGTTGATCTCTTGAGTCATACCTCCTTGATTCTGATGTTCTACCTTCACTTGCTAGCAATTAGGGTACTTAACCACAAAATCTGCTATATCCCTTTTCATGCCATTCCACCAAAAGACTTCCCACAGATCACAGTACATCTTAGTGGCGTCTGGATGAATAGAATATCTGGAATTATGCGCTTCTGTAAGAATCTGCTATCTCAACTCACCCACCTTAGGAATACATAATCGACCCTAATAGCGAAGCACACCATCTCCCTCATGGGAGAAAACCTTAACTCTCTGCGGATGGACTGTACCCTTTAGTTGAAGCAAATATCGGATCACTGTCTTGCTTTTCCTTAACCTCCGTTACCAATAAAGATTCTGACCCATTCTGAACTGTTACACCACCATCTGATATGCTCATAAGACGAACTCCTAAGCGAGTAAGTTTGTGAACATAATTTGCTAGCCCTTTTCGTTCTTCGTCAACATGAGCTACACTACTCATAGATAGTCTGCTTAGAGCATCTGCTACTACATTGACCTTACCAGGATGATAATCCACACTCTTATCATAATCCTTGAGGAACTCAAGCCATCTTCTCTGGTGATGATTCAACTCTTTCTGGGTGAACACATACTGAAGGCTCTAATGGTCTGTGAACACTATACAAGTAATGTCTTCAAAAATTAAGTGCAAACACCACTGCTGTAAGCTCGAGGTTATGAGTTGGATAGTTCTTCTCATGCACCTTAAGTTGTCTAGAAGTATAAGTTATAACCTTACCTTGCTGTATCAATACACAACCTAGGCCGACTCTGGATACATCACAATAGATTATATAACCGTCTGAACCCTTTGGTAGAGTCAAAACAGGAATTGTAGTCAACTTTATTTTTAGTTCTACGAAGCTTTTCTCACAATCATCTGACCACTACTGAAACTTAACCTTTTTTCCGAGTCAACTTAGTCAATAGAGAGGCTATGGATGAAAATCCTTCCACGAACCTTCTGTAATAACCTATCAAACCCAAGAAGCTTCTAATATTCTTAGTAAAGGTAGGTTTGGACCATTGTTTCATTGCTTCTATTTTATGAGAATCCACTCGGATCCCTTCGCTAGATACTATATGACCAATAAAAGCAAGAGATTGTAACCAAAACTCACATTTGCTAAACTTAGTGAATAATTGGCGATCTTTGTCAATTTGCAGGACAACCCTCAATTGATTCACTTATTATTTCTCATTCCTAGAGTAAATGAGGATATCATCAATAAAGACGATAACGAATAAGTCCAAATACTGCTTGAACACTCTATTAATCAAATCCATGAAAGCTGGAGGAGTATTGGTTAGTCCAAATGACATAACTACAAATTCATAATGACCATGCCGAGTTCTAAAGGTTGTCTTTGGGATGTCACTATCTCTGACTCTGAGTTGATGGTAACCAGATTTGAGGTCTATCTTTGAGAAATGACTAGCACCCTGAAGTTGGTCAAACAAGTCATCAATCCTAGGGATATGGTACTTATCCTTGAGTTTGACCTTGTTAAACTATCTATAGTCAATGCACATCCTGAGAGAACCATCTTTATTTTTCACGAACAACACTGGTGCACCCCATGGGTAAATACTAGGTCAGATGAAGCCTTTATCTAGAAGGTCTTTCAACTGCTCTTTCAATTTCTTATGCTTAGCTGGAGCCATTCTGTAGGAAGGAATAGAAATAGGCTGGGTATCTAGGAGGAGATCAATTTCAAAGTCGATTGCCCTTTCGGGAGGAACTCCAAGAAGATCTTTTGAGAACACTTTTGGAAACTCATTAACTACAGGAACTGACTCAAGAGTTGGGGTTTTGGAGCTTGAAATCTTAACATGAACTAGATGATAGAGATAACCCTTAGAGATCATCTTTCTGGCCTTAAGGTAAGAAATGAAACTAGCTATAGGAGCTAAGCTACTACCCTTCCATCCTAAGATTGGTTCATCTGGAAACTAAAAACGAACAATCCTAGTTCTACAATCGATTGAGGCATAACATGAGTATAACCAATCCATGTCAAGAATGATATCGAAATCTACCATTTCTAAATATACAAGATCTGCTGAGGTGACTTTTTGAGAGACTGTGACAGAGTAATTTTTGTATACCCATCTAGCTATAACTGGGTCAACGATAGGAGTATAGACTGAGAAGGGTTCTGAAAGTGTTTCTGGACTAACATTGAAGTTGAATGCTATATAAGAAGTTACAAAAGAAAGAGTAGCCTCTGGATCTAATAAAGCATAAACGTCTAAGTTAAAAACTCGTAATGTACCAGTGACTACATCAGGAGAATCTTCCTGATCCTGGAGAGCTTGAAGATCATACAACTTTTTTTGGCGCTGTCTGCCACCTGTACCAGATAAGTTGCCCTACTGAGTCGGGTGACCTGCTAGTACTGCTGAAGTTGTAGACTAAGCTCTACCATTGTTACCTCCTTGATCCTGTTTAGAAGAAGGATAATCTCTCAACCTGTGACCAGTCTGAACATACCCAAAATATCCTTTCTTTCCTGTAAGACACTTGCCTGGATGGTTCTTACCATACTTTGGACAAGTTGGGTAGGTTTTGGTGCCTGAAATACTTCCCTGAGACTTAGAGCCTGATGCCCTACCTTTTTGATCATGTTGGAACTTAGAGGATGGAACACTAGTTGATGAAGGTGTTGGAGCTGATGGCTTTTGCTGTAACTGCAAGCACTTTCCACCATCCGATTTCTATTGAGAATACTCATAGTTGTCTGTCCTAGCCTTCTTATTGTCCTTAGCATGTTCACTAAGCTTATCTCCCTTAACGTGCTGAGCGTGAGTCATGAGCCTAGATATATTCATATTTTTCAGTAATATAGCATTCCTACGCTTTGTTTTCACTAAGTCGATACCCCATATAGAAACTTGTTCATTTGAGCCCTAGAATCAGCCACCATGTGAGGAGCATACCTAGAGAGTTGAGTGAAATTGAGCCCATACTTTTGGACTGTCATCTTACCTTGCCTCAAATTAATGAACTCTTGAGTTTTTGCCTCCCTAAACTCTCTTGGGAAAAACCTGTCTAGAAAGGTCTCACTAAAGCATTCCCAAGTAATAGGAGCTTCATTTGTACCCTTGTTCTCCTTCCATTTAGTATACCAGAATGAGCTGATGCCAACTCTACCCTATCAATACCTATTGCTTGAATCACTCCAAAGATCTTTTTAACCTCTTCAATGAAGTTTTGGAGATCCTCACGAATCTGTGATCCTGAGAACTCTAATGGATTCATCTTAACAAAATTGCGAACCCTAGCTGTAGTAGACCATAATTAGTATTTGCATGAACTGGAACCTACTGGTTGTTCTAATTAGTCATGTTGAGAGCCAAAAGGTGAATAAAGTTCCAAAACTCTGCATTTAAACCTTCCTGATCTGGGACTGGAGGAATTGTGTTAGCATTTCGGGCATTCACATTCCTTCTGTAAGATCTATAAGGAGGAATGATCTAAAAGCGTATAACAAAAGATTAGAATGAAGAATTAGATCATACCTTAGGCACGATAAGAGTTACAAGAAAATAGACTTTACCTAAAACGCCTCGTAGCGTCCCTCTCAGTAGATATAGTGAACTTCACACCCATGAAAAGGAATCTACTTAGTGCGGCTTTTCAGACATCTTAGGACTCTTAAATCGAGTGCTCTGATACCAAGTTTGTCACGCCTTAAGGCTACCCCTTAGACGCGGACATGGGACCTAGGATCACGAGTGATCCCAAGCTAACCCTGCTGGCATATCATAAACATACTAAAGAAAATTGAAGTAAATAAATATTGTGTGGAAGCTAAATCATATGATAAACTGAAATGATGGGGAATACCCATATACTGTGTGAATAAATAAAGACTGACAGTTTGACAACAACTGAAAAGTCAAACTCAAATACTAAAGATGAAACTAACTATGTCTGAAAATAGCCTCTACTGACTAGAAGTGCTGGGACATGCCCCAGCTAAGTCTAGCAAAACTGAAACTAAAACAAAAAATTAGGGCTGCGTATCGGTCGGTTCGGTTCGGTTTTGAAGTTTATCGATTTGGCTTATTGGTTATTGGTTTATAGAGATGCTAAACCATTATAGAACCATTAAGATATTGACTTATCGATTATTGATTTATCGGTTTTTGATTGTTATCGGTTCGGTTATCGGTTTAACCGTTAAGATTTAACACAAAAATAAAACATTGAAAATCACTTAGAAACAAGGTGACAAACCAAATAAATCATGCACATGAGTTCACAAGTTACATCTTGCTCAGAAGCAAACACTTTTACATTGTAGAATAACCAAGTGTTTGAGACGACCAAAAATAAAAGTAGGAAATCAAACTCTAAGTCGAGGACTTTATATACAAAATGGTATAAATATAATTATTTAATGTACTATCGGGTTATCAGTTAACCAGTTAAGAAAAAACTTCAAACCATTAAGGACTGATAACCTGATAACAAAAAAAAAAATCAAAACCATTATCAAAATCGTTAAACCAATAACCTAATACTATAAACCAATAATTTTTTTGTCGGTTTGGGTTATCCTTTTCGGTTCGGTTTTGAACAGCCCTACTAAAAATAAAGGAAACATGTATGTCGTCCTTGGAGAATGAGGACTCACCAGTGAAACTTCTGAGCTGAAATCAGGAATCGATCTATGCGTGATCTGGAAGCTGAGGACATGAACCTACATCACAAGAAGATGTAGCGCATTATATGCATTAGTACTTGAAGGTTACTGAGCATGTAAGATAGAGCAAAGCTGAACAATAATCATAACTGAACCAAAGAATTAATTTGAGCAACAATATGGTATAAACATGCTACTAAACTGAGACTACTGAACATGAAATGACTGAATGCAATGACCAAGTTTATAACATGCTGAGTTTGAAATCTGACTGTAACTGATAACATGGTCAATACAATAGAATCTAACTGTAACTGAAAATATGGTCAATGCAATAGAATCTGCCCTTAAGGGAGCTACTAATAACCGACATAAAACCACATAAGCTAAATGTGGAGTCCGATGTATACGCCCCATTGAGAGGACCCAACATACCCTGCCAGAGGTATAGAGGCATGACTGGTGTGTTCACTAAAATAATGCCCACAGAGGGGACTTACAACCTATTAGGCACATAGTTTTGGAACTATGAGAGTGACTGACCCTAGTCCACTTGGTATTAAGCTACTCCCAATTGATTATGCAATTTACAATTATGACTGAAATTCGGTAATACTGGATAGCTCAAAATACTAACATGCAAACTGAGAATGCAACATTAATATGCTGATAATAAACATTCAAAAATTGAGGCATGTATATGTATTTAAAATAACTGACCTAGCATATGTAATTCATGAACTAAAAGAACTACATAACTAGGGTTCTGAATTAATGAAAGAATCTACAAAAAGCTATACTAAATTCATGGCAATCTGATTTAGATCATTCTAACAACTAAAACCCAACAATTTCTAATATTCAAGAAACCCTAGGTCTAGATCATATTAAGGGAATCAAGAATCTAACTGAAACTTGGGACCTAATGGGTGAAAGGAACCCACAAGTGAAATCCCACATACCTAGTGACGAACCACAGAGAAATCTTTCGATTTGGGGCTGAAACTGATGAAAATCTACTGCATTCTTGAACTAGGGCAGGTGACTTTTTTCTATTCTTTTGTTATAAGTTGGTTGAACGATTGATAAATAATTGATTAGGTTAGGTTCTATTAGTTTACTATTATAAAACTGAGAAAAACCACGTAGTTTAAGGGTCCAACACATAAGTAAAAGACCAAAAGACCCCTAACTTAAAAGCTGACATGGTCACCGATGGACCATACTGTAATATACTTAAAATACATTTGCGACTCGTAAACACCAATGCATAGATGTGATATCGGGGGAGGTATATCATTGAAAATGGTTAGCATACCATGTAACCCTTATATTTAGTCATTTGAAGGGTTAAGCAAAAGTTTTAGGCTAATGAGATCATTAAAGGAAAGATTCAAGTTTAAAGGTTCATTGTGGAGGAATACTACAAATGATCTCATTTCTCATCTGACTTTGAACGAGCATATCTCCTAATATATAACGAGTTAGAGAGCCTACACCCTATCCAATTAAAGATATTTGAGTCTAACTTCCAGCAAAACAAACCGCTCGTTAAAACGATATCAGAGTAAAGAGTTATGTTCATTCTACGATAGACGCGCGTACTGCCCAATCACTACGGGACATGTGGCACTTTAGAGAAAGTCGGCCAAACTTGTTTTTATATTAGAAGTTTGGGATATACTTTCTCATATACTCAAGAACGTGTTAGGACTAGTTTCAAATGATTTCTTCAAGTTTTTCTTATCTTCAATCCTCCAAAGTTTAAGGCAAGTTGGTTTATTCAAGAATCTAGTGTCTTCCTCTCCATAGACCTATAGATATACTTAGCTAAATGTTTTCTTGAAGGAAAAAGTATTTTTCTTGGAGAATAGAAAAGGGCAGGGATTGCTTTTCTTGGATATATAGGCATGACTCCTCTTCTATCTTCATAAATAGTATTCCAAGGATGCTTTAAGTATAATTTGCAGGTAAAACTCATGGGACGGTGATAGAAAGCCGTGAGCCCATGTTTTTCCCATTGTATTTGATGTTTTGGTAAGGAGGGAGTTTGTAGAAGGTTGTGTTGGCTGTTGTTTTGAATAAATGAGGTGTTAATGGTATTTTATTGTGGAAGTAAGTTGGTTACATTAAAACGGAAGGCGAGGTATAGAGAATACAACTCTTATAGTTCTTGAAGGTTTGTCGCTCACGAAGTGTTTGATGAAATGCCTAAGTCGCTAAGAATATGTTGTATCTGGTTATATGAGTTACTATTATTTTAATTTATGGCATTAGTTCTCTACCAACTTAAACTATGAGCTTATAAAGGAATTTGACATCGTTAACAAGGAACTCGTAGGATGGTGATCAAAGGCCATGAGTTTTACTTTTATGTTAAGTGTGGATGATTAAGGGGGCTGGTTCTTTATGGTTAAAGGATTGAGGAGTAATAATGAACATGTAAATAATTCATAAGCCTACTTGGAAAGTAGAGAAAGAGAAGGGTGTGGTGATACACTATTCATCTGTGGTAATTATTGAGATTGTCGCTCGCGAACTATTGTTGTGTTTTTGGCATTGGTGTGACTCTTGATTAGTTTCTTATACTATCCTTTTATAATTTCATGTTATAGGTAAAGTTGTCAGCTAAGGAGTTTGACGACGTAAGATAGTAAGTCCCGAAGTTAGGTATGTAAATCTAAAACCTCTTTTGCCCATAAGGCACAACCTAAACTTGCATGTTCTTCCGATAAATGTCACTAAAGATTCTATGATACTTGAAAGAAATTTCTCCTATTTTATAAACCCTCTCATGTTAAGTCCTAAACATATAGAGTTACAATACTCTTCAAGGAAGTAATATATTTCACACAACTACATTTGTCCATAGTTGAAACTCTTAGAAGTTAGCGGGGTACATATTGCATAAATTTAAAGAAAGAAGCCAGCCACAGACTATTCATAAGTGTATAGGTCACAAGATATATGATTCTCAAGCTAAAAAAAGTAATCACGAATTGTATCATGAGCTATGCGACTAATGAATTAATTATTATAAATAATTGCAAGCAGTTGAGATTATAAACTACTCTGTAGCTTGGGGTGGGTATATTTAGGGCTACGACGTGTGACACTACTCTGTGCACATAATTTATATATAGTTAGCTGGAATTTCCCGTCGTGGATTCACCTGACTGATACAGGCCTGCGGGCAGACCATACAAGAGCCCTGGGGGGCGTACCTTGATAGACCTCGTTACCAGTCAATAAGATTTCATGCGTGGTCATGACAGTGGGCTACAAATGCCATACAGGGTTCACTAATGCCGTCAGTAGGCCATCATGTGATTCCTTGACAGTTAGTTTTACAAAGAGCAAAGAAGCAATATAATGTAGTAAAGATATCACTTAGGCAAATTATTGGGATTAAATATATAAATGACTAAGCCATGAAACGTTAGATGAGGACCCTTGAGGTTGGTCACAATTCCAATTACAGATTATGTCTCCTGCGTACATATGCACATATTTTCCTATCTTGATATTTGATGTATTTTAGCATTTTTACACGTCTACTTGTTATTCAATCTACCTTACTTATTAGTACATGTTTTATGTACTGATGTCCCTTTTATTTTGGCATATCATTTGTAGCATTACAGGCTTAGGTAATTAAGACAACAAGCATTTTCAGTCAACTAGAGACTTTTAGTTTAGTAGCTGGTAAGTTCCTCCTTTACCTGAAGATATCAGATATTTAGAGCCTATATTTTGCTACGTATATACATAAATCAGAATGGGTATGTCGGGGCCTTGTCCCAACTAGTTATCAGATTCTCAGAGGCATACTCTTTAGAGGCTTCAAAAACTTAGTTTTGTTTTCATTGTAAAGTAGCCCAACAGGCTCTTTTGATATCTATGTTTTAGTATGTGTCTTCATATAGGTTCCTCTGCTTATGAATCTTCAGGTTTAGTATGAGATTAGTAAGATAATTTGCAGGTGCTTGTGTATATCCTTGATGTCCGCCCCTTTTTAGTTAGGGGTGTGATAAGCTTTGTATCACATCATAAGGTTCAAGTGTCCCAGAGAGTCTATGAAGCCATGTCTACTTGGGCATTTCTTATAAATATGTTGCGCTCCATATTTATAATTTAGGGACTATATGGGCATTTAGTAATTTGACCTTCTTTCATAATCTAGATCGTACGATACAACTATGTCATAGAAAGTTAATGACTCAAACTTTTTTTTCATTTGTGATTTAGATCATGTCTACTACGGACTAGGATAAAGGAGGCACGAGGTCCATTTCTAGTACTATTCTAGAGGCATCCATTTTAGAGCAATCCTAACTAGTAGGTGATTAGACTAGCGGTCAGTAGAGCTTGCCATGTCCTATGCTTTCAGGTCCTTAAATTCCCATGACATACGAAGCTACTAGAGTTCCTACACCTCCAGTAGTACCAACAGTAGTTCATTTACCGTCAATACCGCCACCAGGTGCCTTAGAGCAAGATCTTAGAGGGGCAACACAGTTTCTCACTCAGTTGGTAGTTGCTCAGGTCCAAAGACAAAATGCAGCTGCACCTAGTATGGTTCGAGAAAAGGCAATTGGATCCAGAGTACGTGATTTCCTCCATATGAATCCCCAGTATTCACAGGATCTTAGGTAACAGAGAACCCACAACGATTTATAGATGAGATCAATAGAATTCTTAGGGTCATGCATATCTCTGAGACTGAGGCAGTTGACTTAGCCTCCTATTAGCTGAAAGATGTTGTCATTGCTTGGTACGAGATGTGGGTGGACTTTAGGGGAAAAAATGCTCCTCCAGCAGTTTGGAAGGAGTTCTCTAAGGCCTTTATGGATCACTTTCTTCCACTAGAGCTTAGGGAAGCAAGGGTTGATGAATTTTTAAACTTTCGATAAAATAACCTTAGCGTCAGGGAGTATTGCATTCGATTCACTCAATTGGTGGACTTGGGGATCATATGATTGGTTCTTGCACCATTGCTGCGTTAAATTTAGATATGAATATTGCAAGACTTATGGCACATGCTCAGCTTCAGTATACAAAATCGTAGGGCTGAGAGATATAGGGAACAAAATAAGAAGGCTAAAAGTGTTGGAATATTTAAGGGGGATACTAGAGCTAACTTCTATAGAGTTCCTCTCAGACAGGCTCAATCACTAGACCGCTCTACTGCTAGTGCCCCAGCTCAGTCATCGAGACCTGGACAGGAGAAGACTCAGACCTCGAGGGAACCTAATTCCCACTATCAGAGAGGTGCTAGTCGAGGACTACCATGTCAACCTACTTGTAGGAACTGTGGTCGATCTCACTTGGGAGAGTGTCGATATGGATTTATCGTTTTCTATGGGCGTGGAGTTGAGGGTCATAAGATACATGATTATCCCAAGCTTCGAGGGTAGATGTGATAGGTCACAATATGCTGGCTCTATAGGAGAATCCTCACCAACAGTGCCTTCTTCATCACGTGGCCCTCAACCACCAGTAGGGAGAGGTACATCCAGGGATAGAAGATCTGGTTCTGGAGATGGCCCAAATCAGGTGTATGCACTAGCAGGTTGTCAAGATTCAGAGGCATCCCCATATGTGGTTTTATGTACCTTATCTATTTTCTCTTATGATGTATATGCATTGATAGACCTAGGGGATACCCTATCATATGTTAATCCATTTGTTGCTAAGAAATTTGTAGTAGAGCCAGAATTATTACATGAGTCATTTGCAATATTGACTTCGGTAGGAGAATCTGTTATAGCTAGAAGGGTTTATTACGAGTGCCTAGTAACAATATGTGGCTATGAAACATTGGCAAATTTGATAGAGCTAGAAATGGTTGATTTTGATGTCATTATCAGCATGGATTGGTTGTCGTCTAGTTATGCAACAGTTGATTGCCGAGTCAAAGTTGCTCGATTTCATTTACCAGTCGAGCTAGTCCTAGAGTGGAAAGGTAATGCTATGATGCCTAGAGGAAGGTTTATTTCCTATCTTAAGGCATACAATTTTATAGACAAAGGGTGTTTATAGCACCTTGTCCAATAAGAGACCTTCAAACTGAGAAACAGATGGCGACTCTTCACTCTGTGCTTATTGTGAATGAATATCCAGATATGTTTCCGGAAGAACTTCCTGGACTACCTCCAATTAGAGAGATTGATTTTGGTATTGACGTAGATCCCGGTACCTAGCCTATATCCATTCCGCTTTATAGAATGACGCCAACAGAATTAAAAGAGCTAAAGGAGCAGCTGAAAGATTTGCTTGACAAAGGTTTCATTCACCCTAGCATATCGCCTTGGGGTGCTCCAGTACTATTTGTACGCAGGAAGGATGGAACAATTCGAATGTGTATAGATTACAGACAACTTAATAAAGTGACAATAAAGAACAAATACCCCCTTCCAAGGATAGATGATCTATTTGATCAATTGCAAGGAGCTAAGTGTTTCTCAAAGATTTACTTGAGATCCGAATATCATTAGCTGATGATTCGAGAAGTAGATATTCCTAAAACAACCTTACGAACGAGATATAGACACTTTGAGTTCCTTCTCATGAAATTTGGACTAATAAATGCTCTAGCAGCCTTTATGGATATGATGAATAGAGTTTTCAAGCCCTTTATTGATATGTATGTGATTGTATTTATAGATGACAACTTGATATATTCACGTGATGCTAGAGAACATGCAAATCACCTGAGATTTGTCCTACAAACACTCAGAGAGCACCAACTATATGCCAAGCTCTCTAAATGTGAATTCTGGATGAACTCTGTGGCTTTTCTTGGCCATATGGTCTCTGGTGAAGGCATTAGAGTAGACTCCCAAAAGATTGAGGATGTAAATAGTTGGCCTCAACCTACTACTCTGACGGAGGTGCGTAGTTTCTTGGGACTTGATGGATATTACTGCAGGTTTGTAGAGGGCTTTTCCTCTATTTCTGCACCATTGACCAAGTTGACGCAGAAGACAGTGAAGTTCTAGTAGTCCGATGCGTCTGAGAAAAGCCTCTAAGAGCTGAAAAATAGATTAACTAAGACGCCAGTATTGGCCTTACCAGAGGGCACATAAGGGTATGTAGTTTATTGTGATACTTCAGGCATTGGCCTAGGGTGCGTCTTAATGCAGCAAGGAAAGGTGATAGCATACGCTTCTCGACAATTGAAGAAACACGAACAAAAATATCCCACTCATGATTTGGAGCTTGCTGCAGTGGTATTTGTGCTAAAGATTTGGTGACACTATTTATATGGGGTACATGTTGATATATTTACAAATCTTAAGAATCTCCAATATCTTTTCAAGCAAAAAGGTTTGAATATCAAGCAGAGAAGGTGGCTAGAGTTGTTGAAGGACTATGATGTGAACATCCTCTACCCCCCAAGTAAAGCTAACGTGGTAGCAGATGCTCTTAGTCGACTATCTATGGGCAATCTAGTACATTTACCATGTGTACAATAGGAAGTAGTATAAGATGTTTACAAATTAGCTAGCTTGGGAGTTCGACTTCTAAAAGCCAAAAATAGAGGCCTAGTCGTTTAGAATACTGCTGAATCATCATTAGTGTCATTGGTGAAATAAAAATAGCATGATGACCCAATATTTCCACAATATCGATAAGGGATTTGTGAGCACCGAATTACTATATTCGATTTAGCAGAAGATGGCACCTTGAGATGCCAAGGCAGACTGTGTATGCCAAATATAAATGGGTTAAGGCAGAAAATCATGGATAAAGCACATTGTTCCTAATACTCAATTCATCGAGGCTCCACAAAGATGTATCATGACCTTACGGAGGTCTACTGGTGGAATGACATGAAAAGGAATATTACGGAATACATGGCACAATGCTCCAATTGCCAATAACTTAAAGTAAAACATTAGAGGTCTGGTGGCCTAGCTCAGACTATGGACATTCAAATATGGAAATGGGAGGCTATTAATATGGATTTCGTTACAGGTTTGCCGTTCTCTTATAAGAGACATGATTCCATTTGGGTGATCATTGATCGGTTGAAGAAATCAGCCCACTTCTTGCTAGTTAAATCCAACAGCACAACCAAAGAATATGTCAAGCTATATGTAAGGAAAGTTGTTCGCTTGCATGTGACTCAACTATTTATTATTTCAGATAGGGGTGCCCAGTTTACGGCACATTTCTGGAGATCATTCCATAAGAGTTTGGGCACATAGGTGAACCTTAGCACTGTATTTCCTCCGCAAACAGACGGCAAAGCCAAACACATCAAACACTCGAAGATATGTTGAGAGCATGTGTTTTAGACTTTAAAGGTAATTGGGATGATCATATGCCCTTGATAGAATTTTCCTACAATAATAGTTATAATTCAAGCATTGGCATGGCTCCATTAGAAGCCCAGTATGGGCAACGGTGTAGATCGTCTATTGGTTGGTTTGAAGTAGGTGAAACTCAAATATTAGGACCAGACCTTATTCACCAAGCCGTTGAAAAAGTAAAGTTGATAAAATAGCGACTAAAAACGGCTAAGAGTTGACAAAAATCATATGCAGATGTATGCCGTAGAGACATAGAGTTCCCGGTTAATGATTGGGTATTCTTAAAGGTATCCCATATGAAGGGCGTTATGAGATTTGTGAGGAAAGGTAAGTTGAGCCACTGGTATATTGGGGCATATAAAGTTATGCGTGGAGTTGGCCAGGTAGACTATAAGGTGGATTTGCCTCGAGAGTTAGCTGCAGTACACTCGGTCTTCCATGTTTCAATGTTACGCAAATGCTTGGGAGATCCTACACAGGTTATTCCCATAGATGGTATGGAACTCTCAAAACACGTATCTTATGAGGAAGTCCCAGTGGCAATATTGGACCGACAGGTCAGGAAGTTGAGGACAAAAGATGTAGCATCAGTCAAGGTACTTTGGAGAAGTCAAAATATAGAAGAAGTCACATGGGAAATAGAGGCTGACCTGAGGACCAAGTATCCCCACTTATTTCAGTAGCCACACAAAAGTTTTTAAAGTCATAACTCCTCTCATTTAAGTATCAGTTTTGCCTGTACTTTGTAGTACTGCTTTATAATATGTTATATGTTCAGGTACTTGATATAGACACCACATGTTCCTTATAGTTGAAACATCCACAGTATAAGGTATATTATATTAGTTAGTTTAGTTTCCATTTGTATAAGTCCAAGCATAGCCTAGTGAATATTTGTTGCATATTATTACGTGGTGATGCTTAGTGAAGCATTGTGTGTGTATTTTGGTTGGTTGATAGGTTTTGGATAGGCCTGTTTACAAAGGAAACTCTGCCAATTTTTTTTATAAAAAAATAAGAGAGTTTGAATCATCTGAAGCATCTGCCTTCATTCGATGATGAATGATCCAATGGGGGGGGGGGAGGATAATGTAATATCCCGTAATTTAAAATACATTTGCGACTCGTAGAGACCAATGCATAGATTTGATATCGGGGAAGGTATATCATTGGAATTGGTTAAGCATACCATGTAACCCTTATATTTAGTCATTTGAAGGGTTAAACAAAAGTTTTTGGCCAAAGAGATCATTAAAGAAAAGATTCAAGTTAAAAGGTTCATTGTGGAGGAATACTACAAATGATCTCATTTCTCATCTGATTTTGAATGAACATATCTCCTAATATATAACGAGTTATAGGGCCTAAAACCTATACAATTAAAGGTATTTGAGTCTATTTTCCATCAAAACAAACCGCTCATTAAAATGATATTGGAGCAAAAAGTTATGTTCATTCTACGACAGACGCGCGCACTGCCCAATCACTACGGGACATGTGGCACTTTAGAGAAAGTCGGCCAAAATTGTTGTTTTGTTATTACAAGTTTGGGATATACTTTCTCATATACTCAAGAACATGTAAGGACTTCAAGTTATTTCTTCAAGTTTTTCTCATCTGCAATCCTACAAAGCTTAAGGTAAGTTGGTTTCTTCAAGAATCAAGTGTCTTCCTCTCCATAGACCTATAGATATACTTAGCTAAATGTTTTCTTGAAGGAAAAAGTATTTTTCTTGGAGAATAGAAAAGGGTAGGGGTTTTTTTTCTTGGCTATATAGGTATGACTCCTCTTCTATCTTCGTAAATAGTATTCCAAGGATGCCTTAAGTATAATTTGTGGGTAGGACTCACATGACAGCGATAGAAAGCGGTGAGGTCCATGATTTACACATTCTATTTGATGTTTTAGTGAGGAGGGAGTTTGTAGAAGGTTGTGTTCTTTGTTGTTTTGACCAAATGAGGGGTCAATGGTATTGTATTGTGGAAGTAAGTTGGTTACATTAAAACGGAAGGCGAGGTATAGAGAACACGACTCTTATAGTTCTTGAAAGTTTGTCACTCACCAAGTGTTTGATGAAATGACTAAGGCGCTAAGAATATGTTATAGCTGGTTATATGAGCTCCTATTATTTTAATTTATGGCATTAGTTCTCTACCAACTTAAACTATGAGCTTATAAAGGAATTTGACATCGTTAACAAGGAACCTGTGGGATGATGATCGAAGGCCATGAGTTTTACTTTTATGTAAAGTGTGGATGATTAAGGGGGCTGGTTTTTTATAGTTAAAGGATTGAGGAGTAATATTGAACATGTAAATAAGCCATAAACCTACTTGGAAAGTAGAGAAAGAGAAGGGTGTGGTGATACACCATTCATCTATGGTAATTGTTGAGATTGTCGCTCGCGAACTATTATTGTGTTTTTGGCATTGTTGTGACTCTTGATTAGTTTATTATACTATCCTTCTATGATTTTATGTTATAGATAAAGTTGTCAGCAAAGGAGTTTAACTACGTAAGATAGTAAGTCCCGAAGTAAGGTATGTAAATCTAAAACCTCTTTTGCCCATAAGGCACAACCTAAACTCGTATATTCTTCTGATAAATGTCACTGGAGATTCTATGATACTTGAAAGAAAGTTATCCTATTTTGTAAACCCTTTCATGTTGAGTCCTCTTCAAGGAAGAAATATGTTTCACACAACTACATTTGTCTACAGTTAAAACTCTTAGAATTTAGCGGTGTACATGTTGCATAAATTTAAAAAAAGCATCCAGCCACAAACTATTCGTAAGTGTATAGGTCTCAAGATATATGATTCTCAAGCTAAAGAAAGTAATCAAGAATTTTATCACGAGCTATTTGATTAATGAATTAATTATTATAAATAATGGCAATCAGTTGAGATTATATACTACTCTGCAGCGTAGGGTGGGTATCTTTAGGGCTACTACATGTGTCTGTGCACAAAATTCAGATATAGTCCGCTGGAATTTCCTATTGTGGATTTAGCTAACTGATACAGGCCTGCAGGCAGACCATACAGGAGCCCTGGGGGGCGTACCTTGATATACCTCGTTACTAGACTATGAGATTTCACGCGTGGTCATGACAATGGGCTACTGATGCCATACAGGGTTCACTAATCGCAGTCAGTAGGCCATCATGTGATTCCCTGACAGTTAGTTTTACAAAGAGCAAATAAGTGATATAATGAAGTAAAGATATCACTTAGGCAAATTATAGGGATTATATATAGAAATGACTAATCCATGAAATGTTAGATGAGGACCTTTGAGGTTGGTCACAATTCTAGTTATGGATTATGTCTCCTGCGTACACATGCTCAGATTTGCCTATCTTGATATTTGATGCATTTTAGCATTTTTACATGTCTACTTGTTATTCAGTCTGCTTTGCATACTAGTACATGTTTTATATGTACTGACGTCCCTATTATTTTGGTGTTTCATTTGTATCACTACAGGCTTAGGTACTCAGGACAACAAGCATTTTCAGTAGACTAGAGACTTCCAATTTAGCAGTTGGTAAGCTCCACCTCTACCTGGAGCTATCAGATATTTAGAGCCTATATTTTGCTACGTATTTACATATATTAGAATGGGTATGTCGGGGCCCTGTCCCGACTAGTTATCAGATTCTCAAAGGCATACTCTTTAGAGGCTTAGTAGACTTAGTTTTGTTTCTGCTGTAAAGTAGCCCAACATGTTCTTTTTTTTTTTTTTTTAATCTATGTCTTAGTATGTGTCTTCATAAAGGTTCCGCTTCTTTTGAATCTTCAGTTTTAACATGAGATTAGTAAGATAATTAGCAAGTGCTTCTGTATATCCTTGATGTCCGCCCCTTTCTAGTTAGGGGTGTGACATAGACTAATGGACCGTGGATGGACCGACGGTCCGTAGGTCCTGGGGTTTCGGGAGTTGAAATTTGCGGTCTAACCTATAGCCCTAGACCATGGACCATGGTCTGACCTATGGTCTGTAGGTCCTGGCGTAGGTTTGGACTTAGAATAATTTCTTGGGGAGTTTTGGGACTGAAGCTGAGGGCTGACCTATGGCCCTGGACCATAGACCATGGCCTAAACTACAGTCCGTAAATCCCGGCGTGGGTGGACTCTTAGCTGGATTTCTAGGATGTTTCTGGGGGGGGGGGGGGCGGGTTGCAGGTGGCCATCCATAGACCACCGAAAAGGACCATGGGTCACCCTATAGTCCGTGAGTGGTGCCAGTCGGTGGCACCTGTAACTTCTGAAATGTCTACATTTTGGTTTTCTAGTATATAGGGTGTTACATCAAACATTTTTTCTGACTTTTCAAATATTTTCTCCATTATAAAATATCCATGAAAGGCTGCTACAAATGCACCATAATACCAACAGGTATCAAGAGAAAAAAAAAAAAATTAAGTACTACTCCCTCCATCCCATTTTATGTGAGGTAGTTTGACTCAACACAGAGTTTAAGAAAGAAATGAAACCTTTTAAAACTTGTGGTACAAAATGAATGATAGAAATTTGTGTGGGTGTAGATCATTTCATTAAGGGTAAAATAGACATTTTATAGTTAAAGTGTTACTTAATATAGAAATGTGTCATTTTTTTTGGAATTGACAAAAAAGGAAAGTAAGTCACATAAATTGAGACAGAGGGAGTAATAGAGAAAGACACACAAAAAATAAAAAATCATACGCAATTTCATATTGTGGCATCAACAAGCTTTATCTTCAAATGTGCATCTAAGTCCTTTCCAAAATATGCATCACTGAACTAATCAATACCTTTCTTTTTTAACAAAATTCTATTATCTCTAGGTAAATTGGTATAAGCTCAGCCTATGCTATTACGACTTCACGAACAAAATTATCATTCAAAGTTGCAAGCTTTGAATCATATACATAAATACATATGTCTTTAATAGTGAAGGCACCTAATGCTAGCAACTCTTTATATGAATTGACTTAACACACCATCGATTGTCTGCCAAGGAACATTGACATCCATAACAAAGTCAAGAATGTGCACAGCTACCATATGATCCTGGAAAGCAAACTTTTATATTTCTTATTTTGAACAAATTTTGTATGCAAATCAATCAACTCATTGTGAAATAGAAAATTACTTGTGGTGAACTTCACATTAACATTAGGACCATATTTTTTCTTCTTACTCAAGTAATAGAAGATTATATGAAGGTTCTGAACATAACAAACTACAAAGCACATAATCGTATACAAGAAAGTATACACAATTTATATAGTATTATACATAGGCTATTCAATATTATACATGACTTATAAATTGACTATACAATATGATACACTCAAAAACTGTATATAGCTCAACTATACATGAAATATACAATAATTATGCATGAAATATACACTAAAGCAGATGCACATGCCATACCTATATATAAACTACACTTTAAGTATATAGTCATGAAACTATCTGGTCATTATGGGTAGTCTAATGGTGAATGAAATGGGTAAAAAAACTTCTTGGGTAGTAACATAAAAATTCTATGCTAGGCTTGTAATACCTAAGGAAATTGAAAAGTCAAGTTGGAAAGGAAAAATATTGAAAATTTCACTGAAGCAGGTTCTACGAGTTCTATCTACTGACCGTCAAAAGGAATTCGTAGGCCTGGAGTTAGGTTTTTGGAATTTCAAGTTTTTGAAGTTTGACCTACGAGTGAACAGGATGGGTCGTTGTTTAGATTATGAGTCGTAGATGGGTTCTACAGAAGGGTCCCAAACATAGTAAAATTTTGGACTTGAACTTATGTTCTATGGATGAGGTCTACGGACTGTAGGAGTTTAGACGGACAGTAGAAAGGTCTCATAGAAAGTAAGGTGAATTTTGGGTTTTTGAAGTTGGTTCTACGATTGGCCAGTACGGGCCGTAGAAAGTTCTACGAACCATAGGAACAAACCGTAGGTCCGTCCGACAATTATTTTTAAGGGTATTTGGATCTTTTTCTATGCATTTAATGCCTATACTATGTCGTTTTGACCCTAATTTTAAGTCCTATAACTACCTGTTTATTCCTAAATCTACCCAAAACCCTTTCATTCTCTCAAATTCTCAAATCTCATCCAAGTTCAACCCCTCCAAATTCTCTCAAGCTTCAAAGGAGAAATCTAGGGTTCAAGCTTCAAGTCTCCCATTTTACCCATTGCTTTTGGGCTTAAATCATAGAGGTATGTGGGAATTCATCAATGGGTTCCATTCACCCATTGAGTTCCAAGAGATTTCAATTCTCCAATTCAATTTCATCAAGATTAACTAGGTTTTCATCCAATTCTCCATGGTTCTTAATTGTTGTGATTCAATTGCTTGATTTTGATCTTATTATGAATGATCCGATTCAATTATACATTTTATAATTGATTTCATATGGACCCATACATTATTCATGATTATGAATATGAATTTATGAAGATATGAGTTTATGAAGAAAGTTATGAACTTATGAATGGTGATTTATGAAAATTTATGCATGATTAATGAATAAGATGTTTTATGATCTAATGGTTTCTTTTGTGATAAGCATCAATGAAGTTGTCAAAGATTTTCTCACATATAAAGAATCATGATTTAGTGAAAGGTTTTCTCACACATACATGATTCATGATTTAAGGAGCTACTCTATGATGATTTAAGCTTGGATTAGTAACCAAATTTTGCTTTTCCATTTATGTTTTATGTTTATGAAAATGATTATTCTGTTGGGATTTAACTTAGCACCGAGAGAACTTTGAGGTGGAGGCTCAAATATGATAGTGTCTAGTAGCTACCTCTAGTTCCAACCTACGTGCCCCCATAGGATTTTCTGAAATAACCTAACTAGTGGATCCACAAATAGCATATGAATCATGATACATAGTTCTACATTAGCAAGTAGACTCTCCCTTCTCGGTGTGGTAGTTACGTCAGATTCCATGTTATAGCTCACATGGTTTATTATCGATTAAAGTTAATATCCCACAAAATGAACTAAAGTTACTTCAAAGGTTTTATGAAGCTTTCATTATGATTTAAGATGCATTGACCATATTTATGATTTATGATTCTTCTTTAAAAGGTATTACTATGCTTTCTCTTGATTATGCACATCATATTTTTCCTTATATCTCCTTATGATCATGTTTTATATTTTAATACATATCCCTCATACTTAATACACTCTATGTACTAATTCCTATTTGTTCCTACATTATTTCATAATGTAGGTTTGACGTTTCTCCTCTCGATTGGCTAGTTGCTTGATCGATTGTTGAAGACTTAGTGAATCTTTATGTTTTGTGGATCATGCCACCTTTACTATCTTTCTTATGTATTTAGTTTTCAAGTTTTGTACATGGTGTATGAGTTACATCCCGATCACATCTTTTTTTGATGTATTAGATTGACTTGTCAAGAAAGTGAATAGATTTTCACTTTTATGTCAAACTCTTTCATTAAATGATATTCTCTACATTTGTCTAGTCTATTGTGTATATGTATGTCAAGTGGTTTGTGTATGGTCTTCCGGGTTCTTATACGTCATGACATGTCTAAGGTGTACATTGAGTCATGACAAATTTGGTATTTAGAGCACAAGGTTTTAGAAAAGGTACTAGGATATCTGACGAACCGCGTTGAGTAGGGAGCTCATGAGTGTGAAGCGTGCCACATTTATGAATAGGAGGCTACAAAATATTTAGGAAACTTCACTTCTTTCATTACTCTAAAGTTGTTCCATAAAATCTATCTCTATAAAGATACTTATCCTAAATCTTGTCCAATGTTTTTCAAGATATGGCCCCTCGAATAGCTTTTGTGAGAAGGAATGCAGGTGAGAATGTAGAACCCGAGGTTCCTCAAGTTCTAATTGACCCTTTGACCGAGCAAGTGACTCATGCCAAATTTTGAGCCACTTTTCAAGTATTGAATCAATTTATGATGACCCAAGAAAATACAGAAGTTGTTGCTCCAGTGAACCCAAATGTGGGTACGGTGGCGACAAGGATAAGAGACTTCACTAGGATGAATCCTCTATAGTTCCATGGTTCCAAGGTTGATGAGGATCCTCAATAGTTCATTGGTGAGGTGTATAAGATAGTAGGAATTATGGGATTATCTACGATAAAGAAGGAAGAATTGAATTCTTATCAACTTAAAGGTTTTGTTCAAGTTTGGTTTAAACAATGGATAGTTTAGAGGGTCATTAATGTGGGTCCTCTTGATTGGAAAAAATTCAAGGGAGTATTTCTTGACCTCTTATTTCTTCTTGAGATGAGGGAGGCAAAGGTGCTTAAGTTCATTAACCCCCGACAAAGGAATATGAGTCTGAACGAGTATGCTTTGAACTTCACTCAATTGGCTAAGTACGCTCTAACTATGGTTGTCGACTCTAGGGCAAGGATGAGTAAGCTTATGTCAGATATTTCCGAGTTGGCTGTCAAAGAATGCCGAGAGGCCATGTTGATTAAAGAAATAAGTATCTCCCATTTGATGATAAATTCCCAACAAATTGAAGAGAAAAAGCTCAAGTAAAGTGAAAGTGAGTCCAAGAGGGCAAGGACCGGTGATGGTGACTTTTCAAGGTCTGGTGAACATGTGTGTCTTCAATTCTGGAAAAAGTTTTCTGGTCAAGGTTCTTCCAATGCTCCGACATCTAAGTTCAATAAAAACAGGGTGTCAAACCCTAAGCCTCAAGGTGGTTGTTGTCATGGATCTTCTATTCCCATTTGTCAAATGAGTGGTAAGAGTCACTCAAGAAAATGCTTACAGGTTCAACTGGTTGTTTTGGTTGTGTAAAAGGTGGTAACAAAGTGAGGGATTATCCATTGAAATCTAGCAAGTGTAAGGATAGTAGGCAAACTCAACCTAGTGGTTCTGGTTCAAGTGCTCCTCGTCAGAATAGATTCTATGCTCTTTAGACTCTATAGGATCATGAGGGTTCCCCCGACGTGGTGACTAGTATGTTGAAAGTCTTTCATTTTGATGTATATTCTCTACTTGATCTGGGTGCTACGTTATATTTTGTTACTCCTTATGTGGCCATGATATTTGATGTTGGTCCCAAAATCCTTTCTAATCCCTTTCATTTCTCTACTCCCATTGGTGACTCTATTATTGCTAAAAGTATTTATAGAAATTGTCCTATTTCTAATTCTCATAAATTCACTCATGTTGATCATTTAGAGCTTGATATGTTAGATTTTTATTTTATTTGTGGGATGGATTAGTTGCATGCATGTTATGCTTCCATAGGTCGTAGGACTTGATTGGTCACATTCAAGGTTTCAAACGAATCTATCATGTCATGAGAAGGGGGAAATTGTGTCTTAAAGGGTCATTTTATATCTTGCCTAAAGGATAGAAAGATGATCTCTAAGGGTTGCATGTATCATCTTATTTGAGTTAGGGATACAAATTGCAATATCGCTAATCTTGAATCAGTTTTGATTGTAAATGAGTTTTCAAAAGTATTTCCCAATAATCTTTTCGGTATTCCTCCCAAAAGGGAAATAGACCCTCTCCGTGATACACAACCTATCTCTATTACTTCTTATCGTATGGCCTCAATAGAACTTACAAAATTAAAGGCTTAATTGAAGGATTTATTGGATAAGAGTTTTATTAGACCAAATATCTCACCATGGGGTCTCTGTTGTTTGTTTGGAAGAAGGATGGTTCCCTCTGAATGTTCATTGACTCTCCACAATTGAATAAAGTTATCATAAAGAATAAGTATCATATTCCAAGGATAAATGACTTGTCTGATCAACTCCAAGGAGTGAGTTACTTCTCTAAGATCGACCTTCGATCGGGCTATCACCAACTGAGGGTGAAGTAGACTGAAATTCCAAAGATGAATTTTTGAACTCGGTATGGTTACTATGAATTTTTGGTGCTTTCTTTTTGTTTGAATAATGCCCTGGCGGTGTTCATGGATTTGATGAATATGATTTTTGAACAATATCTTGACTTGTTTGTAATTGTGTTTATTGATAATATTTTGATTTATTCTCAAAGTAAAAATGAACATGTTGAGCATTTGAGGATTATGTTGCAAATTATCCAAGATCAGGAATTATATGCTAAGTTTAGCTAGTTTGAGTTTCAGTTGAGGTCCATGGCTTTCCTTGGCCATATTCTCTGTAGCGAAGGTATTCAAGTTGATCATAAGAAAACTAAGGCGATTAAGAATTGACCTAGACCTTTATCTGCTTCAGATATACGAAGTTTCTTGGGTTTTGGCGCATACTATAAAAGGTTCGTGAAAGGATTTTTCCTTTATTGATTTGCCATTGACGATATTGACTCAAAATAAGGTTAATTTCCTATGGTAGGAAACTTGCAACAAGAATTTCCAAGAATTGAAGAATAGACTCACGACAACCCCTATTTTGACATTACCAAAAGGTTAGGATGATTTGGTGGTATATTGTGATACTTCAAGGATTAGAGTTGGTTGTGTTTTGATGCAACATAGAAAAGTCATTGCTTACACTTCAAGCAATTGAATGTGTACGAAAAGAATTATATGACTCATGATTTGGAGTTAGTGGTGATAGTATTTGCCCTAATTATTTGGAGGAATTATCTATATGGAATTCATGTATATGTGTTTACCGGCCACAAAAGTTTGAAATATGTGTCCACTCAAAAGGATGTGAATCTTCGCCAAAGGAGATGACGTTATTGAAGGATTATAACATGAATATCCTCTACCATTCAAAAAAAAATGGATGCTCTTAGTTGACTATTAATGGGTAGTGTTGCTCATGTTGAGGATGATAAAAAGGATTTAGTCCACGATGTTCATAGGATGACCCGTTTAGGTGTTTTCTTGGTTGATTCTAATGAAGGTGGTGCCATTGTTCATAACTATCTGAATTGTCTTTTGTATCGAATGTGAAGGCTAAGAAAGATTTTGATCCGGTATTAGTTGACTTGAAGAAGTTGGTTTGGGAAAAAGCCCCCAAGGGGAAGATGGAGTCCTTCAATATCAAAGTCGGTTATGTGTTCTGAATGTTGATAAGTTGAGAAATCAAATTCTAACAGAAGATCATAGTTCTTCACATTCTATCACTCGAGAGCCACCTACATGTACTATGATTTATGGGAAGTGTATTGGTGGAATGGGATGAAGAAGGATATAGCAAAATTTATGGCTAAGTGTATAAATTGTCAACAAGTGAAGGTTGATCATTAAAAACCAGGTGATTTGTCTCAAAACATTAGTATCCCAACATAGAAGTGAGAAGATTTGAATATGAACTTCAATATGGGTTTACCGTTCACTTATCGACAATTTAATTTGATTTGGATTATTATACATCGAATGAAGAAATCAACTCACTTTCTTCCTGTTAAGACTTCATTTTCAGCCGAAGAGTGTGCCATGTTTTATATTCAGGAAATGGTGAGGTTGCATGGAGTGCCCTTATCCATAATCTCTGATCATGGCACTCAGTTTACGTCTTAGTTTTGGAAGTTGTTTCAAAAAGGTCTTGGTACTCAAGTGAAATTTAGCACAACTTTTTATGCTCAAATGGATGGACAAGCCAAATGTACCATTTATACTTTGGAAGATATTCTAAGGGCTTGTGTGATTAAATTCAAGGGTAATTGGGATGATTATTTGCCTTTTATTGAATTTTCTTATAATAATAGCTATCATTCTAGTATTGGAATGGCTCCATTTGAGGCTCTTTATGGTAGGAGGTGTAGATCTCATACAGATTGGTCTGAAGTTGGTGATATTTCTTTGATATGATCCGAGATAGTCCATGAGGCAATGAAAAATGTTCGACTTGTTCGAGAAAGTTTGAAAATGGCTCTAAGTCGACAAAAATCTTGTGCCGATGTTACGAAAATCGGTTTGTAAAATTTGGTTCAATTTTTCAGTTTTTGGTTTGATAAAAATTCTAATCGAAACCAAACAAAAATATATTTGGTTTAATTCGATTTTTCCAATTTTGGTTCGGTTTATTTTGGTTTGAATATCATTATTCTCAACCCTTTTTTTGGTCATAAATAAACTTTTAAAATTAGTCAATTTTTTTAAAAAAAAATTTCAACATGATTTTAAGAATTGAGGGTTGTCGTGACGAGCCATCGATCGTCAGCGATGAAACAATAACTGAGTGTGAGAACCGAGAAGTGAGAACTGACACCGTAGGTCTGCTTTACACTTTACAGTGAAGCAAAGAGCTTGTGGAATGGGTTGACTGTGAGAACTGAGTTAGTAACTTAGGGATTTATCTATTGGGCAATTGGGTGGGTGATAAATGTTCAATATGGGCCCTTTGTTTTTCTTTTTAATGGGCTGACATGTGGACTTTGGATGAATAATAAATGAGTTTAGGGTTTTGGATTGGACATGTATTGGATTTGTATAAAATTATAAAGGTATGAAACAAAACTCAGTTTTACGGTTAACCAAAAAAATACATTAAAAACTAAAAACTGAACCGAATTACCTAATTTTTAAAATTAAAAACTAAAATCAACCAATCAAACTGAAAATGAATTTTAAAAAATTTCAGTTCGGTTGATATTTTTAGTTTGAACCAAATATACCAAGCTCTAATGATGTCTATGATTAGGTTTGAGAAGAAAGGAAAGATTAGTCCCCATTATGTGGGTCCATATCAGATTTCAAGTGTATTAGCAAGGTAGCTTATGAGTTAGAGTTGCCTAAGTATTTAGCATCGGTACATTTTGTATTCCATGTCTCTTTGTTGAGAAGTGTGTTAGAAATCCAACATCTATTGTACATTTGGAAGGTTTGGGAGTCAAAGAAAATCTTTCTTATGAGGAGGTTCCAATTGAGATTTTAGTCCGACAAGTCTAGAAGTTAAGAAATAAAGAAGTTGCTTCTGTGAAGGTCCTTAGGAAGAATCAATTAGTTGAGGGTGCTACTTGGAAGATTGAAGCCAATATGAGGTCCCGGTATCATCATATTTTTCCCTCTGCTCCTACAGTAGCTTGAGGTTTAGCACCTCGTGGTTCGTTCTTTCATATTCATGTGTTTTAGTTATTCTCATGTTTCCATTTACATGCATGTTCATAAAAACTTGATTTTGATGTTATGATTTAGCTTGGGGTGATTCTTCATGTTTATGTGCATATGATAAAATTGACATTCATGTTGGGTTATTAGTTTCTCTCCTACTCTATTCATTCTAGATTGAGTCCCATTTGAGGACGAATGTTTCTAATGGGGAGCTATTGTAACACATCTAAAGTTGGAAAGTTGAGATAGGAAAAAAGTGCAGAAAATTCCTTAAGTAGAGGTCTACGAGATAGACCTACGGATTGTAGGAAGTCCTACGGGCCATAGTAATGGAACCATAATATCAACCAGAACCTCTTCATAGGAAAGGCTATCATTTATACCAAGGCACTAATGGTATTATCAATGTCGGATCACCAACACATTTCTTTAACAAGGAGATATGGAAAACCATGTGAACTGATGCCAAGTCATTACGTAATTCAAGTTCATAAGAAACTTTACCAATACGCCTCAAAATCTTGGCCCACATAATGGAGACTAAGCTTCCCTTTCTTTACAAACCTCATTACACCCTTCATGGGTGAAATTTTCAAATAGACCCAATCACTCACATCAATCTCAATATCTCTTCTTCTAACATCTGCATTGGACTTTTGCTGACTTTAAGCCGTTTTCAACCGTTCTCTAATAAACCGAACTTTCTCCATAGCCTTGTGTACCAACTCAGGACCTATCAACGAAAATTCATCCACTTCAAAGTAACCTATAAGAGATCTATACCTCCTACTAAATAGAGCTTCAAATGGAGCCATACCAATGCTTGAATGATAGCTATTATTGTAGGCAAATTCAATCAAAGGTAAGTGATTATCCCAATTACCCTTGAAGTCAATTACACAATATCTCAACATATCTTCCAAAGTTTGGATAGTACGCTTCTCTTGTCCATTGGTTTGTGGATGAAAGGTCATACTAAGCTTAACACAAGTGCCAAGGCCCTTTTGGAAAGATTTCCAAAACTGAGAAGTGAATTGGGTACCACAATGGGAGAAAATGGACAAAGGCACTCCATTCTACCTAACCATTTCTGTCAAGTTCAACTTAGCATAGTCCTCCACCAAATAAGAAACCTTGACGGTAATGAAATGAGCTGATTTCTTCATATGAGCTACTATAACCCAAATCAAGTCAAGTTGTCGCTGCGTGCGGGGTAAACTAACAATGAAGTTTATATTCAAATCTTCCTACTTCCAAGTAGTAATGCTAATATCTTAGGAAAAACCTCCCGACTTTTGATGCTTAACTTTCACCTTCTCACAATTAGGACACTTAGCTACAAATTTCACAATATTCTTATTCATCCCATTCCACCAAGAGACCTCCCACATGTCACGGTACATCTTGGTATGATATCATCCATGTGCCTACTTGTACTAAAGTTTATGGGCTTCAATGAAAATTAAAAACATGTTTATCACGAAAGAGGTGTCCAAATTCAAGCCTAAATTAAAGAAGATTGGGCCACATGAAGACCAATAACAGTTTCCAAAAATCTAAACGCTTAAAGTCAAAATTTCTTAATTTAAAATTTTCCTAGTTTAAAGTTTTCCTAGTTTAAAAAGTTTCCTAGTTTAAAGCTTTCCTAGTTTAAAGTTTTCCTAGTCTAAAGTTTCCTAGTCTAAAGTTTCCTAGTTTAAAAGTTTCCTAATTTAAAATTTCCAAGTTATTATTTCCATAGGATTTGAATCTCATTCTATTTAGGATAGGTTTTCCCTATATATAGTGGTTAATTTTATTATTTTAAAGATAGACATGATTAATATTATTTGAGAGGTATCTCTTCTTTATACCTTTGTATGTAGTTACTATGGATTTATCTTACAACCTTATAAGAACAATTCTTTAAGAGGTAAGATTAATTCATAATTTGATATCTTTGGTTTCTATTCGTAAATTAAAGAAGGTGATTAGTCTTATGCTAATTGTTGTCTGGTCTAGATCACTTTTGATCTATGTTCTTGAATTGACTCTATTAGTATGATAATTAGTCTTAATCGGCTAATATTGAATGGTAATATCAATTAGGGTTCTTAGCACTTTATCTTGAAATTGAGGATTTTATTCTTGAATTTCACATATCTTTCAATTTCTGTCTTTTATCTCTATAATTTTGCTTCTGCATTATTTTCTTCTTTATTTTGGTAACTCAATTCTTATCAAGTGGTATCAGAGCGATTCTATGAAGGTTCCATTCTTGATAATTTTGGGAGTTTCAAAACAAAAAGAAGAAAATTGTCTTTGTTGTAGTAGCTTAAGTTAAGCTACATATAAAAAAAAATAAGCCAAAAAAGAAAAACGAAGAAAGGTATTGCTTGAGAATTAAGGTATTTTTAGGAAACTCCAGATTTGTTTTGATTCTTGGATTTGTACCTCAAAGAAGAAAATCAAGAAGAGGGAAAATTTGAAAAAATATTGTAATCCAGATTGGCCTTTTTCTTATCTCATCAATTCCAATTCATCTAGGTATTTATAATTTTTTTTCTTTCTATATCTTACTTCTGAAAGGTTGTTACTAATAGGGTTTATATATAAATCTTGAAGGATCTATCCAAATGTAGTAATTTGAGTGGAAAAAGGCAAGAGAGGGTGAGATCAATAGAGAGAAGAAAAAAAGCCAAATTGAGAGATATTTATTTCTTTGATATTGTTTGAGATGTTAAGGTGACTAAGCAATGCATGATTTCTTTCTTCATTGGGAGATATTTCGATAATATTCTTTGTGATGTCATTCCAATACAATATTATCACATCATGCTTGGCGGCCATGGCAATTTAATGGGAATGCAATTAATGATAGAAGAAATAATAGAGTTTCTCTTGAGCTAAACAAAAGAAAATATAAACTTGCACCTTTAACTCCAGCCCAAGTTTATGAAGATCAGAAACATGTGAAAGAAGCAATGAAGAAATTTGAGAGAGAAAAGTGTGAGGGGAGAAAGGGAGTGCATTCTGACATTCCAAGTGAGGGAAAAGGAGAGGATATGTTATGTGAAGAGAATAGGATGCCAAGTGAGGAAAAAAGTAAGATCGAGAGAAAAGAAAAGAGAGATAGTCATGAGCATAAAAACAAGAGGGATGAAAGTGAAGTAGAGAAAGAAAAACAATAGAGTTGGAGTGAGGTTAATCTTTATTCTAACTATAACATTTCTACTTCTTCTTATAGTTGTTTTGACTCTCTTATACGTACCTATGGAAAAGCTTGCAGTGAAAAATCACCATTGGATAAACTTAATCCTAAGGAGATCGATACTACATGTCCCATTGAACAAGTGCATGTTGATGAGAACGGTAAAGGTAAAGAGAATTATTTTGGGTCTGTCCAAGATATGACTCATAACAAAAAGTTCAACAAGGCAATTGCGGATCTAACACCAATGAGAAAGGAAAAACGAGGTGATGTTATTCCTTTGCTACATAAGACCAAGTATGGTATGTATAATGTGATTACTCACATTTTTGGAGTTCCTAAAACACCTAAAGTCTTCTTGGAGGTAATGAACTACACTCTTAATTCTTATGTTGGTGACTTAATTGATTTTGAGGATGATAATATTTTGTTATATAAAATGTCAATATAAAATTGAGCATGGTATAGTTGATTGTGGATTCTCACTTGTTAAAAATAGGTGAGATGTTTGTCGGAGGAAGTTTGAAAATGAGTTTGATGATTCTTCCTCTCTTGTTCAAGTGTTTTTTTTGTGATAACTTGTTGGAATATGATTCTTTATATGTAATGAGTCATAATTCTTCAAGTGTTGGTTACTGTTAGTTGAAAAAGGTGTTTGCTAATAGTGATGATGAGGTTCACATGGTTTATAAGGGTGTATTTATATATTCTAGGATTAATTGGGTTAAGTGGACACATTGTCACTATCTAATTTTGTTCCTACAATTGTTGCTTTTGAGTAATGGATGTTGTTGGCTAATGCACGTCTTCTTGATTTTGAGAGATTTAAATTCGAGGATGCATTGTTTTCAAGAAAAGGGGAATGATAGTATCCATGTCAGCCTACTTTACTAAAGTTGATGGGCTTCAATGAAAGATCAAGAATATGTTTATCACAAAAGAGGTGTCCAAATTCAAGCCCAAAAGAAAGAAGATTGGGTCACACGAAAAAAGTCCAAAAAGCTGAACGCTTAAAGTCAAAATTTCTTAATTGAAAAGTTTCCTAGTTTAAAGTTTTCCTAGTTCAAAAAGTTTCCGAGTTTAAATTTTTCCTAGTTTAAAGTTTTCCTAGTTTAAAGTTTCTTAGTTTAAGAGTTTCCTAGTTTAAAATTTCCTGGTTATTATTTTCATAAAAGTAGGATTTGAATCTCATTCTATTTGGGATAGGTTTTCCCTATATATAGTGGTTGATTTTATTATTTTTAAGATAGACATGATTAATATTATTTGAGAGGTATCTCTTCTTTACACCTTTGTATGTGGTGACTATGAATTTATCTTACCACCTTGTAAGAACGATTCTTTAAGAGGTAAGATTAATTCTTAATTTGATACTTTGGTTTGTATTCATAAATTACAGAAGGTGATTAGTCTTATACTAATTATTGTCTCTAATTTCATCGTAATAGGGGTCTAGATCACTTTTGATCTAAGTTATTGAATTGACTCTATTAGTATCATAATTAGTCTTAATTAGCTAATATTATATACTAATATCAATTAGGGTTCTTAGCACTTTATCTTGAATTTGGGGATTTTATTCTTGAATTTCACATATCTTTTAATTTCTGTCTTTCATCTCTATAATTTCGCTTCCACATTGTTTTCTTGTTTATTCTGGTAACCCGATTCTTATCATGGTGGCTCTCGGGTAAATGGAATATCAGGAGCTATGCGCTTCTGACAAGATTTTCCCTCTCAAGTCATATACATTGGGAACACACAAATGACCTTCATATCGAAGTACTCCATCTTCCCCCTTAGGAGAAAGCCTCAATGGATTTCTTAAGCACTGCTTTCTTCAACTCAATGAAGATCGGGTCAAGACCTGTTTTGCTTTCACTTTCGACACAAAAGACGATTATGAACCACTATGGACCATAACACCACCTTTGGTAGAGTCAACCAACCAAATACCCATTCGTGCCAATCTATGAACATCTCAAACAAACTCCTCCTTACTATCCCCAACATGAGCAACACTACCCATTGGCAATCGACTAAGAGCATCTGCCACCACATTCGCTTTGCCGGGGTGATAAAGAACACTCATGTTATAGTCCTTTAATAACTCAAGCAACCTTCTTTGCTTAAGATTTAGATCCTTTTTTTTAAACACATATTGCAAACTTTTGTGGTCGGTAAAGACACCAACATGAACACCATATAAGTAATCCCTCCAAATTTTTAAAGCAAACACAACTTCCACTAGTTCTAAATCATGGGTAGGATAGTTCTTTTCATGTACCTTAAGTTGCCTTGAGGCATAGGCAATGACTTTCCCATTTTGCAAAAGGACGCATCCTAACCCAATTCTTGAAGAATAACAATAAAAAAACAGACCCATCGATTCCTTTCGGTAAAGTCAACACCGGAGCGGAAGTAAGTCTATCCTTCAATTCCTGAAATCTTTTCTCACAAGCTTCCGACCATAAAAATTTGACTTTTTTTTTGGTTAATGTCTCCAATGGAGAGGCAATCGAAGAAAACCCTTCCACTAATCTTCTATTGTAACCGGCTAAACCCATGAAACTTCTAATATCCGAATGGGATAGAGGTCTAGGCCAATTCTTAATCGCATATGTATTCTTAGGATCTACCTCAATATCCTTTCCAGAAATAATGTGACCAAGGAAAGCTACCGATCTCAACCAAAACTCACACTTACTAAACTTTCCAAAGAGTTGTTGGTCCTTGAGGACTTCCAACACAATCCTCAAATGATCGGTGTGCTCATCTTCACTCCTTGAATAGATCACTATGTAATCAATGAACACAATCGCAAACATGTCGAGGTATTATCTAAACACCCTATTCATCAAATACATAAATATGGCCGGATCATTAGTCAAGCCAAAGGACATCACCAAAAACTCATAATGACCATATTGTGTTTGAAATGCCATTTTTGGAATATCATTTTCTCTCACCCTTAATTGGTGATAACCCGATAGGAGGTCAATCTTAGAGAAGTAACTTGATCCTTGTAGTTTGATCAAACAAGTCATCTATCCTTGGAAGAGGATACTTATTCTTAATGGTAACCTTATTCAACTGACGGTAATCAATGCACATACGAAGAGAACCATCTTTCTTTCAAACAAACAAAACTGGAGCCCCCCCATAGAGAGATACTCGGTCGGATGAAACCCTTATCTAACAAATTTTTCAGTTGCTCATTTAATTCCTTAAGTTCTGCTGAATCCATCCGGTAAGGAGGAATAGAGATAGGTTACATATCTGGGGAAGGCCAATACCAAAGTAGATCATTAGGAAAAACTTCCAAAAACTCATTAACAACGGAGACCGACTCAAGAGTAGGGGTTTTAGAATCCATATCCCTCGACCTAACTAGATGGTATAAACAACCCTTAAAAATCAGCTTTATAGATTTAAGACAAGAAACAAACCGACCTATCGGCATAAACTTTTCCCCTTTCCACTCTAGGATAGGCTCATTTGTAAACTGCAACTTGACCACTTGGGTTCTACAATCAATAGAAGTACAACAAGAATGCAACTAGTCAATATAAAGGATAACAACGAAATGTAGCATATCAAGTTGTACAAGATCAACATGAGTGACTTTATAGGATAAGGAGACGGAACAATTTCTATGGACTCTCTTAGCCACAATAGATTCACTGATAAGAGTAGAGATAGAAAAGGTCTAACAACACCTCCGAAATAACATCGAACCTCATTGCCACATATGGCATAACAAAAGACAAAGTAGCACTGGGATCAAGTAAAGCATAAACATCAAGATGAAATGCTTTCAACATACCGGTAATCATAACGGGAGAACCTTCTTGCTCATGACAAGTCTTGAGTGCATAAAATTTGTTTTGCTTCTAGCTGCCACTAGAATCTGACGAAGGAGTAGGTTGAACACATCATTATATCCTTCAGTCTTAGCAACTGAAGTACAATATCTTTTCTTGTGATTCATCTTTCCACAACCAAAATATGCATTAGTTCCAGCTAGACATCTACCCTCATGTTTCCTTCCACATTTAGCACAAGTAAACAATGAAGGTACACTACTATTTCCTCCTAGAGGATTAGGGTTAGACACCCTATCTTTGTTGAACCTAGGAAGAGCATTAGAGGAGCCTTGATTGGGAAACCTTGGTCGGATGTTAGAAGGACCATGTTCATCAAACCTTGAATGTGAAAATTCACTATCACTGATCCTTGCCTTCATTATCTCCCTAGATCTTTCCTTAAGTTTCTCTTATCCAATTTGTTGAGCATGCACCATTAGACAATAAATGTCCATATCATTGATGAACATGGTGGTACGACATTCCTAGACTACCATCTCGGACACTCCCAAAACGAACTTACTCATCCTTGCCCTAGGATCGATAACCATAGTAGGAGCATACCTAGACAATTGTGTGAACTTCAAAGAATATTCCTTCACACTCATTTTTCCATGAAGAAGGTTTATAAATTCATGTACCTTTGTCTCCCTCATCTCAAGGGGAAAGAAACTATCAAGGAAAGCAACTTTAAAATTTTCCCAATCAAGAGGACCCGCATCAGCCACCCTATCTTCCTTCCATTGAATGAACCAAACTTGAGCAACACCCTTAAGTTGATAAGCAGATTATTCCGTCTTTTCCACTGACTTCACTCCGATGATCATCAATACATTGTAAACCTCATTAATGAACTCTTGAGGATCTTCCTCAAACTTGGAAGCATGAAATTTCAAAGGATTCATTCTAGTGAAGTCCCTTACTCTCGATGCCGCCGTACCTAAATTTGGGTTTACGGGGACCACAACCTCCCCATTGGCTTGAGCCATCATGGCTTGGGCTAATACTTGAAAAACATCCCTAAGCTCTGCATTAGCTACTTGCTCTACCAAATGGTCGACCGGAACTTGAGGAACTTGAGGAGGAGCTTCTCATTCCACATTCTCATTCGCATTCCTCCTAACATAAGCTTTTCGATAGGCCATATCTTGAAATGCATCATATATGAATTAGGAGAAAGACGTATAGAGTTAAACTCTATCACATGACTTTAGAGTAATGAAAGAAGTGGAGTTTCTTAATCATCTTATAGCTTCTTGTTCACAAATGTGGCGTGCTTTACACTCATAAACAAGACTATACTCGATATGGCTTATGAGACATCCTAGGACCTTTCTATACCTTGTGCTCTAAATACCAAGTTTGTCATGACCCAAACTACACCCTAGATGTGACATGGCATATAGGATCCCCGAGAGGCCCTACAAAATCCACTTAGCATACATCATACAAGATAATAGATTGGAAATAGAGATTAAAAGAAAGTTTTATATCGAAGAGTTTGACAAATCGTAGCGAAAGTCTATGTCATGACCCAAGTTAGGAACGTGACCAGCGCTAATGGAGAGAATCCCAAAGCAAGCCTTACCAAAATTCTAGAGAAAATTGGGCAGAGTTTCCTTTGTTTCTATGCCTATCCTGATTTTTCCATGTTTTAGAAAATCACAACACAACTAATAGAAACTATAAGCCACAACCTAATATCCATTAATGATCTGATTGTCACACAATAAAACCAATTCATCTCAAAATACAAAAAAGAAGTTCCAAACTAGTCACTTAACTACAATACGAAAGACTAATCATGAATCAAATAAAAGGAATGACGAATGGAGCGACTCTAAGAGTTTTTAAAAAAACATAACAAACAAAGCTCACCAGATGCTACCAAATCACACTCTCTAGTTAATGAAATGCTCCTCAATACCACCTGAGTTCTCTGTAAAAACAATTAGCAAGGAGTGAGACGCTAGCTCAATGAGTAATAATAAGCACAACCATTTCAATTGGGGGGGGGGGGGGGGGGGGGGGGACAAGTCAGAAAACATGCTAGTATAATAATCATAATTATGGAATAATGCTTTTTCTGAAACAATAACAATATTTAATCTTATGTGCGTCATATAAGAAAAATCAATGTAAATACTTAATAGTAAACTCAAAGAAACATTGCCTTATCAAATCTTATAGTTGGGAGGTTTCCAAGGATGAATCATGTAATCAGTGTAGCCTTCTCTTTAAGAAGTAACCAATAAGGGTGAACTCCTCATAAAGGAGTTAAATATTCATATCAGTAGATCCCTACTCAAGGGATATAAGTAATAGTCTACTAGTTCTATTTTCCCACTAGCAAGGGCTTTATCGGTAATATGTAACTACAAGGTACACCAGGTCTAATGAACCTGCCGTTAGATAAGGGATTCATCAAGGTCTACTCTCATTTATATTTTTCTTGTAATCAGTTGAAGCATTTCAAAATCGAACAGAGCATTCAATATTAACAAATCATATCATTTCAAAGTTTAACAATTACCTGTCAAAATACTATTTCTCAAATAAGTGTAAAACCTTTTCAATAATAGTAATCATATCTTATAAGAATGAGATCAGCTCAAATAATCTTTTCAGTATCATAACCAGTAAAAACTTGTCCCACATGCAAGTTCAAAACAGTCAGTAACACATTTACTTTTTAAACCATGTAAGAATCATGAAATTTGTGAAATACAAATTGTGGTAAGATTACTACTCACAATACTTGTGCGGAAAATACCAAGCTAGCCACTCAAGTAATCCATCTGAATGCCTTTGTTTAATCTATAATCACATTCATATCAATTTCGTGTTAACTTCTTCGTTCAAGGTAATTCATACTACATTATAAACCCAGCCCTAGAAGTTTTAGGAATGATTCGAAATCTTTCCAATTACCTAATTAGTGCTTTAATCACACAAAATAGCCTATTCTTGACCTCTCCATAAGGTTCTACCGGAATCTCTCATTGCTTCTTTGTTCCCTTGTTTGGTTTCAATCAAAACTCTTTATGTATAGCTGATGCGTACCCTTTATCGAACACCATTTTAATCGTTAATTGATGCCTTGTTTTAGGGCTACAACCCACTTTGCTTTTGTTTTCTTTTCTCTTTTTCTTTTCTTTTTGCTAATGACCAATATGCCCTTATTTAAATAAGGGGTATTACAGTCTAACATAGTCTCAAAGCCATATATTACATCAAAAAATGATTAGGACGTAACTCATACATCACATATAATATTTTGAAAGTAAATACAATAAGCAATAAAGGGTTCGGTCCTCAGAATATGAGGACTCACCAATCTTCAAAAGTTATTAAAATTATCACTAGCCACGAGGATGCGGAATAAGAGCATCAAACCCTACATTAGTGAAAAAATATAGGCAAGAGTATGTGTTAGTACATCAAATGTACCAAGTATGATAACAATGCATAAGAGTTATAATATCATGCTAAAAGGTTTTTTCATGACATGCGATTACCAAATTAAGCCATAAGATAAAAGGTTAGAAAACATAATCATAATCATGGTCAATGCAAGTAAAATCATCTACAAAACACATGAGAGATAATTATAACCTTAGTTTATGGTAAGTAGCCATTAATCCACATATAGACCATGTGAGCTATAACATGGAATCCAGTGTCTATCCCACACCGAAAAAAGATGTTCTTACTTGCCAAGTTAAGAACCATAAACTTCTAGATTAAGTGGATCCGCTAGCTAATTTCTATCTAAGATAAACCTATGGTGGCACATATTTTATGGGACATGGGTAATAGCCACTTATCCATTCAGTGCTAAGCATAAATCCCTTAACTTGTCTTATCATTAAGAGACATGGGTAATCATCGCTTGTCTTATCATCCAAGGAAGACACGTCAAGTAACCAATTCAAGCTAGGTTTCATTAGAATAGCTCTAAAATCCTGATTCAAAGTTTAGTTGAGAAAACCTTTCAACTCTAAGAATCCTTTATGTGAGAAAACCCTTTCACATTTATGTAATGAGTAGTATGTGAGAAATCCTTTCACAACAACAATAACATTGATGCCTCACTCTCAAAGCAAATTAAATCATATTCATCAATTTGGTAAAGAACATGCATATCTTTCAGATATTCATATTTCATAGTTCAAAAACCAACATTTTTATCATCATAGTCTAGAAACCATGGGTTATGCATGGGTTCATGGGAATTCAACTTAAAAGCATGCAATTACTTCAATTCATGCATAAAAAGACATAAATCAATTAATTGGATCAATATCAAAAGAAACCTATGGCAATGGAATAAAATCCTAATTTGATTGGGGAATCTAACTTTACAAAATTGGGGATTTTAGGAACACTATGGAAGAAAGAGCTCCACATGTAAAGACTATCATACCTAGGAGTTCAAATCCCTCAAGCAACTGGTGAATTGGAGACTTGATCTTGAAACCCTAGACTTCTTCTTCTTCCTTAGAGAGAGAAATATTTGAGAGGATGAACTTGATCAACTTTTGGTAATTTAAGAGAGTGAATTGAATCGGGTGATTTAAGGGTAAAAAAGTTTATATAGGGCCTAGGATAGAGGGTAAAACGACATAGAATTGGGTTAAAACAATTAGGAAAAGACCCAAAAGCCCCTTTAAAAATAATTGTCGGACCCCAATAATAGTTGGACCTACGGTCCGTAGGTCCAACTATGGATCATCCTAGTCAATCATCATTGGGGTTCATAATCTTGTTTTTGGACCTTCGAACTAGGGGACCCATGTACGGTCCGTTGGTCAACCTACGGTCCGTATATGATCACCGTAAGTACCACTTTTGGCCCTCAAAATTTCACTAAGTCTGGGACTCACCTACGAGACCTACCTATGACTCGTACATTGAACGACGGATCATCCTGGTGAACAGTAAAAGAGTACTGGGACTTGGCATTTTTAACTCATTTGAATTTGTAACCTACGGTCCATGGTTTGACCTACAAACTCGGTGGTTCTATTGGTACTAGCACCAGATCTAGGAAATATGTAATTTTTCCTTATTTTCAAATCGAGGCATTACAGATATAGAAGTGTAACTTGGAAAGTAGGCTCCCTCTTCTTGATGTGGGAGTTACATCGAAATCCATGTTATGGTTCGCATGGTCTATTGTTGGTTAAAACTAAAATCCCACAAAATGAACTAAGTTGCTTTTAAAGGTTTTATGAAGCTTTCATCATGATTTTAAGATGTATTGACCGTGTTCATGATTTACGATTCTTCTTTAAATGATTTTAGTATGTCTTAGCTTGATCATGCATATCATGTTTTTGATTATGTCCTCTTATGATCATTATTCATTTTTTATGCATATCCCTTATACTTAGTACATTCCATCTATTAATGCATGTTTGTGCCTACATTGTTTCATTAATGCAGGGTCTGATGCTTGTACATGGCTAGTGTATTACTTTGTAGATTTGAAGACTTGGTGAGTCCTCGTACTCCGAGGACCATGTAATCTTTATTGCTTTCATATTTCTTTACTTTTCATATGTTCTATGTCATGTACGGGTTACGTCTCGACCACATCTTTGATGTAATAGATGGCTTCTCAAGACTATGATTAGATTACCACTTTATGTGAAACTTTCATTATATGACACTTTCTACTTTTCTCTATTATATTGTGTATACATATGTCATGTGGCTTATGTAGGGCCTCTTGAGGTCTTATATGTCATGTCACTTCAAGGGTGTACTTTCGGTCGTGAAAAATGTATCAGTTAAGCATCAACATATGAAAACTTGGATAAACTATTGAAAGGATAGGGGCAAAGCCAACTCATAAGCAATATCTCCAACTGCCCTAAGGATCTCAAAAGGACCAATGTACTAGGGCTAAGCTTGCCCATCTTCCCAAATCACATCATACCCTTTAAGGGTTTAAGGGTGACACTTGGACGAACACATGGTCGCCAACATAGAAGTATTATGCCTACACTGAGCTTCCCGTAGATTATCTCAAATCACATGGACTATGCCTAATGTCTCCTAAAAGAAGTCTGTATCACATAGCCTAGGCTCTAAAGCCTCAAACGAACCAACCAGAGATCGACAATGTATTTCATACAATATTTTCATTAGGTCCATCTGAAGACTTGAATGGTAGTGGTTACTATAAGCAAACTCTAACAAAGATAAAACTAGTCCACACCGACCTCCAAATTCCAACACACAGTCTCAAAGCATACCTCCTAAACCTAAAAAGTTCTCTCCAAGTGCCCATTGATATATGGGTGAAATGTTATGCTAAGATCCACTCGAGTACCCAACTCTCCCTAGAAGGTCCTTTAGAAATTAGAAATGAAATGAGAGCTTCTATAAGAGATAATATACATTGGCACCCTGTTAAGACAAACTACTACTCGAGAACATAGTTACAAGCTATTTTCTCAAAATCAAAAAAAGATTCAACACACATGAAATGAGCCAACTTGTTCAATTGATTCACAATGATCCCAATGCTATCAACACTTCAAGAAGTTTGTAACAAACCCACAACAAAATTCATAGTTATCCATTCCTACTTTTACATATAAATGGGTAATCTCTTAAACTCACCACTAGGACTCAAGTACTTGGCTTTCACGTACTGACAATGCAAACAATGAGTTACGTAGTCTGCTATATCTCTCATCATGCCGCTCCACTAGTAGTGTTGTCTCAAATCTCTATAGATCTTAGTTGTTCTTAGGTGAATAGAATACCTGGAGCTGTAAGCCTCCCAAAGCACAAACTGAATCAAGCCCCGAACTTTGGGAATGCAAATACAGACCACCAAATCACCCAAAAACACCCTTGGAGTCCATGGTCAATTTACCAATATCAACTGTCAAACACATAACTCTTATCCTCAAATTATTGACTACGAATATAATTCAATAAAGTTAAAAGAGCCTCAAACACAGGCTAGAATCCACCATCGTATATTTCAAGTCAAACCAACAAATCGGAAAGGGAAATGATGTCCAATGTCAAAGGTCACTTGGAAACTGAAAGAAAGGCTAGACTCCCCTTACTTGCTGCCTTCCAGATCAAGCTATCCACTATCACATCCGCCTTGTCTGGGTGGTATATAATAGAGAGTTCGTAGTCCTTCAGAAGATCGATCCACCTACATATCCTCGAATTAAAGTCATTTTGTCTCAAAATATACTAAAGACTCCAATAATATATGAAAATCTCACAACAGACTCCATAGAGGTAATGCCTCTAAATCTTAAGCGCAAAAACTACCACCGCCAACTCCAAGTAATTAGTAGAGTTGTTGAGCTTATGTACCTAAAGTTGCATTGATGAAAATGCAATAACACTACCCTACTTCATCAAAACACAACCTAAACTAACATTAAAAATGTCACAAAACAATGTGAATGTCATGACCCTTTCATATTACTATATGCCAATAACTCACGAAATATTTTTAATGTATATATTGTCCCCACGCTAGTAGATGATGCTGTAAAAAAAATTATCAACTTCCAAGTACCCAACCTAAATGGGTTCATGCTTCATACGATTGTTCAAAACAAGTAGGAAATATAATATATTACATAACTTGGGCTTACACGCCCAAAATAAACAAAACTTGTAGTCATACTTATATTACAACCCATGGACATGATCCGATTAGCCCTCAAAATTACATGCAAATATACACCACATAGATCGTGTATAAGTCCCAAAGTTTATACAAAATATAGATGCCTATATGCAAACTTGATCTTCTTTAAAGTTCTCAAAATTTCCATCCCCAATGGCCAGCTTCACGCCTCCTCTCGATCAACCCCTACGATAGAAATAACATTCACTAAGCATATAGCTTAGTGGTGTAAAACTATAGGGTCGGAGTCCTCAAAAATTCACCAAGCTACTTTTATCAAGTCAATGAGCAGCATACTTGAAACATAATAAATAAATCGAGTAACAATATATAACAAGTGTCAAGTTCGATATTCAAATATACAAATGTCAAGAAAGCTCATAGCACCATTTTCCAAGAGATTCAATAACAAGGATCGCCCCATATATACCTCATGTCATCACACCCGGCACAAGAAAGTATCAAGAAGGTCCAACGCCCTATATCAAGAAGGGTCATAGCCCAATAATTAAGAGAACCAAGAACCATATTAAAAACGGCTTTCTAGTTCGTACTTAAAATAGACAACTTCTATTCTTAAGACGGACTACAAATCCAGAATCAAGATGGCAAATGATCCGAATCAAGAGGCATGTCAATAGTGACAAAGTCACAGCCACTAGAAGGACAAGGTCCCAACAAGAGTGCCAAGTGATCAAACAATTCGTACAAGTGGGTGAGTTACACAAATGTCATACCAACACGACAATGCAAAGTGACAAGAGGTAACTAAGGTATCAAGATCAACTTTCAAATATACAGTAGTTAAAAGAGTTCAAGTACAAGTGTATACACAAACCTCAATACTTTAGCGTAGCAACAGTCCAACAAAACTACGCGAGCTCAAACCGTAGACCAACCAACGTATTAAGGTCCCCAACTTGTTCACAAGTATTTAAAACCTTAAAAATACAATTAAATAACATCTTTAATTCCTAATATCTCAAAAATGTCGAAATAAAATAGGAGTATCATCAGAAGTAAGCTCAGCCTGCACAGATACAACTATGCTCCCAAAACAGTGATTCTGTTCAGTCTAGTACCCCATGTTGCAACTTAGATTTGAAAATAAAAATGACAAAACTAGACTTTATAACCTTCATGAATGATGTAGATACATCTCTTAAGATTGCGACGCAATAAGAATCATTGAATAATACATTTTGTACAAAAGGATATCATCGATACACTAACAGTTGTTCATACAGGATTTCTAAATCCAAAATTTGGACAGAACTTGTCGTGTGTTGCGTCCCATATTTCGAATCCATAACAGCTAAATTAGAGTTTCACATAAACATAAGAGTTGTAGGTATATGAATTATATTTCCAAAACATATTTATTTACCCAACAATGAGTTTTAGATAATGAGATATTCTAAAATTAATACACATTACTCAGCTACAAAACAGATTTTGACTACTTACCAAAAAGCAGTGTGTGTCTCGAATTCCAGCCAAAAGAACCAAGTTTTCTCTTGTGATTTTGCTGAACAATTGGTTAATTAAGGTTCTAAGGTTTTAGGCTTTGAAGGAACCAAAATTCACTAAAGAAGTGTCAATATATTGCCACACGAGTGATGTTTATCACTTGGACAGTTGGCCTTCAAAGGTGTTGCCCAAAAAGTTTTTGTGCTGCCCAAAAATATAGACATATCTATATGTATATGCCTCACCACCATTTAGTTATACATAATTAGAATAGAATATTATGTAAATACCCCAATACAATCCCTTAAAGTACGATTACAATTTATGCTAAGCAAATTTGCAAATATCACAAAATTTCAAGTTCCCAAAATGTGAATAAAACATATTGTAGAAATTAAGCAACGGTAAATCGACATGCGACTCTTGTTCGCATTTAGGGGTGTTATAGTGAATCTCTTGCCCTTAGCCTAAAGAGTTAGAATACGAGATTAAGAGAGCAAATCCTTGAGCTTTAGAAAGCTCGCCTCATATTTGGCTGACAAATCAAAAGAATGATTCAATCTAGTCATCCTGGTCAATGGTACTCTTGTAGATGAGAAATCCTCAACAAATTATTTGTAGTGGCCCGTCAATCCCACAAAACTCTAAATTTATAACACCAAATTATCCTCTCCTAATCAAAACCTGCCTCAATTTTTATCGAGTCTACCATAATACCGTCCTTGCACCCCACATGTCCCTAGAATGCTATAGACTTAAAATATAGCTCACATCGTGAGAATATGGAATAATGTCGTTGATATCTCAAACTCTGGAGCACAATCCTCAAATGTTGCCCATGCTCCTCCCTACTCCCAACTATACAAGAATGTCACCTATGAACATAGTGAAGAAGCGAGTCTAACTAATTCACGAAAACACGAGTTATCAAGTCCATAAATGTTGCTCAAGTATTGGTAAACCAAAAAGATATCACTATAAACTCATAATGGTCGTAACAAGTCCCAAAAATTGTTTTAGGGTTGTCCTCCACCCTAATTTATAACGGATTGTAACCGGACCTCAATCTTATCTTAGAAAACAACACGACACCCTAAAGCTAGTAAAGTAGGTCATCAACACGAGTCCACCTTGTTCAATTGACTATAATCGATACACATCTTTGTAGAACCATCTTTTGTCATGATCCAAGACAACCCCCTAGATGTGACATGATACTTAGAATCCTCAGAGACTCTAAGAAAACCACATGGTGTAGTATGGTACTAAGATAACATACAAAACTGAAATAAAGAGATAAAAGAAATAAGTCTCAAATAGAAATATCATCATAACATGAGAAAATCTTAGTACAAGACACATATGCGAAAATCTAATATCTGAATAAGTTTCTACTACATAAGTTATGTTGCTAGGACAAATCGTAGCTCACTCGAATATTTGATACTAAGATATAAAGTTTGAATGAAATAAAGAACATATGTGGCATGACCTCAAACTATGAGGATTCCCAAATAGTGCAAAGCTAATCAAAATCATGTACTAACCATGACCAGATGAATGTGTGTCAGAACTTGTATCATAAAATAATATAGGCACAAGAATGTATATGGCTAGTACTCAAAATGTACTGAATATGGGGAAAGATGCATGAACATATCATGATAAGTCTGAAAACATCATAATTCAATGACCTAGTAAATATGACATAAATCCTACAATCTAATTTCATATAAAAAAGTACAATGTCATGCATTCTTCTTTAAATCATTATCACATTCATAACATATGTAGTAATCATTTTTTTTTTGTGAGAGATATCATTAACCAATATAAATCATGTGAGCTATAACATGGAGTTCCTTGTACTGCTTCCACACTTAAAAAATAGTGTCTTACTTACCAAGGTACAGACCATAATTATGAGCTTAGGTGGATCCACTAGCTAATGTCCAATCGAGACAGAACCTATAGGGGTACGTAGTTTTAGAACCTATGTAATTGCCACTAGTCCAACTCGGTGCTAAGCAAACTTTCAACAGAAAATATGCATAATCATAATCATATTCATAGTCTTTGAAATATAAGGATCTAGTAATATCGAATCATTCATGAAAATCTCATAATCATAAGAAGAACTTCTTTAAAATCACGATTTCATAACATACTCATAAGAGACACTATAATCGAAAATATTTAAATCATGATAGTCTTTTCATAATAAGAAGTACTTCAATTAGAAGTATCTAAATCATGACATTCATTCATAATGAGCGGTAATTCAATCGAAAACCTCATATTTTTATAAAACTGCTTGATACTTTATTTGAAAGCATTTTTTATTCATACAGTTTTTATATGATAATGCATGTGTATCATCGTAGCTTGCTTCATAATCATAAAATACTTGCATAGCAATTCATGAAAACTATTATTGAAAAGATGTATTTTGATCAAATCATGCATAATAAGATCAGTCATGATGAATAAACATGAAATCAATTGAACCCATAAGAAAATCACGAAATCCTAGAATTGGGAAAGAATCATAAAGTAGAAATTAAGCTTTCTTGGGACTCAATGGGTGAAGAGAAATCTATTGATGAATTTCCCATAGACATTGGTCAAAGCCCTAACTTAAATTTGTAATGGAGGCTTGAAATCTAGAACCCTAGATTGCTTGGAAAATAATACTTGAGAGAGAAATATGGAGTTTGAGAGAATGAGAGTGGATGGGGAGGGGTTAGGGTCTTAGAATCAGTTATAGGTCCTCAAATTAGGACTAGTAATACACAGTATAGGAGTTAGAAAAGTAGGAAAAGACCGTAATACCCTTGACTTGAAACTATCAAACAATCTTTATGAACCCACTTTATGGTCCGTGCAATGATCTATGGACCATACTGGGCCTTTGTGAATCATTTTCCTAAAAGTTCAAATCTCTAACTTTCAACCACTACCCAAGATCCATGAGCCGTATTCCATTCGACGACCCGCACGGCCTCTCGTACACTTGAGTTAGAAGAATTCTAGTGACTACCACAACCCACCATCCACAAGTTGTGTTTCATACTATGTGCCATCTTGTAGGCCAATAAAAAAGGGTCAGAGACTTTGCATTTTCCCTACTTTTTTATCTCCCTCTACGAAACGTCCCCATGAACTGTTCACCTAACAAAGAATCGCAACTCCAACTCATGAACATCAAGGAACATTATCAAACTCTAACTCTGAACCACAATTTCCATCCACGATTTGTAGATCACTACACGATCCGTACATGAGATCGTACAAATAACTTTTACACTTTTGAGGTGTTATAATATCTCCCTCTTGGGAACCTTCATCCTCGAATGAGATTCAACCAAACATAAAATAGAGTAGGGGAAAGATCTAACAACCCAACATTAATGCAAAACATATAAAAATTCATAAAACATCAGTAGTAATAGACTTTGGGCTAAAACACCAAGTTTAAAATAGATTTCATAAACATGCATGCAAAGGGAAACGTGAGAATAGCTGAAACACATGAATTCAAAAGAGTATATATAAAGAACTTGTACTTCAAACTGAAACTGAATTAGAGGGAAAGATATGGAGGTACTTGGACATCATATCAGCTTTGGCCTCCCAAGAAGCATCTGCAACTAACTGATTCCTCCAAAGAAATTTCACTAAAGCAACTTCTTTATTTCTCAACTTCCAGACTTGATGGTCTAGAATCTCAACCGAAACTTCTTTATAAGAGATACTTTCCTTCACACCAACACTCTCTAATGGAACAACTGAAGTACGATAGCCACTACACTTTGTTAATAAAGAAGTATGAAATATGGGATGCATTGATGCTAAATTTGAAGGCAAATCCAACTCAAAAGCCACGTTACTGAAACCTTCAAAACCTAATATGGGCCTACATAATATGGACTAAGTTTCCCTTTCTTAGGAAGCCTCATCACACCTTTCATGGGTTAAATTTTTAAATAAACCCAATCATCAACAGCGAATTCAAGCTCTTTTTTTCATACATCCGCATAAGACTTCTATCGTCTCTAAGCCGTTCTCAATCTACCCCTAATGAACCTTCTCCACTGCCTCATGAACTAACTTGGGCCCCATTAAAGAAACCTTACCAACTTCAAACCAACCAATAAGAGGTCTAAAGCTCCTACCATAGAGAGCCTCAAACGGAGCCATCTAACTTCTCAAGTGATAACTATTATTATAAGCAAACTTAATCAAAGAAAACTAATTATCCCAATTACCTTTAAAGTCGGTCGCATAAGCTCTCTACATATCTTCAAAAGTCTAAATTTTCCATTCTGCCTGACCATTAGTCTGAGGTGAAAAGTTATGCTTTGTTTAACTTAAGTACCAAGTCCTTTCTGAAATGATGTCCAAATTTGAGAAATGAACTGAGTACCTCTGTTTGAAATGATAGACAAAGGTACTCTGTGCAACTTAACCATATTCAGAATATAGAGCCGAGCATAGTCCTCTGCTAAATAGGAGGACTTCATAGAAAGAAAGTATGCGACTTAGTCATTTGGTCTACAACAACCTAAATAAAATTATGATGTCGATGAGTACGAGGTAAACTTGTAATGAAGCTCATATTCAAATCTTTCCACTTCCTAGTAGGAATGGTAGTATCTTAGGTCATACCTCCCTATTTTTTTATGTTTAACTTTCACTTATTAGCAATTTGGACACTTAGCCACAAATTTTGTAATATTCTTCTTCATCCCATTCAACCAATAGACTTCCCGTTTATCACAATACATCTTAGTGTCGAGTTCAAGGTTGCTTTACATATGCTAGCTCATGCCATGAAAACTCAGTTAAATCAACAAATTGTGGCCCCAGTCAACCTGAATAGGAATTCAGCGATAGCAAAAGTCTGGTATTTCACTCGGATGAACCCTTCTGAGTTCCATAGTTCTAAGATGGAGGAGGATTAGTAAGAATTCATTGATGACATCAAAAAGTTTACACATATTATGGGTGTCACACCAGTTGAGAGCACAAACTTAGTTATTTGTCAGTTGAAGGATGATAGAGGTGTCGATGCAGGCTCGGTGGACTGGGATAAGTTCGTGGCTATATTTCTAGATAGATTCTTTCCACCAAAGTTAAGGGAAGCCAAAGCTTAGGAATTTATTAACCTGAAGTAGAGTAACATGACTATGAAGGAACATTCTCTGATAATCATTCAACACTCTAAATATGTTTGATCGAAGGTGGCCGATTCCAGAGCCCGTATGAAAAGGTTTGTTTGTAGTGTTTCAGAGACGGTGGTGAAAGAGTGCATGACTTCTATGTTAGAGATTTAAATTTTGATGTCAGTCCCAAAATCCTTAATTGAGTCTATAATTATTTTTTACAATAATCAATTCAATTATCATCACGAATTCACAATATGTCTGGGGCCATAACCCACAGGTCCAGGACCAAAACATGGCTCTATTACCAACTTTGTCACAATTTAAAAACTCGAGTCATAATGGTACCTACAAAAAAACCCACTGGTGGTTAAGCCAATTCAAATCTCATAACGACAAGTAACAGCCATAGTAGGCAAAGACCTTAAAATCAGCGGAAAAAAACAACATAATAAGGAAATAAACAACAGAAGAGAAGAAATGACATAAATATATGCACAATATGTGATCCAATCCCACAACCTGGTGGACGATGGTACAAGCCACTAAAATTAGTAAAGACTCCAAAATAAGCAAAATAAATACAAACTTGTCTAGAATACAAAAGACTAGTCAAAAACTATATACAAATGGTGATAAGTTAAACAAGAATGCCATCAGCTCATCCTCTATCTCCGAATGTCCCAATGTACACAGGATCAACGTTGTCAACTAGCACTTGGATCTGCATCAGGAGTAACAGATGTAAAGTGTAACATGAGTAACAAACAACCGGTATCTAATAGGCATCATAGGCCAACCAAGCTCAAAAAATAATTATATAATGCAAAGCAAGAAGTAAAATGGTATCAAGGAGGCAGAAGAAAGGAATAGTAGCGGTAAGTCTAACCATGTGCCTCAATAATCTAGCAAAAAGCATACGAAAAAGTAAAGCAACTAACTATTATCTAATTGGACCCCCATATATTCAGAAGGTATACTCGTGGAAATTGAAACGAAAATAACGTAAACATACCCCGCCCCCCAATAAGCCCAATAAGTATACATAAGAGCTAAAGTTAGTCCTAACCAAGAGTAGATATATTTCAGACCTAGAGAGGCCAAAAATCAAGCCTCAAACTGCGGCTAAGGCACCCCCAAAGATCCCAATAGAACTACACCATCAGGTTTCAAACCCGACAGAAGTAATGTGTCTGGACCTCAAACTGTGGCTAGTATATATGCGCCCGAACCTCGAATCGTAGCTAGTGCACTCCGAAAAATCCCATAACTAAACATCCATCATCATTAGGGAATATGGATGATCGACACCCACACTTGGAGTTAAAAAGGACTCACTCCATCTCGAAATACATGTCCCAATCCAAAAGATCCAACAAGGCCCAAAGTCACAACTAAATTACATCGGGGTCATAGCATATGTAGATTATGGATAAAAATCTAATTAAGGCAGAGTTACCATTGATCTAAGGAATCACACGATCAGATCCGAGTTTGTTACATTAGTCTACATGGAGCTACGACAGTCCAAGCCGATGTCGGAGGATTTTTCTAAAGCAAACGACTCCAAATAGCAATTATATGACAATCTCTAGTCTAAGTCTAAACTAAGACCAAGAATAATCTCACAATGTCAATACAATGCATAAATCATCAACATGGCATGATAGGTATTGTAGGCAAGGTAAAACATGCTTAATTCTCTAGAAAATACTCGAAGTTGAAACTACGACAAGAATTCTATCAACTAAACATGAATCATGTTAAGAACCCTACCAAAACTAGTTAAACATCATGTGAATACCAACACAAGCATAGTCTAAGGTTGGTGAGTCGTAGCCTACCTCAATTTCAATCACGAGTGCTCCAAAGTCTACTAAACTAGCGCTTACCCTTCCGAACTGCCTAAGATCGACGTCACGCTATCAAATTAATTATCATGACGTTGATACAGTCTAATCAATACCCATATTGCAAAATAATATCACAAACCCAACAATTGGTTTGAGATGGAGTAACAAATACTCCGAGTTTAAAAGAGAATGACACTTTTTTTTTTTGGGCAACACTTATTTCAACTTTTCATGTGGTATATTTAAAGCCACATGATTAAAGGATATTTTGTTACATTTGACATAATTTTAATTTACCATCATAAAATTTAAAAAAATCTTCTCTATTTTATTAAACTTCATATCAAATCAAATCATATCATTTTTTTAAAAAAACAGAGAAAGTATATGGAGTATTTCTTTGCAATTTTAATCGTCAAAAACGTATATGTATAAATTGAGAAGGTGGGTAATTAAATAGGTTAGGGGGGAAAGCTGAAATATACTCATCTCTGGCAAAAGGTAACCAAAAAAAAAGGAAAGGAAGGGAGAGTAGAGCTTTATGTCAGAAAAGTCTACAAGGCATAGCCAATAATACTCCTCAGTCCTCAGTCCTGTAATGGGAAAGGGAAAGCCCAACGATTCCATCACCACAGCCTTCACAAGACTGACACCAATAATAGCACATAAATGGCCATTTTGCAAATGCCAGAGATCATTTGACTCAAGCACCTTTGACTAGTCCTTTTGCTATACCCTACACATATATATCTACAAACTTAGGGGTAAAGTATGGAGTAATTATTTTTATTATATGGCCTTGTGTGCTTATTTTACCAAATACTAGTATCATAAAGATTTCAACTTCATTGACATTTCAACTTTGTTTTTTCATTGCATGCACTATATGTACCCATTTGACCATTGAATACCAAAGGTGTAGAAATTATAAAACCACATGTGTACAAAATCAGTTACAATAGTGCATCTAGAGCTTTTTAGACATTGCAACTTTTAATTTGCTTTTGTCAATAAAATTGTTGCAAAACATGAAATCCATAATTCAAAACTTCAAATCCCATTAAAAACAAAAGTCATCACTCCCTTCTCTTTTGTATTACTAAGCCTTTATGATGGAAAATAATAAATATTTAATAAAAATAGTCATTAATAATAAAAGATAATAAGGTATTTGATGAATATTTTAGGTGCTTGCGTCGATTACAATATCATATAAAAATTACTTCTTTGCTGTAAAATGAGATGTATTGATACCAATAGTACCAAGGATAGGAAACAAGTATTTGACTTCATTTGGTGCAACCCTACAGAAGAAAAAAAGAGTGATACTGTTTGGATTGATTTAAAAGTTGAGCAAACCTATTTTTTAAAATATTTTTAACTTTTCAAAGTATTTGACAAACTTAAAAATAACTTAAAATAAGTTTAAAATTACTTTAAAAAAATATCAAAAACCAAAAGTAGTAGATCTCCCCCTATTTATTTTTTGAGTCATTTAAGTTTGACTTTTTATTTTTTGATTTAAAAACTATTAAACCAATTCAAACGGACTCCCCCTATTTCTCGTATGATGATTAAACGTATAAAAATTAACTAGTAAAATTTAGTTATCTTTTTTTAATACCAACAAATTCATTCAAGTTTATAATACTTATCTTTAAAATAACAATTGCTAGAAGTTACTTTAAAAGTGAGGGAAACGGAGAAAGTAAAATATAGTTCCTTAAGTTTGGACTTTGAATTAAAATAAACCTTATTTTCTTGAAGATATAAAACACTAGTAACTTTCAACTATACAAAATAATAAAATTTTAGTTCAATTATCACTAGTATTACAAGATAACAGAAACCATCAAAACTTGTGACTAATGACGTTAGAAATGAAAAGAAAAAAAAAATACGTTTCGTTAGTGCAAAAAGGGGATTCTGAAATCAGCCTATTTATATTTTTTGGATTAGGAGTTCAATAATAAAATAATGTGCTCTATTTATTCATTTTATGAGTATTCTTAATTTTTGATAACTTATTTAATTTAGTTGTTAGTTTTTTCTACTCCAGATATAATTGCTAAAAAATTAATAATTGTAATGTTAAAGTTTCAAAGATAATTTTTTTCGATGTTGATATTATGTAGTAGAGAATTATTACCCAAATAATTCTGCTTTAAAAATTAAATATTCTTCTAATTTTGAATGAGAGTATCCAAAGTAGTAAGGATATGAACAATGATGTCATATTTTGCACTGAAGTCTTGTGTGATAAAGAAGATAATAACTAAACTTCTCACAATTGATTCTATTAATCATATTAGGCAACAAAAAAAAGATTTTAAAAATAATCAATTCTTAAGAGCAACGCTAAACAACCCTTTAATTCGGTATTACAGGAGAGAGACATATTAGGTGGAATATTATCCACAAGATTACATGATGAATTAATTAATGAGTAGTTGATGATGAGGTATATGTCCAATGAATTGTGATTAATTAGTCTCTAGCGATGTGTTTTAGTAGTAGAATAATTCTATTTAGGTGGAGGTGGTTGGTTGTTGTTGTTAGAAGCTAAAGAAAGGATTGAATTTGCAAGTCTATTGATAGAATCAACAAGTCCATTGATGCCTTGTCTATTAATCTCAGCTTTTGATTCCTCAATTTGCAGTCTTCTTTCATGCAAATTCAACATTTCTCTGTGTCTTCTCTCTTCTCCCTCTTCAGATGCTTTAATCGTCTTTGCTATAATCGTAGCACTTTTGAAGATTGCACTACCAACTTCTTGCAAGTTGTTTATGTTGTGATGATCACCACTAGTCCCACTCGCTTCTCCTCCTCCTCCTTCGCCCTTTCTTCTTCTCTTTGCTGGTGAATCTGAATGTTCACTTTTATCGCGATCTGAGCTATCACACATCTCCAAAACACATGTAAACCAAACACTATGTCAACATTTCAACAGATAATAACATATTCAGTATAATCCCATGAATGAAGTCTAGGAAGGATGCAACCTTACCCTTACCTTGAAAGATTAGAGAGAATAGACCCTCCTCTAGCTCGAGTAAAACATATTAAAAATCAAGTATGCAAAACATAGATCAATATATTAGGTGCCCACTAATCTTGATATAATTGAATGCAAGGTCCAACTCCAAACAACAACAAATTAAATGACAAGACCTTATTTCCAAGCATATTGTGATTAGTTATATGAATTTTTACTATTTATTTTGCTCAACTTTTAACTCCTAAAAATTTTGAAGCACAAAATTAAAGTTTTCTATATTCTTAGTGAAATATAAATTTAAGGTCCATTTACACAAGGCAGTAAAACCCTACCAACTGCACCCCCAAGAGGCTATGAGAGATGATATACAAAGAAGGGATAGAGAGTGAGAGAAATGAATTCAATACACAAAGAAGGGTAATAATCAAGAATAATATTGCAAGCTCAATAGAACACTATATATACTAGGATATTTGATGAATCTTGGAAAATTCATTGGCAAAGCTTGAGAACAACATGCTTTATTAGCTTAAATATACCTAAGAAAACAAAAGGTTCATACATAACTTAATATTATGTTCAATAGAATAAAAATTAGGCAAATGAATTGACCTTCATTGAATATATCAAGTGATCAATATTAATTTCCCAATATGGAAAATAACATCCAAGTAGGACTTGAATAAAGCTATTAGATTGCAAATGAGAATGGACTTCTCAATAGTACTACTAGTTGGTGAATAGTGACTATACAATTAATGATATATTAAAAAGCTTATAGTCCATTAGTATTGATAGAAATTCTACATGTAATAAATGTGATATGAATTCAAAAATATTATAATTAAAAAAAGGAGTGAGAGAAAGAGTACCTACTGTAGGTAAAGGTTGAGTGTAAGGAATATTAGGTGGTGGTTGTCCAAGTGGTGGTGGTGGTGGTGGTAATAGTTGTGGTGGTGGTGGTGGGGGTGGCAAAGTTGCAATTTGAAGTTGTTGCAATGTGGGAGACATAGAAGTTGTGCTTGGATTGAAAGAAGTACCTACAAGCACTTTTTGACCCCTTTTGTCAACAACTTGAACTAATGCTTCATAAATTTCAGGCAACATATTAGTTGGCAAGTTCTTTTCTTTCCTTTCAATCCTTTCAATTTTCCAATAAGACTTTATAATATCTTGATGAATAATATTGTCATCATCCCCTTGAGCTAATAATAATTTCTCAGACACTCTTCTTTCATATTCCCTAACTTTCTTGAAATCCCTCATGAGATTATCCCACTTGTCATTACATTGATTTTGACTCCTCAAACATCCATGTCTCCAACAATAATCTTCCACCCATTTCCATCTTAATTCTCCTGGTTTATTTATATTACCTCTTTCACTACTACTATTACCATCCCCTCCTTGCCTTTTCATTCTCCTTTCATCATCCATTTTCTTTGCTTCTATAAGAACCATTGTTTCTTGAATTGTCCAATTCCCTTTCCTATAGTCCCTCAACATGCTACTACTATCCATGCAAAAGAACTCAACTTTAGGCAAAAAGGAGGAGTCTTTTATTCAAGAAAAGGACAAGGTCAAATGAAGTTTATAAATTCATGTGGATGGTTTCGAAATTTGCAAATAGGAATGATGAGAGGTAGTAAAAGTGAATTACCAATATCTTTTCTTAAAAATTAGTTTGCCTTTATTGAGAGCTAGATCTCCTAAAAAATTTCAAAAGATCTTGAAAAGTAAAAGGTCAAATCTAAAACTAGTGATTTCTACCACTAATAACAAAATGAAAGAATAGATAGGGTGAGGGCATTAAGAAGATGTGGTCTTTTTTATTTTTATTTTTGGAGAGAGAGAGAGAGAGAGAGAGATAAAGCAAGAAACCAATTGATAAATTATAAGAAAAGTCCAAACAAATCCATTCAAACTGACATATTCACAACCCCAAAAAATTTTCTTGCAGAGAGGTGTGTAGGGTGAAGTGAGATGGGATTTGAGGGAAAAGAGCTTAATAGTCATTTGCTGCATGGAAGAAAGAATTTGATGAGCATAATCACACATGAGGCTAAGCCTACCCTCATCATAACACCAAGATCTGTACACGCACATATAGCTTATAGGAAACTTTATAATGTAATTTTTGTTTGGTACTTGTATTTTTCAAATTTTGATTTATTCCTTTAGAAAAAATTCTTTTCTTTTTTTTTTTTTTTTTGGAAGAAGAAAAATAGACTAAAATGAGAAAATACTAAAGTCCCCCTAAAGCTACACCTTTATTTCAAGTAGATTTTTTTTAATTTGGTACCGTACAAAATCATTTAAATCCACAATTAAATAATTTTTTTGACCCTTTTACACAACAGTCATGTTATCATGAAACATGAGTGAGTGAAGGTATAACATCCCGCTTTAAAAAAGAACTAGAATTAGAAAGAACTATTTTTGGAAGGAGTAAATTTGAAAATTTTGGCAAGTTATGCTAAGTATGAATTTTGGGTCAATTTCAAATGTTCATAACTTGCAGTACAAGATGTGTTAGGTAGCCCATTAGATATAAAATGAAAGGTCTTGAAATCTTCTTTCCAACGCCACCGAGTTTGTAAATTTTTGAGCTCTTCTGAGGAAAGTTACCCGAATTTAAGTGGGGTATTTTGGTCTTTTCCTTATTCTATCAGATTTAATTCATTTTTAGTAATTAATTAGGGGTCTAAACTGATTTGGTTCAGTTTACACAATCCTAAATTACGCTAGGTTTTTAGAAAAAGAGTTCAAGAAGAGAAAAGAGAAGAAAAGAGGAGAAAGCTCAAGGCGTTCATCAAGTTCTTGCGAAATCGAAGGTTTTCCTATGGATTTTCTCCAAGGGTTTGATCCCAAAGAGGTATGTGAGTTCACATAGCATTGGGTTTGTTCACCCACACGCAAATCATGTTATTTTCAGCTAAATTTCGTTCCTGAAGTTAAAAGAGTTGAGTTCTTGATAAGTTCTATTGAATTTTCTTTCATAATCATGATTGTTGAGGTTTTGATGAATTCTTGAGATAAGTGTTAGTGTTTCAAGGGTAGTTTTGAGAAGATTATTGTATACTAATGTTGGGTACTTGAATCTAAGTGATTGGGGAAGAAACCATTCGATTCTAGGCAAATTGGGGTTAGAAAACGAGGAAGGAAAATGTCAAATAGAAACTGGCATGCAAGTCCGTGTTGTGGACTTTCTCCCCCAGTGAACAATTTCCCTCTTCGCATCGTGGAGAGAACATAGACTCTACTATTTCAAAAATTATTTCGCGACCAAATATTATAATTCATCTCCTCGTCGCGGACTTGCTCCTTAGATAGTGTTTTTCAACCGTTTCTCATTATTAACTATCTAAAACTCATTTAATCATCACGATATCTTTCCTATCAGAAATCATAACCTTGAACTTGTAATTCAAATTTAAGGTAGAATTAAGAGTCAAGTCTTGAGATTTCTTCGAGTCATTTTAATAAGTCTTTTACAAATCTTTTAACTTGTTTAAATGACTTGAGCAGTTGAGTTTGAGAAAGAGTAGAGTTGCATTCATTTTCTCTAAAATGATATACGAGAACTAAGTATTCCCAAGAGTAATGTTTTCATATTTAAGCAAAAGAGGAAACACCGATTGTCAAAAGAGTTCATGAGCAGTTTTCAGTATTATCTCTTTTTAGAGAAAGACTTTTGAGTAATAATCTCAAACCACAGTAAAAGGAAATGTTTTCTTTAAAACACAATGAGCTAAATATATTTTGGGAGTAACATTGAGCACCGATATGGGAGAGAGTTCATACAACTCACAACCCCCATAAATCATGTAGCCAACGTAGGTAGAAAAGGGTCATACTTTTTAGATGATTTTTTAATTATTTTTTTAGCATAGACTAATAGATCCACTTAGTTAGTAGGTTCTATACCTCGGCAAAGTATAGGATAGTTCTAGCAGCGTGGACTAGACGTTGTATCATCACATAACTCATAGTTGTGGTTGTCGGTTAGAGAATCTCCCAACAATTTTATTTTGTATTTTTGCATACAAACAGAATTTATATTGTAATTTCTAATACACTGAGTTGTTATCTACTGTTTAAAACTTTTCTTTATACTGTATTATTTTTATTGCTTTATATTGAAATGAGGTTGAGTTGAGTTGAGATGAGGTAAGTGTTTCTTTCAGTTCCAGTTCAAGTTTATGTCTTGTTTTAGATTTCCCCTCACATGCTCGTATATTCTATATACTGACGTCATTTGTCCTACATCTTTTATGATGCAGATACAGGTAACCAGGATCAACACATAGCGCTTCGTTGATCGAGTTGAGCTTCAGAGTTGTTGGTGAGCCTTCTTGCTTCCGGAGGATCCCTTGTTTACTTGCAGTCATTTTATTTTGTTAGTAGGATGTCGTGGGTCTTGTCCCGACGTCCATCTCAGTTAGTAGAGGCTTCATAGATAGATAGACATAGTTCATGAGTTTTTTCATTTTCATTCATTTATGTTGAGACCTGAGAGGCCACTTTGGCAAGTTGAATGTTTATTTCTAAAACATTCTAAGTTTAATTTTGAGACGGCTGAGTACAATTTACATTTGATTTCATTTACTGATGATTAATTATTCCGCTAAGAGTTTAGCCAAGCTAAGGGTTTGCTTGGGGCCAGCAATGATTCTCGAGTGTCAGCCACGTCCAGGGTGTAGGCTCGGTGTGTGACAGAAGGAGTATTAATATAGTCTCAAATCAGTGTAAAATGTCACATGACACTCTCAATTTGAATTATCTTCTTCATTAAATCAATTCACTCTGTTCTTTCCCAGATTCTTCATTGATATACGTTGAGAGCTTTGATTTATTTTTCTTCTTTTGTTGCTTAAATATGAAATCAACTTATCTTAATAATTTATTGGGATTAGGTTTTATGGGAGACTATTATTATCATGTTAAATGTAAGATTGAATTGCATTTGTAATGACTAGAACGATCTAATATTGCATATAACAATGCAATGCAAATATGAAGACTTGTTGCAAATGCAGAATTTCTGATTGGAGGACAATTCAATTAGAAATTTTGATCCTGTCCATGCTTTTGTGTATGTACGATATATATCTCTTTACTTTTTTAGTTTTTCATTAAATTCACTTGGTTATAGGCTATTTTAGAAAAAAAGTTATGTAAGTTCTTTAGATGGAGGGATCTTGAGGAAATTAATATGCGTTTCAATTTTTATCGTTGTATTTGTCATGGTATTTTTTTTTTTTATTGTGGCGTTAACAAGAATGTGAATGATGACAAATATAGTTGTATGCACTTGAAATTGTTATAATTGTCCTATTTACATGTTTGATTTATTTGGTATTTGTATTGATGTTTGTTATCAAATTAGGCTTTGTTGAAGATAAATGAAATTGAAGACATAGAGCAGGTTGAACAACCTGATCCAATCAACGTGTACAACAGCTTTTGAGTTACTCTAGGATTAGGTCGCTTATATCGACTAGGTTGCTAAGTCTTTTACTAGCTGAAGTTGATTAGGATTAGATTATGACTAGGAGTATTTTATTTATAATTGAAGTATTATTATAGTAGTAATAGTTATTGTAATAGAACTCTAAGTATAACTAGCTTATGACTCTACAATTCTCTCCCTATATAAAGAGCATGTTCTCAGCAATTTTAATCATCAATATGATCCTTGATTTCTCTAATCCTAGACGTGAGAATTCTACATGGTATCAGAGCTTAAAAGCTCTTCTGCTCTCTGAGTATTGATAAAAAAAAAATCACACGTTCAACTGTAAGGGCCCTCTCTACCAACATTATGTTGACCTTCTCACTTCACCAACTCATTGCCATTTGTTCTATTAAACTCAAGACAACAAACTACCTCATATGGAGGATACACATATCTCAATTAATTTAGATGATGAGATTAACCTATCTCATCACAGAAAATGAACCAACTAAAAATGCATAAAATTCCACAAAATTATCCATTATCATTCAAGAATGTTTCGAGGAAGTACAAAGGCAACGAAGGGTAGTTTTCACCTATTTCCAGTTAATCATTTGTAAAAATGACTAAATCACTTACCTAACTTGGTAATTAGATTACTAGGTCTTAGAATGCATGATGGTGACTTTAATGGAGGGCCTTATTTGATTTAATGGTGGAAAACCCTAATTTGGATGGATTAATCATGAATTTTGCCTGAGGTTTGAGATTATGATAAATTTGGGTGTATTTAGGTCATTTTGGGCTGATTTGTGTTATGTTGATTGTTTATAGACCAAGACCAAGCTAGACTTCATAACAAGGGAAAGACTTAGGTTTTGTAGAGCATTTCAAACTTAATTGAGGTAGGTGATAATTGAATTATTTCCCGTTTACATCATATGTGCATGTTAACTATTTTGCTAGTAGTACTTGTACAATATGTGATTAGCAAAATTATAATATCTAGTAAGGAAAATCTGAAAGGGATGAAATTAAAATGATAACCCGTTATCAGTATCATGCGATGAACTTGTCATATTGCTTGTGGTACCAAAGTGATTGTGGTTGTGATTGTGTGATGTATGTTTCTCGGTTGACTCATATGCCACGCCATGTTATCAGTTGACTCAGGTATCGTTCCTAGTACATGATATCTCTTGGTTGGCTTGGGTACCACACCTAGTACATATATTAGTTGGCTCGAGTACCACGCCCGACACAAGATATCATATTGGTTTGCATGGGTATCATATCTGGTAAATATTTCATATTAGTTTGCTAGGGTACAACACTTGGTACATGTGATTGTTTTATGTGTTGGTTCCATGAGTGAACCGTGTTTTTTTTTATTGTAATGTTGTCGAGAATATTTGTATTTTGTCTTATTTTACTAAGTTTTTTTTCCTATTTATATTTCGTATATTTAGAACTGGTTAATAATCCTATCAGTACACTGTAGATTTTGTATACTAATACTACACTTGCTGTTACTTTGTGGAGTACATGAATATTTTCAGTGGCTGCTATGCGACCTCGGTTGTGACTCCAGTGCTTCCAGAATTCAAGGGTGAACCTAAGGGTGAGGTGTCTCATCTAGGTTGTCATGGATTTATCTTTCCGCTCTAGCCCATTCTTTGATTAGACTCTATTGTTTGTGGGGTTACAGCCCCATATTCTATATTATGTTAGATGATTTGATATATAACTTTCAAGTTCTAGAGGGTTATTCTGTAATTTTTTTTCTAACTTTGACTTTTGGTTATGAAAACTTGTGTTAAATATTTAAAAAACTTTTACTCCTGGTTGTTTAGTCGGTTTCATGTTGATACATATTTGGTTCTCCCACCAAGGGTTAGTGTGGGTGCCTCTCATGATGGGTTGGGTTATGACAAAGTTGGTCTCAGATTCTTCGATTCATGAGATCTCATCGTACTAAAATAGTTTTAGTAGAGTCTTGCGGAATAGTATGGAGACATATGTACTTCACTTTTCCTCTAGAGGTTACATGACTTTAGGAAGTTATCTCCTCTTTTCTTCATTCGTGCAATGACTTAATTCGAATTGGTATCTGGTGATCCAAATTGATATCTGACTTTCTTCATTCTTTGTCCGCATATGATTGACACCATACATAATAGAGTAAGGTTATTGTTCCAGCTCTGGAATCGATAATGCGAGGGCAAGAAAGGGGCTGAGGTACAGAAAGAACAACACCTGTTAGGGGTAGAGCTCAGGTAGAGGCTGGGCCGAGACCGAAGACCCCTCCCCCACCCAGGCTTGTTAATGAGGATATGTAGGTAGAGTATAAGGAGGTTCCAAACCCGAGATGGTAGCACAGGTTGGGGGTGTAGGCCTTCCCCTTATGGCTTCTGAGATTGTCAATCTTAACAGGTGGGTACTGGAGCCACTCCCCCTATGCTAACTACTTAGGCCCTAGGTGCTCATCTTATTGTTACTACCGCTCTCAAGATGGAGAAAGCTTCAGGTACTGGTGCGTTCTTCCATATGATACTAGGCCATGTTATGATATGCACTGAGCATGAGCTGTTGACCAAGTTTATGAAGCTGAAGCCTCTGTTGTAACATCATGGTATTAAGAGTGAGATTGATTTTGAGTTCATCTTGGATTGTTATTAAAGGTTGCATAAGCTAGGTATTGTGCAGTTGCATGAAGTGAAGTTCATTACTTTCCAGGGAGATGCTAAGTAGTGGTGGAGGGCTTATGTAGAGTGTAGTTCGTCTGTTTTGCCTCTGTTGAGATGGACTCAATTTCACACCCTATTCATGGAGAAGCATGTCTGTTGCAGTCTATGAGGCTATATTTCATGCTTTGTTTCACTATGCTACCTAACTTTTGGGCGCAAAGGAGCAGAGGATTTGTCTGCATGTGACAGGTTTGAACATTATGAAAGGTATGGGCACAAAGATGTATTTTTAATCCAAAAATTAATATTAAGAGCAATTAGATTCAACAAATGGAAAGAGAACAAATTTAAATAACCTTTGTTGTGTTAAGCAAATTTAGTGCCTATTTGGCATTGCTGCTAAAAACTACTTATTTTTAGAAGGTTTTTTTAAAATAGCTTTTTAAAGAAGTGATTTTCCTTTGTGTTTGGCAAATTCATTTGAAAAGTGCTTTTGATAAACAATTTGTGTTTGGCGTGTTTTTAAAAAAAGTGCTTTTGAGAGTTAAATTACAAAAAATGGCAAGTATCAATGTTAATTAATTAAAATGTACATATTCAAATTTTCAATAAATATTATACACAGATAAATATTGTTGAAAAATATTGAAATGAGGAATCTTTTTGTTATTTGTTACATATTTTTTTGGATTCAATATTAACAATTATCCTTTTTTTGTTATAATACTCTAAAGTTTTAAGAAATTCAAGTTAAAAAAAAATAATATGTAGATTAATAAAAGATTTTTTTTATTTTTTATTTTTGGAAGGGGTCTAAATCTTTAATTATTACTTTTTTTAATCATGCAAAAATATTGTTGTTACTTTTATTTCTAATTCTATAAAATAATATATAAAATAATATATACTATATAAAGTATAAATAGTAATATAAATTTTTTTTTATAATATAAAAATAAAAATAAAATTTTTGGATGAAAATTAACCAAACTTATGAGATATGTTAATAAATTAATAAGATATATATATATATATTGATACATATGTATCTATGTAAAGAATATTTTAGTCTTAAAAATATTTTTCTGCTTCTGCTTTTTTTAAAAAGCAAAACTTTTTAGCTTCTTCGCAACAACAGAAAAATTGCTTCTGCTTCTCTTTAAAAACAATTTTAAAGATATGCCAAATACTTAATTTTTTAAGAAAAAATATTTTTTCTAAAAAAAATAATAATTTCTGACCTTCCAACAGCAATACCAAACGGACTCTTAAAAGAGAGTCAGCTTAGACTAAAATGACTTCCTAAAAGAAGACGAAGCAAATAAAGCACAACTACAAAACAATGCAAATAAAGCACAATTAGTGTGGTTTTCTTGCCAATTAGGACACCCTAATTATTAGGTTAGGGTTTAGTAAATCTTTGTTACCATGCAAAAGGTACCAAATTAATTTTGACAATGTATCTTTGTCGTTGTACTCATTTATTAATTTATATATATTTACTTCCTGTCATATTACATATTTTTGTTTAGGGATGTTCTAAAAGTAATATTATTTTTATGGTAGAAATAAATAACTTTGAAGATTTTAGTTTATACTTAATAAAATAATTTAAATCATATAAATATCTAACATAAAATGAACTAAACTATAAAATCTTAAAATATTCATTGCTTTTTAATTATATACTGGTATTTTGTTAATACAATTTAATAATATGTACATATACAAGTATAAATATATAGTGTGACAATGACAGTTTTGTCCTTGGTGAATTTGGACTGTCCAAGCAGTGTCTTGAAGTCAGGGGGGCAATTAAAGAGTATCTGCCACGTCACTGATTCTTTTTTCCAACTTTATATCAAACCTGCCAATTAGGACAACTGTGGGCCCCATAAACTTTGACTGAATTGACTGCCCTTTGACCGAAGAGGACAGCCATTGCCCCTCACTCGTCACTGTCGTTCTTAGTATTTGGACTCTAGCCTGATTCATTTGCAGGATACAGTACACACACCAAAGGCTATTTATGTAAATTCAGTTGACGGAAATTGATTAAATTTGTTGTTCAATTTTACGAAATAGACCACTGATATCATTTGTTACATTTTAATCCCAAAAATATAATAGAGGATATAAAAAGTCTATTTCACATAGTTTAGAAATAATTTTGACTCTCAAAACAAAACAAATGTGTGTATCTCATAGTCATAGTATTAAGTACAAGCAAAGGTTTTATGCGTTTTATCTATCACTATGTTATTTCTTTATATTATAATAGAACAAAACGAAACAAATGTGTGTATCTCATAGTCATAGTATTAAGTACAAGCAAAGGTTTTATGTGTTTTATCTATCACTATGTTATTTCTTTATATTATAATGGAAAAAAATGTTTGAAATATATTTAAATTTTGATCGAAATTGCTGTAACAATAACGAACTTTAGAAATGACCTTTTACCTCTGCACTATTTAATAATGTATTTTAAAGGTATATATATTTTCACGTGGATATCATAAATATCACATCATTATAAATGATAACGTGTCCACGTAGACACATATTTACCTTTAAAATACACTATTAAATAATGTAGGAATAAAATGTCTTCCAATAAATTTAATAACGTAACAATAATTTCATCTAAAATTAAAATATTTTTCTGATCATTTTTCCTATTATAATAGAAGTAATTGTGTGAAGGGTGGAGTGTACTAATTCAATCCTACAAAGAGTAAATTTATCATGTCAGAATCAAATTTTACGGGCTCAACGTCCTATTCTGGGTCAAATTATTTTAATCAATTCGAAATCAATAATCAAGTTTTAATGTCCTAAATATTAAGACTTCTTATATAGTTCAAATAATAATCAAAATTTTAGTTAACTTTAAAAGGTCCTAATTTTTACAATAAAATTACTAAATTACATTATTTTTTTCTAATATGAAATTTATTTTTAAAGGGTAAGAAAGACGAAGAGCATTTTGCAAAAGGCATTTGTGCTTTTACTATAATTTTATTTTAATGAGAAGAAGATATTATTTTATCCGAATAGATGGAACTTGTGAATATATGAGGACATAAATAACATAACATGACATACAATTAACATGAAGAAATTTTATAAAGAATAAAAATACAAATAACATAAATTTTAAATCACATAATATCAATAATAGACTCAACTAAGGGAGACAATCTAATTAAATTAAATTATATTAAAGATAAGGAAAATGAACTGGCGTAACAATTACTATAGTCTTCTTCAAATCCACAACATGAAATACAAAATATAGATTTTAAGAAAAAAAAAAAAATCTGAAAATATACAAATTAAAGTTAGAGATTGAATCAAAGGTACGACAAAATTGTTGATGAAAAAGTGATCAAGATTGAACTCAAATTATGAGTATGCTGTTGGGATCGAAATAAGAGGGAATCATGCTGAAGCCAACTAAAATATCTTGAGCAACAATAAGAAAGAGAAATTATATAAAACAAAACTCATTATATATTAAATTGGTTTGGATCAATTGACCTATATATGTCTCATAGAATCAAAAGGTATAAAAGTATAAAATTACTGGGGTGGTTTGGTAGAGTGTATAAAAATAATGCTAAATAGAGTGTATTTGTGATGACCTAAAGTATACCCTAGACATGAAATGTCGTATAGAATCCCGAAAGGTCTCACACAAGCCGCTTAACATACATAAAACACAATAAAATTGACAAAAAAAAAAAATTAAGAAAAGTTTCATATAATGAAATAGTTTGACATAAAAGTAGAAGCTTAATCCTAGTCCTGACAAGCCAATCTAATACATCAAAAGAAGTGGTTGGGATGTAACCCATACACCATGTATACATTTGAAAACAAAAGACATAAGAATTGCAGTAAGAGTGACATGGTCCTCTAAACATGAGGACTCACCAAGTCTTCAATGATCAACAATCAACTAGCCACAAGCTGGAGGAGGAGAAACGTCAGACCCTACATTATTAAACAATGTAGGTACAAGTATGATTTAATACATGAAACGTACTATGTACGGGGTAATGCATAAAACATGAAACATGAGCATATGAGAACGCTAGAACATGCTATGCATGACCAAGTTAAATCATAGTAAGATCCTTAAAAGGAATCATAAGTCATAAACATGGTCAATGCATCTTAAAACATGATGAAAGTTTCATAAAACATTTGAATTAAGTTTGTTGGTTTTGTGGGATATTTACCATTAACCAACATAGACCACGGGAGCTATAGCACGTAATTCGGTGTCTCGCTCCCACACCAAAAAGAGATGTACTTACTTGCCAAGGCAAGGACCATAAACTTCTAGCTTAGTTGGATCCAATAGTTATGTCTTTCTAAGACAAATTGTACGAGGGCACGTAGTTACAGACAAGGAGTTTGCTACTACTAGAGACCAAAACTCTACTAACGGGACAACCTCCATCTCAATGTCCTCTTGGTACTAAGTAAAAACCCAATAGAATAGTCATTTGCATAAACATATCATCATACATGGAAAACCACAATTTAGTTACTAATCCAAGCTTAAGTCATCATAGAGTAGTTCCTCAAATCATGATTCATTCATGTGTGAGAAAACCTTTATCCCATCGTGATTTCTTAATTATGTGAGAAAACTTTTCACAATTATGTGATGCTTATCTCAAAAGCAACCTTAGATCATGAACATCTTTTCATAAATCTTGCATAGATTTTCATAAATCATACTTCAACAATTAATAAGCCTCCTTCATAAATTTTTAGTCAAAATCATGAATAATACACGAGTCAATATGGAATCATTTGAAAAGTAGGCAATTGAATAAAAAAGATAGAAATTGAACAATTAACTCAAAATCAAATAAGACCTACGGAGATATCATAAACCCTAATCAAATTAGGTGTAACTGAATTTGGAGAACTAAGAACTTTTGGGACCCAATGGATGAATGTAATCCATTGGTGAATTTTGATTTCACGTATCAGGACACTTCATCCAATACTAAGTGCCAACGATCGTTAGTCAGTAATATAACCCAACTAAGTGAGTTGGGATCGAATCCCACAAGGAGTGGTACGATTCAGGAGCCAAGTACAAATATATTCAAGTCAATCACAGGTAAAAAGATTTACGAATAAAAGCATGGTTCAAATTTAGGGTGACATAAGTGTAAAATATGGGGGGTTTTGAGTGTAATTATCAACTACAATAGCAGCAAATAACACTAAGGAACAAGTAAGGAGACAGGTTCTTAGGATGTGATTAAATTATGGGCTAAGGTCGACAAGTGAGTAATTGCAATTGATAGTAAATAGCTGTAAATCAGTGAATAAACTAGACTTTAGTGGGGATAAACTTTCTCTTGAACAATTTACCCTGAATCAAATTGGTTTCTCTCGAACACCAATAAGCAACAATTAAGAACAACCTTTGCTTTAGTCCATTTACTCTCTCGAGCTGAATGCGTGGAAAAGAATTTAGGATTCACTCTCTTGAGCTGAACCCATGACAACCCAATACCCACATACCATCAAATTAATAATCTTGGTTTTAAAACCTCTCTCTCTCGAAAGCCAAAAACACGAAGGTAGAGTTGCATTTATAACTACAATCCTTTAGATTAAGCCACAATTACTGAATGAAATCACTTTTAAACAACATTTACACTATCAATTAAGAATACCCAGCAGCTAAATCAACCCATAATCACACCCCAAGAATTGGGGTTTTAGCTAGACATCATAAAAAGATAGAAATCGTTACCAAATTGTGTTTCCATCAACTTGGTACGATTAATTTCGTATTTACCAAGGTCAAGGTTGAAGAATTTCAAAGACCCACTTCCAATTTCTAACAAATGTAAATCTTCAAAGCTAAGGAAAATATTGTCTCCAAACTTAAAGTTCTCAAAACTAAAATTACTCTAATGAATGTTCAGAATAAAATTTGATATCCAACATAAAGTTTGAAAATGTATTTATAGTCACCAAAAATATGCTGTGAAGGACCATTCGGCGTAATAAGTCAGGATCGCCGATCCACTTGGTGATCCTCACTTTGGTCAATTCCATCGCCTTTTTGCTTTGACCTTCAACATCTTCAAGTTCTGCAACTTTGGGCGATCTAGAATTGCATTGCGGAACCATTCGGCGACTCGCCGACTACTTCTTTCTATTGCCGACTTGATTTTCTCCTTCATGGCTTGGCACACTGGAACTTTGGATGAGATCATGGCCATTCGGCGACTTGCCCAATAGGTTAGGCGATCATCAAGTCTTCTTTTCTTCGTTCTTTCAGTTGCCTTGTTCCTTTTTGCTCATTAGTGTTCATGCTATGTTCCTCAATCTAAATACCTAAAAATCAAGGATTCACATCAGTTATTTGGCATAAAATATGCATTTGATGACACTAAATCTATTAAAATAAAACCCTAAATGAGTCCAAATCGTGGACTCATCAACACCCCCAACTTAAACTTTTGCTTGTCCTCAAGTAAAACTCAAGTTTAGCTGTTCAAAAAGGATGCCTCAAACAGTGCTACGTAAGACTCAATCATGAATGCACACAAAAAGACTCAATTTACTCATGCAAGGATCAATTGTGCACTCAAAGACTCAAGCTGTGACTCACCAATACCAAAGAATCTCAAACTTACAATACTCGCTTCAAATATAAGTTCAAGCTCAACAAAGGTGTTCAAATACCCTCACACAAAGGATGATTCCATATTCACACACAATAGTTCAATAATTTAAAGCTCCGGAATCAAATGCATTCACTCATAGGTTTGCCTTTATTTTTCAATCAACAATTGTTTCAGCTCACTCAAGATAAAAAAAGGTCTTTTCAAAGCTTGTAACGGGGCTGAGTGCAAAGGTATGGTCCTTTAGGATCAATGGCTGTAATCCTCATGAAATGTGGTGTGAACAACACTTTCTTTCCTTTCCTTTATCATTCTCGTTCGTGCTCACAAGTCGCCTATTATTCATCTTCCATGGATTGTTGGTCACCCCATTTCTTTTTGCATTTTCACACTTTATACCACAACTTTTTCATTCTTTTCTTTTTTTTTTTATATGGAGGAGTTCCATCTTTCTCAAAACCATGGGTTAAATGGGACTTTTTTGAACTTCTTGATTTATCTTCTCTTTTCACCACACCCCCAACTTAGGATTTTGGCCTAAGTTGGCTATTCACACAAACCATAAATCATAAGGATTGTGGGTAATGGATCAAGAAATGTTATAGTTTGCATTAACTTTCTTCCAAGAAAAGAATAAGGTTCAAAGGGTGTTGAAAAAAGGATCACACACTCACAAGGTTGGCCACAAAATAGGTATAGTGTCAAATTGTTTCACACTCTTCATAGTTACCTAAGATCATATCATGAGATTGCATCACTTAGTCAACCGAACTAACGAGGAAAATTCTAGGTGTCATCATTCATGGTTCATGGTAAGCTTATCACACAAGACATTGATACCAATGTCAAATAAGACTCCACACTTTCGCTAGTGTGCAATGTTCATCACAAGAGACTCAATTTGATAATTGGCTAGTCACAACAAGATGCAAAATGTTCACATATTGTCTATGCAACTTCATTTGGCCTCATCGTAGCCACACATTCATTTTTGATCAAGACCGATACTCAATTTAGTAAGAGAACAACCACATTTATACACAAAAGAGGTGGCATATTTTTTTCAAAAGGGTCCAAAAATCACTTATAAACAAGGAGCCACAAGCTCAATCATCCACAAAATGCAGTATTAACACAATTTATATCTCAAAAACCCAACACAAAAAAATCATCACAAAAGGTGGGCCTCACCCCATCACAAATAAAAACCATTTGTCCTCAAATGCAAGCAAAAATATCCAAACGTCAAAAAGTAAGACAGAGAGAGAGGTAAAAAGGAATCCTGTCTACTCAGTCACTCCATCTGTCTGGGCATCAGTGCCTAGTGTTGTGCTTTGAATTGGGGTATCATTGCTCGATGTAGTGCTCGAAAATTGGGCATCAATGCCCGGGGTCACCTCAAAAGAAACAACAGCTGCACTAGGGTCAACCAAAGGCGTATATTCCAAATAGGTTTGCACAGCTGCATTGATCATGGCCTCCTCAGTCTCTGTAAGACCCTCATACGAAACCTCCTCAGCAACCTTAAGTACCTCCTCATTCGTTTCCGCCTTAGACTCGGGATTAGCTGTCTTCTTAACTTTAACCTCATCTTCGATGGTAGCCGGAGGCATCTCTGGCACATCTGAAATCTCCACCATCCCAAAAATCATGGACATGTCGGTAGACTTTAGCTGATCCACATCACTTCTCAACGCAGCAATAACAACCTTAAAAGTCGTCACCTTCTTGGTGGTAGCTACAAGGTCATCAATGGTAACGCTCAATGGTGTCAGAGCATCAGCCAGGGCAGTATGAATCATGCTCGGGATGGAGACCACGAGTCTAAAAGCACGATGATCGACAGAGTAGGCAAACTGCCCCATCCAGAGTAATGCATCCTGAGTAAGCGGGGTCCGGGAAATAACAACAGCAACAACTCTGGAAGGTAATGTAGTAATAGAAGAACTAGGGGTGTTAGAAGGGACAACACTAAAAGTACCTGAAGGTCCAAGGGCCGGAGTAGGAAAAGATGACCTTTGGTGATGTAGGTGCCTTGCCTTTTCCTTTGCCTTTCCCACCAGTTGTAGGAAGTTTGGTGGCCTTGCCCTTGGATGCAACTGCATCCTCATTAATTATGATCCCTTTAGCCTTCTTTCGAGATGGCATGTTTCTCCCAACAACTTTCTGTCTAGCCATGTCTGCAAATATATATAAATGAGTTAGAACTAATTCAAACATATGCATAGAAAAATAGTTGCAGACAGACTCGCTGAATCCCTTTGGCGAGCTAGATTGGGCTCGCCGAAAGGATTGGCTCAAAAATCTTAGAAAAATTTGGCATGTCGGAGATAGGAGGGCCTTTCGGCGAGTTGCCAACAACATTCGGTAAGCAGGAACTAGCCCACCGAAAGCTTTAATGCAATTAAGGGACAGAGGCGCAGACAACGGGCGATCAAAAAGGACTCTCAGCGACCTCAGGCTTTTCGTCGAAAGTTACAGAGTCAATCTACTCATTTAGCATGAAATTAAAGACAACACGAGGAACTTCGGCGAATCGCCTAGTGGTTCGGCGTGCTCGACCCAGCTTCCCAAACGACCCAATGTGCCTACTTTCAACCCGACTTCTCAAATTTAACCCCGCAACCCCTAAAAACAAAATCAAATCATGCACTTATCAAATTAAGTTCAGACCCAATACACCCATTACCTCGGGATACTCAGACTTCTCTCGATTTTGGCAAATTTGGCCATTTGACGACTTTTTCCCTTAAGAATGATGTCAACCGCTCGATCATTGGGCAAAATACGTCATTTGGCACAAATACGGGCTACTTAGACTTCATCCGACTAGACCCAACAACATGCAAGCACAACCCCACAAATTTTTACCAATTTTAAGGCACAAAATCACGGGAATTCAACCATCCTAACACTATGGGCAAGATTTTCGAGTTAACATGGGTACACTTAAATGCAACTATAATCAGAGAGGCCTAGCACACAACACTAAGGCAAAAGCATTGCATATGAGTACAAATTACTCGAAATAAACTCGATGTTTGGAAAACCAACCTTAGATGCCGAATACTGCAGATTGAAATGCTAGGCGGCAAAGTAATCCACTCTGAACACAAATTCGATGACTAAAATACTCTAAAATGCAAAAAGTATGGGAAATAATGTATGGGTATGAGTTTGGGAAGATTAAAAGTGAGGGAAAGTGAAAGAGTTTGAAACTTTTAAACCTTTGACCTTAAAAACCGTCCAGTTCTCGCCCATTCGACGACATTAGTTTTGCTCGCCGCCCACTCGGCGACACGCCGAGTGGGCACTTACCTCGCTGAGTTTTACAGGACCTCCAGTTTATGTGGGGGTCCTAAACGACAGACTAGGTCATGATCGCGGACCTAGTCGGTGATTCGCCAAGTTGCTTATGGGCACGCTGAGTTTTACAGACTCAACTTTGAAAATATTTTGAGTCCAACGGTAGTCTAGGTTGGGCTCGCTGACCTCATCTTCGATTTGCCGACTGGTCTTTTAGCTCGCCAACTTGCACTTCTCAAACACTTTCCACACTTTGACCTGCACAATCAACACACCATTATTTCAAACTTAAAACAAAAGAAAATAAAACTTGGGTTGCCTCTCAAGCAGTGCCTTTGTTAATGTCGCGGCAAGACGCAAGTCCACACTCAAACCCCATTTTTGGGGTTAGCCATAGTTTCACTAGGCAAACCCCCTTGCTGTCTCAGGTTCAAATGAGAGGAGATATGACCCATTTGGGTCTCCAACGACTTGATCAATACTGAATGGAAGGTAACAGTCTGGCTAAGGGTTGACACGTCTTCTTTCATTTCTTTTAAAATCTTGTCTGATCCATCTACGTCGTTCAGGATACGAGAAAGCATATCCTTAGAGCGGCCACTTTCCAAATCCTTTGGCTATTGGCGTTCATGGGGAGGCACATACCTATGCTTCTCCCCATCCTTCCAATTTGGATTTCAGTCCCTCCATTCTCGATCACGATCCATCCAACCTTCATCCTGGTTCCAACCTTGGTTACCACCCTATCTCGGGTAGTTTAAACGATAACCACCACCTTGGTTGGATAGAAAATTCACCTCTTTGCTGTACAAAGGCTCAAACTCTGTCTTATCAAAATTAGCACACTTAACACCCACGACATTGACACTTCGAGCTCTAGCTCCCATGGCATTTTTAGACAAAATGTCAAATTGTGTCATGAACTTGGCCATGTTCTGGTCCCTCTCTTGGTCTTTCTCTATTTGCTCCTTAGTCTATTTGAATGTAAGAGGGGAGACCTGGTCTTCACGGGTGTACCAAGCCCGATTAATCATGGTCATTCCATCAAAGAGCTGAGCAACTATCACATAAGGTTGCTGCATCAAACCTCTTGGAGAAAGTTGGTCAGCAATACCTTTATTTACCAAGTCAAGGCTCCAGTAAAATACTACAGCAAGGCATTGTCAGGCAAGCCATGGTTTGGGCATTGGAGCACCAACTTCTTGAATCGCAACCAAGTTTCATGAATTGGCTCGCCCTCCAGACGCTTGAAGCTATGAATGCTGTCCTGAAAAGTCATCATATTCGAAAGAGAGAAAAATTGCACATTAAATGCGGTGACCAACTCCTCCCACGAAGTGATTGATTCATGTGGAAATTCAGTCACCACTTACACATTTCTCCCATTAAAGAAAATTGGAACAACCTCAACTGGACCAACTCTTAGGATATATTCTTGAAGGAGAACGGTCCGCAAATATCCATGAAACTTCTAATATGCTCATGGGGATCCTCATGAGCCAAACTAGTGAACAACCCTTTCAATTGCAAGAGCTGCAACATAGTACTTTTGATATTGAACACCGCATTCCCTTCGGTCGGAAGCAAGCGAATGGCACCAATTCCACCGATATGATGGGGGCTCGTTGACATCGTTGAGGTTAGCGATGTCATCTTGATGGCCTACTTGGATGCCATTGCTGCCGTTCATACTCATACTTCCTATTTCAAAACACAGACAAGCAAAACAAAACTAAAATTAAGTAAGTTCAACTATGACTAACAAGAACAAAATTTGACAACTAAAAAATCTTAAGTAACACCACTCCCCAGTAGCGGCACCATTTTGATTTCATGTATCAGGACACTTCATCCAATACTGAGTGCCAACGATCGTTAGTCAGTAATATAACCCAACTAAGTGAGTTGGGGTCGAATCCCACAGGAAGTGGTACGTGCTTAAGATTCAAGAGCCAAGTAAAAATATGTTCAAGTCAACCATAGGTCAAAAGATTTACGAATAAAAGCATGGTTCAAATTTAGGGTGACACAAGTGTCAAATATGGGGGGTTTTGAGTGTAATTGTCAACTACAACAACAACAAATATCACTAAGGAACTAGTAAGGAGATAGGTTCTTGGGATGTGATTAGATTACGGGCTAAGGTACACAAGTGGGTAATTGCAATTAATAGTAAATAGTTGTAAATCAGTGAATAAGCTAGACTTTAGTGGGAATAAACTTTCTCTCGAACAATTTACGCCGAATCAAATTGGTTTCTCTTGAACACCAATAAGCAACAATTGAGAACAACCTTCACTTTAGTCCATTCACTCTCTCGAGCTGAATGTGTGGAAAAGGGTTTAGGATTCACTCTCTTGAGCTAAATCCATGACAACTCAATACCCACAGATCATCAAATCAGTAATCTTGATTTTATAACTTCTCTCTCCAGCAAACCAAAAACATGAAGGTAGAGTTGCATTTGCAGCTACAACCTTTTAGATTAAGCCACAATTATTGAAATCACTTTTAAACAACATTTACACTATCAATTAACAATACCCATCAGCTAAATCAACCCATAATCACATAATCACACCCCAAGAATTGGGGTTTTAGCTAGACATCATAAAAAGATAGAAATCATTACCAAATTGTGTTTCCATCAACTAGGTATGATTAATTTCGTCTTTACAAAGGTCAAGGTTTAAGAATTTCAAAGACCCACTTCCAATTTCTCACAAATGGAAATCTTCAAATCTTTAAAGCTAAGGAAAATATTGTCTCCAAACTTAGTGTTCTCAAAACTAAAATTACTCTAATGAATGTTCAGAATAAAATTTGATATCCAACATAAAATTTGAAAATGTATCTATAGTTACCAAAAATATGCTGCAAAGGACCATTCGGTGTAATAAGTCGGGATCGCCGATCCACTCGGGGATCCACCATTTGGTCAATTCCATCGCCTTTTTGCTTTGGCCTTCAACATCTTCTAGTTTTATGACTTTGGGTGATCTAGCACTGCATCATAGAACCGTTCGGCGACTCGCCGACTGCTCCTTTCTATCGCCGACTTGATTTTCTCCTTCATGACTTGGCACACTGGAACTTTAGGCAAGATCATTGTCATTCGGTGACTTGCCCAATGGGTTAAGTGATCATCAGGTCTTTTTTTTTTTCGTTCTTTCGGCTGCCTTGTTCCTTTTTGCTCTTAGTGTCTATGATTTGTTTCTCAATCCAAATACCTGAAAATCAAGGATTTACATCAATTATTGGCACAAAAAATGCATTTGAGGACACTAAATCTATTAAAATAAAGCCCTAAATGATTCCAAATTGTGGACTCATCAAATTTCCACATACCTTGATAAACAAAACCCAAAAGCAATAGAGAAAAATAAGTCTTGAAGCTTGAAACCCTAGCTTTCTTTTTGAGTTTGAGAGAGAATTAGAGAGTATGAACTTGGATGAGAATTGAGGAATTTTAGAGAATGAGAGGGTTTGGGTAGTTTTAGGAATTGAAAGGTAGTTGTAGGTCCTAGAATTAAGGTCAAAATGACATAGTATTGGAATTAAATTCATAGAAAAAGACCCAAAGACCCTAAAGAATATCTGTCGGAAGTGACCTATGATTGTGACCTATGGTCCGTAAGACTTTCTACGAGCCATACTGATCAACCGTAGAACCAACTTCAGAAACCCAAAATTTTTTCAACTTCCCATGAGACCTTTCTACTATCTGTCGTCCCATCTGTAGTTCGTAAACCTCTTCCATAGAATTCAAGTTCAAGACTAAAATTCCACTAAGTATGAATTACTTCTACGAAACCATCCTATGGCCCGTAGAAATTACTACAACTCTTTCTATTCACTCATATGTCAAACTTAAGAAACTTATATTTTTAAAAACTATACTCTACTTCTAAGATTGTCTTTCTACGGCCGGTAGGACTTCCTATGGTCCATAGATTGGACTCATAGTTCACTGTTTTAGTGAAAATTCTACAACTTTTCTTTCCTTTTTGACTTTGCAATTTTTGAAGTGTTACAATATCTCCCCCTTAGGAATATTAACCCTCGAATAGGACTCAAACTAGCATAATAGAGCAGGACATAAACTAACAACCCAATGTTAATGTAAATTTCATCATAATGCACATAAACATGGAAAATCACTCCAACTAAATCATAACATCAAAAATCAAGTTTTTTTCATGAACATGCATGCATATGGAAACATGAGAATGTCTAAAATGCATGAATTCGAAAGAATGAACCATGATGAACTAATACCTCAAGCTGAAATAGGAGCGGAGGCAAAGAGATGAGGATATCGGGACATCATATCAGCTTTGGCCTCACAAGTAGCACCCTCAACTAATTGATTTCTCCAAAGAACTTTTATGGAAGCAACTTATTTATTTATCAACTTCGGAACTTGTCAGTCTAAAATCTCAACTAGAAGCTCTTCATAAGAAAAAAATTCTTTAACTCTGAAACTTTCTAAAGGCACAATGAACGTCGGATCTCCAACACAATTTTTCAACAAAGAGACATGGAATAACACCAAATGTACCGATACTAAATCATTAGGTAACCCTAACTTATTAGAAATCTTACCAATACGCCTTAAAATCTGATATGGGCCAACATATCGGGGACTAAGCTTCCCTTTCTTTCCAAACATCATCACACCCTTTATGGATGAGATTTTAAAATAGACCCAATCATTGCCATCAAATTCAAGCTCTCTTCTTCTCACTCCAGCATAAGACTTTTATCGATTTTGAGACGTTTTCAACCTTCCACGAATGAGTCAAACCTTTTCCATAGCCTCATGTACAAGCTCAAGCCCTATTAAAGCGCCCTCACCAAGTTCAAACAAATCAATAGAAGACCTACACATCCTTGCATAAAGAGCCTCAAACAAAGCCATCCCAATACTAAATGATTGCTATTATTATAAGAAAACTCAATCAAAGGAAAATTGTCATCCAAATTACCTTTGAAATCAATAACACAAGCTCTTAAAATATACTCTAAGGTCTGGATAGTACACTGAACTTGTCCATCGATTTGAGGGTGAAAAGTCGTGCTAAGTTTCACTTGAGTACCAAGACCCTTAACGACTTCTAAAATTAAGACATAAATTGAGTACCACGATCAGAGATAATGCACAAAGGCACTACATGCAACCTCACCATTTCCCAAATATAAAGCTTGGTGTACTCCTCTACTGAAAATGAAGTTTTAATTTGAAGAAAGTGAGCCAATTTTGTCATTCGGTCCATAATGACCCAAATTGAATCAAACTGACGATGAGTGTAAAGTAAACCCGTAATGAAGTCCATATTCAAATATTTACACTTCCATATAGGAATACTAATGGTTTGAGCCAAACCACCCAGTTTCTGATGCTTAACTTTCACTCATTGACCATTCAAACATTTAACCACAAATTCTGCAATATCCTTCTTCATCGCATTCCATCAATAAACCTCCCTCAAGTTGTAGTAGTTCTTGGTGGCTCCTCGGTGAATAGAGTACTGAGAAATATGAGCTTGTGTCCGAATTTGACTTGTCAACTCATCAACATTTGAGACACATAACAGAACTTCATATCGTAGGAAACCATCTACCCCCTTGGAAGAATTCCTCAATGGCATTACCGGATATGATCTTACTTAGCTTTCACATCTAATAAAAGAGACGATTTCAAACCATTTTGAACAATGACTCTACCTTTTTTGAAGTCAACCAAACAAACACCCAATTGGGTGAATCTATGAACATCACGAACTAACTCCTTCTTACTATCCACAACATAAGCAACACTACCCATCGATTGTTGACTAAGTGCATCCTCTACCACATTCACTTTACCCGGATGATAGAGGACACTCATGTCATAATCCTTCAATAACTCAAGCCAACTTCTTTGGAAAAGATTCAAATCCTTTTGGGTGAAAAAATATTTTAAACTCTTATGGTCGGTAAACACATCTACATGAATACCATATAGGTAATTCCTGCAAATCGTTAGAGAAAACATCATCACTACTAACTCCATATCATGATTTGGATAATTCTTTTTATGCACCTTTAATTGTCTTGAAGCATAAGCGATGACTTTTCTATGTTACTTTAAAACACAACCAAGACCAATCCTTGAAGCATCTCAATAAATTACAAATCCATATGATCCTTCCTATAATGTCAATATAGGAGCTGAAGTGAGTATATGCTTCAATTATTGGAAACTCTTCTCACAAGCTTCCGATCATAGGAATTTCACCTTCTTTCAAGTCAATGTCATCAAAGGCGAAGCAATAGAGGAAAATATTTTCACAAACCTTCTATAATAACCAGCCAAACCCAAGAAACTCCTTATATCTGTAGAAGACAAAGGTTTAGGGCTCTAGGCCAATTCTTAACCGCCTTGATCTTCTTAGGATCAACTCGATTGCCTTTACCGGAGACAATATGGCAAAAGGAAAGCAACAGACCTCAACAAAAAGCATTTGCTAAACTTAAGAATATAATTCACGATCTTTGAGAATTTGCAACAAAATCTTTATATGCTCACCATGCTCATTTTCAATTAGTGAGTAAATCAAAATATCATCATTAAACACAATCACGAACATGTCAAAATATCACTTGAAAACCCTATTCATCAAATCCATAAATGCCGCCGTGGTATTATTTAACTTAAAATACATCACCAAAAACTCATACTACCATACCGGGTTCAAAAAGCCATCTTTAGAATGTCATTTTCCTTCACCCTCAATTGGTGATAACCCAACCAAAGGTCAATCTTAGAGAAGTAACTAGCTCCCTCGAGTTGATCAAACAAATCATCTAACCTTGGAATAAGATATTTATTCTTTATTGTATTGTTATTCAATTCCTGATAGTCAATGCACATTCGGAGGGAACCATATTTTTTTTGAACAAACAATACTGGAGCACCCCATGATGAGATATTCAATCTAATGAATCCATTATATAATAAGTCTTTCAAATGATCCTTTAATTCCTTAATTTTTCCAGGGGACATTTGTTAAGGAGGAATAAAGATAGGTTTTGTACCTGGGAAAATGTCAATACCAAATTTATTTCCCTTTCGAGAGGAATACTAGGAAGATCATGAAGAAACACTTCCGGAAACTCATTTTCAATCCGAACTGACTCAAAAGTAAGAGTTTTAGAATCTGTATCCCTAATCTGAACAACATAATAAATGCAACCCTTAGAAATCATTTTCCTAGCTTTTAGGCAAAATATACACTGACCCTTAAGAACATAATTTACCCCTTCCCATGACAATATATGTTCATTCGGAACCCTGACCAATCTGGTCTTAAAGTCTATAGAAGCACAACATGCACAAAGTCAATCCATCCCAAGAATCATATCAAAATATAATATTTTAAGCTCTACAAGATCAACATGAGTGATTCTACGAGAAGTGAATAAAGGACTATTTCGGTAAACTCTCTTAGCAACAATAAAATCACCAATGGGAGTAGAGACATTAAAGAGATTATAAAGTATTTCAGGACCAACATTAGATCTCATGGCCACATAAGGAGTAAGAAAATATAACGTAGCACCCGGATCAAGTATGCCATACACATCAAAATAAAATAATTTTCAACATACTAGTCACAATATCTGGAGAACCCTCGTGATTATGTCGAGTCTGAAATGCATAAAATCTATTTTTCTTTAGAGCATTCAAACCTGAACCTTTAGACTGGACTTGCCTACCATCTTTTCCCTTAATAGCAAGAAATAGACAATCTCTCATTTTGTTACCACTCTTTCCATGATTAATGAAACAATCTGTACCCGTCAAACATTTTCCCTCATGCTTCTTTCCACACCTAGTGCAAGTAGTTATTGAAGATCCACCACCATTTTCTCCTTAAGGTTTAAGGTTAGACTCTCTATACTTGTTGAACTTGAGATTTGATCATTAGAAGAAATTTGACCAGAAAACCTTTGCCAAAATTTAGATCAACCATGTCCACCAAACCTCCAATGGGAAAAGTTAGTATCATTGATCCTTCCCCTCTTTGATACCCTAGCTTCTCCTTTAGATTTTTCTCTTCAATTTATTAGGAATGTATCATCAAATGAGAGATATCCATATCCTTAATCAACATGACAATTCAACATTCTTTGATAACCAAATCAAAAACACCTGACACAAATTTACTCAATCTTGCCCTAGAGTTGACAACCATAGTTAGAGCATACTTAGCCGATTGAGTGAATTTCAATGCATACTCCTTCACACACATATTTCGTTCCCAGAGATTAATGACTTCAAGTACCTTTGCTTCTCTTATCTCGAGAGGAAAGGATCAATAAACAAAAACTCCTTTAAATTTGACCCAATCAAGAGGGCCCACACCAACCTCCCCTCTTTTCCTTCTATTGGTTGAACCAAACATGAGCAACACCTTTGAGTTGGTAAGCAACCAATTATGCCTTTTCCACCGTTGAAACTCCCATAACTCTCACTATTTATATGCCTTATCAATAAACTCTTGAGGATCCTCATCAACCTTGGAACCATGGAATTTCGGAGGGTTCATCATAATGAAGTCCCTTATCCTTGTTTCCACCATACCCAGACTTGGGTTAACATGAGCAATAACTTCTATCTTGGTTCATCATAGCTTGAGCCAACACTTAGAAAATGGCTCAAAACTCGACATGATTCACTTTCTCAACAAAGGGATCATCCGAAACTTGAGGAATCACGGGCTCCATATTATGAACCATATTCATTCTCACTTAAGCTCTTCGGCGAGCCATATCCTAAAAAGAACCTGATAAGAGTTATGAGAAGGACTTTTATATAGATGAACTCTACGACACGACTTTAGAGTAGTGAAAGAAGTGAAGTTTTCTAAATTCCTTGTAGCCTACTATTCATAAATGTGGTGCTTCACACTCCTAAACAAGACTCTACTCAATGCGGCTTGTTAGACATCCTAGGAATTTTTCTACAACTTTATACTATGGATACCAAGTTCTCATAATCGAAAGTACACTCTAGATGTGATATGGAGTATAAAACCTCGAGACTCCCCAAACAAGCTACTTGACATACATACAACACAATGAAATAGACAAAATCAGAATTTAAGTAAAAGTTTCATATAATGAAACAATTTGACATAAAAGTGGAAGTTTAATCATAGTCTTAACAAACCAATCCAATACATCAAAGTGAGTGATAAGTATGTAACCTGTACACCATATACAAAGTATGAAAACAAAATACATAAAAAGCGTAGTAAAGATGACACGGTCCTCGGATCATGAGGACTCACCAAGTCTTCAATAATAAATAATCAACTAGCTATGAGCGGAGGAGGAGAAGCGCTAGACCCTACATTATTAAATAATTTAGGCACAACTATGTATTAGTACATTTAATATACTAAGTATGGGGAAATGCATAAAGACATGAAACATGAGCATATGAGAATGCTAGAGCATGATATGCATGACCAAGCTAAATCATAGTAAGAACCATGAAAAGAATCATAAGTCATAAATATGATCAATGCATCTTAAAATATGATGAAAGCTTCATAAAGCCTTTGAAGTAACTTAGTTCATTTTGTGAGATATTTACCATTAACCGATATAGCTCACATGAGCTATAACATGAAATCTGATGTCATGCTCCCACACTAAAAAGATATGTCCTTATTTGCCAAGGCAAGGATCATAAACTTTTAGCTTAGGTGGATCCACTAGCTATTTCTTTCTGAGACAAATCCTATGGGGGCACATAATTACAGACAAGAAGATTACTACTAGAGACCCGACCTCCACTAATGAGAGAACCTCTACTTCATCGTCCTCTTGGTGCTATGTAAAATCCCAACGGAATAGTCATTTTAATAAACATATCATCATATATGGAGAAACACAATTTAGTTACTAATCAAAGCTTAAGTCATCATATAGTAGTTCCTTAAATCATGATTCAAGCATGTGTGAAAAAACCTTTTACCAATTCATGATTTCTTAATTATGTGAGAAAACCTTTCACGATTATATGATGCTTGTCTCAAAATCAACCTTCGATCATAAACATCTTTTCATAAATCATGCATATACTTTATTAAATCATGCTTAAAAAATTCATAAGCTTCTTTCATAAATTCATAGTCAAATCATGATTAATACATGGGTCCATATAAAATAAACTGAAAAGTAGGTAACTATTTAAAAAACATGCATTAGATGATTGAAATTAAACAATGAACTCAAAATCAAATAAGACCCATGGAGATTGCATGAACCCTAATCAAATTCGATAAAATTGAATTTGGAGAATTGAGTTATTTTAGGATCCAATGGATGAATGAAATCCATTGGTGAATTTCCACATACATTGATTAAAAAAAATCCCAAAAGCAAGGGAGAAAAAGGAGACTTGAAGCTTGAAACCCTAGCTTTCTTCATTGAGCCGTAGAGAGAATTTGGGTGGATGGAATTGGATGTGAATTCGGGATTTGAGAGAAGGTGCTTAGGGTAGTTTTTGGAATTAAAAGGTAGTTGTAGGTCTTAGAATTTGGGTCAAAACGACATAGTAGAGGTATGAAATGCATAGGAAAAGACCCAGATAGACTTGAGAATAAATGCCGGAAGTGACCTATGGTTGTGACCAGTGGTCCATAGGACTTTCTACGGCCTGTACTAGTCAATTGTAGAATCTTCTTCAGAAACCCAAAATTTGTTCAACTTCCCATAAGACCCATTTATGGTTCATCATCCCATTTAAGGTCCATAGACCTCTTCTATAGAGCCCAAGTTCAAGTCTAAAATTACACTAAGTCCAAATCACTTCTCGAAACCATCCTACGGCCAGTAGAAATACTGCAACTAATCTTGTTCACTCATAGGTCAAACTTCAGAAACTAGAATGTTCAAAAACTCAAGTGAACTTTTACAATTTCCTTTCTACGGTTCGTAGGACTTTTTATGTTTTGTAGATTAGACTCGTAGTTCACTGCTTTAATGAAAATTCTGTATTCTTTCTTTCTTTTTCAATGTTCTATTTTTTGAGGTGTTACAGTATTAGTAATGCTTGTATTAGTTATGCTTTCATTAGTTATATAGATTATTTTTATGCATTGTATTTTTTGTGGTGCATTAAAAATAACATGCATTGTATAAAACTATTTATTTACAAAGATACCCTCCACAATTATGATGGAATAGATGTAAGAAAGGTTTTGAAGGAAAGTTGAGTCTTTAACCATACTAATGCATGCATTAAAACCATATAATTACTAATACCTAAACATCCATGGTATTAGTAATACATATCTTAATACATACAATAGACTGTATAACTAATATAAACATAGTTCTACATAAGTTGGAAAATAAAACCGAATAAGGTACAAGTAACACACAAAGCTAATGCATGCATTATTTTTCCTAATTCACTCTACAAAATGATCCCTTAGGAGAATAATCCCCCATATACAAGATTTTTTTTGAGGAATACATTATGTGGAAGTGGTGGAAGAACAAACAATAGGTTTTAAGGGAGAATACCACAATGTTGCTCATCTACTATATCACACTGGACTACATTACCTATCTCTGCCACTCTCCACCCCTATCTCCTCTCCAATCAATGCTCATTGATGACTTTTACCTCTTCTATTTAGGATATTCTAATCACGTATTTTCCCGTTGAGTCGCCATCGTTGACTCCCTGGCCTAGAAAACCATATTTGTTATATCTCCCACCATTAGTCACGCAGGCAGATCTTCAAATCTCTTGTTTATTTGTTCTCTTTTATCTTTTATTTTGTTTTTACTCACTTTGAATGTTTAACATATCTAACACTAGTCATACATCGACAAGAGCGATTGATTCTTGTCCTTTTGTGATGACTTCCTAACGTATCTCTGATAACCAACACTGTTTGTATTGCCTTTGTTCTTGCCTTTTATCATATTTTGCACTTTGTTTTATTTCTTTTTCCACATTTTTTGTAGGTGATATTGTGAGCCAAACCCAGGTGATATGGTTTCTGCGACCAATTTTAGCATTAACCCAATGAATCGACCAAGAAAATTGTCGTAATTCTAGTGATTTCTATCCCTAATTTTAATCTTAGCATCACTATTATTAGTTTATAGTTTCTTTGATTTTAATAGTTCTCTTGGTAGATTACTTAGATTGAAAGTTGTTGCACTTCTTCCATTATTTGTTTTTCATCCCAATTGGTGTGTTTAGGTGTGTTGCATTGATCATGTCATGCTTGATAGTGTGTTTAGGGTGCTATACAAATCATAATTTCTCTCATTTTGAATAAGTTGTAGATTTACTCGTTGTTTATTTACTTTTGTGTATTGATTCTTGCTTTTAGTTTCTTTGTGTATTGACATATCATTTAGTCAGTCAGTCTCAATTCTGTTTCTCGTGTTGTGTTTTTCATTTTCTCTATTCTATTAGTTATCCTGTATTCTATATCGATTCATGTTTACTTTTGAGTTGGTCTACAATTTAGTTTTTTTTTTAAAGTTTAGTTTTGCATGTAATTCAATGGCTTTGGTGAAATATATGGGACTAGGGTCATGTCTACGATCAATGCGAGAAAGGGTAAGGGGAGAGGTAGCCTCTTGGAATATTGAGACTTGATGGGTAAGTCCATAGAGTTAGTGAAGATTCTCAAGAAAAGGAATCTTAACATAGCTTGTGTTTAGGAGACTAAGTGGGTAGGTACCAAGTCTTGAGATGTGGACATGTTTAAGTAGTGGTAATTAGGAGGCTCCAGAGATAGGTATGGAGTAGTCATTTTAGTAGGTTAGGAGCGTAGGGAGTAGGTGGTGGAGGTTAAGAGGATCATTAATAGGGTAATGATGGTTAAGCTAGTAATTAGAGGTCTTCCTTTCAACAGTATTAGTGCTTACATGTCACAAGAGCTTAGATGAGGGGGTTAAAAAGAGATTTTGGGAGGACTTGGATAAGGTGATGAAGGGTATACCACTTTTCAAGAAACTATTCATTGGCGGATATTTTAATGGTCACATAGACTCAACCATTATCAATTTTGACGAGTGTGTATGGTAGTTTTGGTTTGTAGTAGGAAAGTAGTTAAAGAGGTGTTAGGCGGTTTGCGGGGCAACTTTGATGGACATTAAGGGAATCATTGGTGGAACAGAGAAGTATAGAGTAAACTAAAAGCGGAGAAAGTGGACTATGCTATGTTGGTGGACAACAAAGTAGACGAGGATAAACATGGTAAAGTATAAGAAGATAAAAAAAAGGATGTGAAGTTAGCTGTTTTGACACCAAAAATGACAACTTTGGAATGTTTGTATGTCGAGCTAGGGACAAAGGCGGAGGGTGAGAATTTTTACAGGCTCACCAATGCGAGGGAGAGGAAGGATCATGACCTGGATCTAGTGAAGTTTATCAAATATAAGGACGATAAGGTGATGGCAGAAAAGCACATATTCGACAAAGATGGTATCACGAATAAAAGTATACCCTAGGCGTGACATGGCGTATAGAACCTTGAGAGACCCTACCAAAGTCACTTGAAATACACCATACATAAGGAATTACAAGATTAGAGATTTTAAGTAATACATCCCATATTATGAAAGAGAGTTTGAACATAAATGTGGAATCATAACTACATCTTCAAAAGCCATTCTAAAACCAACATAAGAGTGGTTGGGAGGTAACCCATACACCACTACAAAGTATCAAGAGTAAACGATAAAAAAATAAAAGTTCTTCATGGCTTTGATCTCAAAGTTTGAGGACTCACCAATCCAATAGCTATGAGTAATACCAAATCTAGCCACAAACGAGAGGAGAAGTGTTGGACCCTATATTATGAAACAATGCATCAGTACATGGAATTTACCAAGTATGGGAAATATGCATAAACATAGACATGATATCATTACATATCTTCAAAAGTTTGAATAGTATGCTCGGCTTTTGCATCCGTTTGCTTCACTTGAGAACTAAGACCCCTTTGGAACGACCTCCAAAACTGAGATGTAGAATGAGTACCACGATCAAAGATATTAGATAAGGGCACTCCATGCAACCTCACCATTTATCGAATATAAATCTTGGTATACTCTTCAACTGAAAGTGAAGTCTCTACAGGAAGAAAGTGAGTCGATATCGTCATTTGGTCCATAATAACCCAAATCGAGTCAAGCTAACGGCGAGTATAAGGTAAACCCACAATGAAGTTCATATTCAAATCTTTCCATTTCTATGTAGGAATATAAATATCTTGAACCAAAACATCGATTTGTAATTCTCAACTTTCACTTGTTGACAATTCGGATACTTAGCCACAAATTGAGAAATATCCTTCTTCATCCTATTCCACCAATAGACCTCCTGCAAATCATGATACATCTTGGTGGCTCTTAGGTGAATAGAATATCGAGAATCATGAGCTTTCATCAAAATCATATTCCTCAACTCATCAACACTCGAAACACATAACCGACCTTGGTATAGGAGGACGCCATCTACCCATTGGGAGAAAGCCTCAATGGCTTTTTTAGAAGAGGCAGTGCAGAACTGGCCTAGACCTACATCTCCAACTGATATTAGGAGTTTCTTGGGATTGGCTGGTTATTATAGAAGGTTTGTCGAGAGGTTTTCATCTATTTCATCCCCATTGACTACATTGACTTAGAAGACAACAAAGTTTCAATGGTCTGAAGCATGTGAGAAAAACTTTCAGGAATTGAAAACAAGGTTGAATACTGCCCTAGTGTTGACCTTACCAGAGGGTACACAAGGTTTGTTGTGTATTGTTATGCGTCCAGGGTTGGACTGGGTTGTGTATTGATGAATAGTGAGAAAGCTTAAGATTCATGAGAGGAATTACCCAGCCCTTGACCTAGAGTTGGTTGTTGTAGTATTTGCTTTTGAAACTATGGCATCACTATCTTTATGGTGTTCATGTAGATGTGTTCACCGATCACAAGAGTCTTTAGTATGTATTTAGTCAGAAAGGGCTTAATCTCAGACAGAGGAGGTGGTTGGAGTTACTCAAGGATTGTGACATGATTATTCTCTATCACCCAAGTAAGGCTAATGTTGTTGTTGATGCTTTGAGCAGGTTATCTATGGGTAGTACTTCCCATGTTGAGGAAGGCAAGAAATAGTTAGCAAAAGATGTGCACAGACTTGCACGATTAGGAGTCTGGTTAATGGATTCCAATGAAGGAGGAGTGGTAGTGCTGAATGGGGCTGAATCATTAGTAGCATCCGAAGTGAAACAGAAACAAGAGCAAGATCTTGTTTTGTTTAAATTGAAGGCAAATGTTCTTAAGAAAAACGTGAAGGCTTTTGAACAAGAGGGAGATGGTTTATTGAGGTATCAAGTAGATTGTGTGTACCCAAGGTGGATAAATTTCAAGAGAGGATTATGGAGGAAGCTCATAGCTCTAAATACTTTATCCATCCAGGTTCCACAAAGATGTATCATGACTTCAGAGAAGTATATTGGTGGAATAGTATAAAGAGAAGTATTGTAGAGTTCGTTGCTAAATGTCTGAATTGTCAACAAGTCAAGGTAGAGCACCAAAGGCCAGGTGGTATGGCTCAGATTATAAATATTCAAGAATGGAAGTGGGAGATGATCAATATGGATTTTATTACTGGTTTACCACGGTCTCGCAGGCAACATGATTCGATTTGGGTGATTATAGATTGAATGAGTAAATGAGCCATTTCTTATTGGTAAAGACTACCTATTCAACAAAAGATTATGCTAAGTTATATATTCAAGAGGTAGTCAAACTTTAATGGAGTTCCGGTGTCCATCATTTTAGATAGATATGCGCAATTCATTTCACAATCCTGGAAGTCTTTCCAGAAAGGTTTAGGTTCGAAGGTAAATTTGAGTATTGCTTTTAATTCCCAGACAGATGGTCAAGCAAAGCTCACAATTCAGACTATAGAGGATATATTGAGGGTGTGTGTGATCGATTTCAAGGGTAATTAGCATGATCACTTACCTCTCATTGAGTTTACTTACAAAAACAGTTATCACTTTAGCATCTAAATGGCTCCTTATAAGGCACTTTATAGGAGAAGATGTAGATCTCCTATTGGATGGTTTGAGGTTGGTAAGAATGTGTTTATAGGACTAGATTTGGTTCATCAAGCTATGGAGAAGGTGCAAAATCATTCAAGAAAGGTTGAAAATAGTGCAGAGTCGTCATAAATCCTATGCTGATGTTAGGAGAATAGACTTAGAGTTTGAGGTGGATGTTGGGTGTATTTAAAGGTTTTACCCATGAAGGGTGCTATGAGGTTTTGCAAGAAGGGGAAACTCAGTCCCCGATATATTGGTTCTTACAAGATATCCAAGAGGATTGGCAATGTAGCATATGAGTTTGAGCTACCGCCAGAGTTAATAGCAGTCCATATGGTGTTTCACATATCAATGTTGAAAAATAGTATGGGTGATCCTTCACTTATTATACCGACTAAAGATATTGGTATTAAGGACAACCTATCTTATGGGGAGATTCCCATTTAGATTTTGGATCGTCAGGTTTGCAAGTTGAGAACAAATGAGGCAGTATCAGTCAAGGTTTTATGAAGGAATTAGTTTGTTGAGGAAGCTAATGGGGGGCTGAGGAGGATATGAAAAAGAGATACCCATATCTCTTTGAGTTCGGAGAAATTCCTAATCAAGGTACAATTTTTTTCTTGGTACTCTTTAAATTGATATGTTGAATGTGTTAAATTGCATATTGGGTGTTTGAGTTTGGTGTAGATGTTTCCACCCTAATTTCTACTTAGATTAATCTCATATAAAGACAAATGTTTCCAAGGAAGAGATATTGTAACATCCCGCCTTAGAAAGAGATAAAATTAGAGAGAACTAATTTGGAAAGAGCCAATTTGAGAATTCCGCATGTTATGCTTAAGATGTAAGTTTTGGGTCAAGTTCAAATGACCATAATTTTCAGTACAAGATGAGTTAGGTGGCCTATAAGATATCAAATGAAAGGTCTTGGAATCCTATTTCAAATTCCACCGAGTTTGCTAAGTTTTGAGTTCGAATGAGGGAGATATGCCAATTTGAAGTCTATCTGTCCAGTTAAGGAAAGTTACCCAAAAATGTGAGGGGTATTTTGGTCTTTTCCTTATCCCATTAGATGAAAACGTTTTTATTAAGGTTTTAGGGGTCTAAACTGATTTGGTTCAGTTTTCACTATCCTAATTACCTTAGGGTTTTAGAAGAGCGTTCAAGAAGAGACAATAGGAGAAAAGAGGGAAGGTTCAAGGCGTTCATCAAAATTTCTTGCGGATCGAGGGTTGTTTCACCAAGGGTTTGATCCCTAAGAGGTATGTGAGTTCTCATAGTGTTGGGTTCTTTCACCCACACACCAATCAAGCTATTTTAATGCAATTTTGTTCTTAAAGTTGAAGGATTTTAGTTCTTGATGAGTGTTCTTGAAGTATTGTTTTTGCTCTTGAATTAGGATGGATTTGATGAGTTCTTGAGATAATCATATTGAGTTTTAAAGTTGTTTTTGAGTACATTTTTATGTAATTGTATTGGGTAGTTGAATCTAAGGAAAACTTGAGGAAATCAATCGATTAAAAGTGATTTAGGATCAGAAAATGAGAAAAAAAAAATTGTTGGATTGTTCTAGGGGAGGGCTGGGGCGGTGCCCCAACGGTGCGCCATAGATAGGTATATGAAGTGTAGGGGCTGGCGCCCTGTGCCAGTAGTGCGCCAAAGTCGCCTGCCCCCACTCTTTTTCCGTCGTTTGCTCCGTCTAAGCCCTTTTAAAGTGTACCTTTGCTTCCTATTGATTCTAACTACTCTAATGTACATCTAAACATTGAGAGATAATTCATAAAATGAATCATAAACCTTGAATCCACAATTTAAATTCAAGGTAGAGTTAAGAGTTAAGTCTTGAGAGTTCTTCCAAGTCCTTTTGAGAAGTCTTTACAATCTTTTAAAACTTGTTGTAAGACTTGAGTACTTGAGCTCGAGGATGAGGACAATAGAGTTCATATTTTTCAAAATTATATATGAGAACTAAGTATTCTCAAGAGTAAATATTTTTACCTTTAAGAAGAGAGAAAACACGGATTTCCAAAAGAGTTCATGATGTGTTTTGAGTACTATCTCTTTTAAGAGAAATATTTTGAGTAATAATATCAAAGTTGAGGATGAGGAAATGTTTTTTTAAAACATATGAGCTAAGTTATAGTTTGGGAGTAGTATTGAGCATCGATATGGGGGAGAGTTCATTTAACTCACAGCCGCCATAAACTATGTAGCCAACGTGGGTAGAAGGTTCATACTTTTTAGGTGATTCTTTATTGCTTTTTAAGCATAGCTTAGTGGATCCATTTAGTTGAGGAGTTCTATACCCCGACGATGTATGGATCAGTCCTGGCAGCGTGGGTGAGATGTTGTATCATCACATAACTCATAGTGATGGTTGTCGGTTAGAGAATCTCCAAACAGAGCTTATTTTGTATTTTTACGTATAAACTGAGTTTTATTGTAGTTTCCAAAACATTGAGTTGTTATCTACTGTTTTAACAACTTTTATTTACATCACATTATTTTTATTGCTTTTATATTAAAATTGAGCTGAGTTGAGACGAGGTAAGTTATTTCTTCAATTCCAGTTCAAGCTTATATCATGTTTTAGATTTTCCCTAGCATGCTCTTACATTTCATGTACTGACGTCATTTGGCTTGCATCTTTCATGATGTAGATACAGTTAACAAGGATCATCAACCAGCGCTTCGTTAATCTAGTTATGTTCCAAAGTTGTTTGGTGAGCCTCCTTGCTTTCGGAGGATCCCTTATTTATCGTTAGTTATTTCAGTTTGTTAGGATGATCGGGGGTCTTGTACCGACATCCCTCATAGTATTAGAGGCTTCATAGATAGATAGGCAGTAGTAGTTCATGAGTCTTGTTCATTTCTGTTGTTGTGTTCTAGACTTGAGTTGCCCTTGAGGCCAGTTTGAATGTTTTATTTCTCAAATATTCTGAGTTAACTTTTGAGATAGTTGAGTAAAGTTTATATTTTGAGTTATTCTATGTTGAGTAAGTCTTCCCCTGAGAGTTGAGAGGCCAAGGATTCTCTTGGGGCCAACAATGATTCTCGTGTGCTAGTCGCGTCTAGGGTGTAGGCTCGGGGTGTGACAAAATGTGTCGTTTTCAATTTTAAAGTCTTTATGTGGATTTGAGCCCTTGATTTCTTAGTTTAAGTGAATTTAGGCCAAGATTTGAGATTAGTAGACATTCGGATTTTGGACGCTCAAATTGATTTATTTAGATTTAGGGGGTTATTTTAGGTCTTGGAAAGATCTTGGTTCAACTTCTAGAGGTTTTGAGGGTATTTTGGTCTTTTAAGGTGGATGTTAGTTTATTGTGGCTTTAACGGGTTTCAAGTCAAGAAAACCTCAAATCAATATTTTGATGGTTCCATTGAGTCCAAAACATTAAATTTAGTTGGGTAGCATATTTGGTTTGTGTGTATGAGATTCTGAACGAATCTCGAGAAGCCATTTAGAGGATTTTGAGTCTTAATGTGTTGTTGCTGTTCTTATAATTAACTGATGTGATGTTCATCACAATTGTGGGATCCTATTCCATGATCATGTTAGTGTGCTAAGGTTGTGCATCATGATTGTGGAATGTCTACATGATCGCGTGGGTCTAAACTCTTGATCAACTCAACCGTGTGGGCTTTATCGCGATCATACAAGTCAATTAATGAGTTAACCATCTTTTTTGTTTGCGATCCCGTAGATTAAATTATTTGACAGATGGTAAATTTCCAAAATTAGGGTTTCTTTCTCATTTTACCATTTTTTGACATTGAGAATTCTTGAGAGGCAATTTCAAAGAGAATTTTCACAATTTATCAATTGGGTAAGTGAATATAAACCAACCTTAATTCTCATGTATTGTTTCATGCTTTTGGCGTCAAATCCTTGTTTTGTATTCAAACTTTGAGGGCTTTTCATGAAAATGATGTTTCAATAAAATTGGAGTTTCAAGTATGGTTTTAACTCATTTTTCGATTCGATTTCACCTATGAGTTCCAAATTTGTTGGGTATTATGTTTTTTAATAAAAATTTTAAAATTATCTTTTGCATTCATAAATGACTTTTTTGGTTGATTTGGACTCGGTTTTCTAAACTTGCATTATGGGTATCATTTTTCATGTTTTCTTATAAAAAATTTGTATTTTATTAGATTTTGTGATTTGTAGACTCATTGTAAAGGGAAGCTCAAGTGTCGAGTTGATTGTATTCTCTTTTAAGGAAAGTGAACCTCTTTGACCTTTTGTTAAGTATATTACACTTGTTATCAAATGTTGCTTGACTATTAGGAATGATCACGCGGAGAAAAATGAAATCAATGATATGATGATGTGTATTGGATATTGATGTGAAATTATTATCCTCTCATTAGACATATGAATATGTTAATTTGTAGTGGTTACGAGACACTGTTGTGATGGGTACTTTGTGAAAGTGATGAGAGAGAGAGAGAGAGAATAGAGGATGTACTACTTTCGAGGGACGTGCCATGCGCCGTAGTTGATACTATTTTTGAGGAATGGTCACACCTCGTGGTAGGTACAGGGATTGATATGCCCCCATGGGTCTGGTGATGCTAGGCAGCGGGTATGTTTCAATAGGACAGATATGCATCACTCTATATTATATTTGTATTGCATTACATTGCACCTCATTATCATTCTTTGAACTTTATGAGGGAGTTATTATGCTTGTGATTATTTGAATATGAAAGGTTGTGATTATGCTATGGAGACTTTGTTGTGTGAATTTATGGTGTATTACATATATTGTGTTGTCTCATTACTTGTCAAATGGTTAGGATGGGCTGGTCTAATTTCTATGCAGGTTATAGTATGTGGAGGTTCAAATGGTGTGTCAGGGTACGTGTGTTTTTGGTATTACTTTACTTAGGGTTAGCTAGGGAAGCTTGCTGAGTACCATTGTTATGTGATACTCATTCCCTTACTTTCTACACTTATATAGGTTACGATCCGGGATCATCTTGATCATTCCTCCTACATCTTTGTCTGAGGCTCACCTTTGGAGTTTGTGAGGTAGATGTTGGTCATCTCAGTCACATACTTTTGATTGTTCTTTTTAATATTCTAGTACAATAGGCATTCAGACTTGTATTATCTTTAAATTTGATCTATTACATTTATCATTGTACACGTGACACTAGGTTTTAGGGATAGTTTTGCAATATTACTATTATCGCAAGTCTTATGTTATGTTTAATTCTTAATTTCATTCTTACTTCCGCATGTACCTTTGTTAAGGGTTGTTTAGGCTGACTTGTCTCAGTGGGATAAGGTATGTGCCATCACACTTGATTTTTGGATCGTGACATTATATATACTACAGATATGTTAGTGACTTTGAGATGATCTCATTGGTTGTGGCTTATGTGTTTGACTATGTGAGATTACCAATCTACTTGCTTTATAGTTGTGATTAGATATTTATTTAGTAATCTTAGTCAGGCTATGATGCCTACCTCTGTACATAGTGTTTGTACAGATGCTACTCCTTCACTTTCTTTTGAGTGCAGATTGTGATCCAGAGGCATCTACTGAATCTCGCATTTGGCTATGTACTTCCAGATATGAGACTGAGCTACTTTCATCCGGACTGCCTCATATATTCTTCATTTTTTATATCACTCTTTCATACATTGAGACTACATCGTATTTATTTATTTGCTACTATTATACATTTTAGTTAGATATTTTAGTATAATGACTTTTAGATTTTGGGGATATTTTTTTAGACTTCCGCTACTATTTTGTTTAATTTAAAAACTTAGGGGTTGTTTGGTGTGAGGTAAAAAAATAATAGTCATGGGATACGAAAATAGTGATGGGATAAATTTTTTTTGTCTTGATTGGTTTCCATGTTTGGGATAACTTATCCCACCATTTATATCATATTGATGGGATAAGTTATCGCATATGCATGGTGGGATAAATTATCCCTGGATAGCTAATCCCAGGATAACTAATCATGAGATAACTTGTCCCAACCAAGCGACCCCTAGAGTTTATTTGTTGTAGTCTTATATTTCTAGCCAACATTGTTAGATGTTGAATGAGTTTGATTGTTAAGTGTTGGTTCACCCACTTGGAATTTGGTGTAGGTGCCCGTCAGTCACAGTGATTTGAGATATGACATCCCCATTCTGCAAATTGTTCCAACTTTGCATGGATTGACATTGAAGATTGATTTTTCCATGAGGTAATAAAATCCTATCCACTAAATCACAAGCATTTCATGTTGAAATAAGATCCTATCCATTGAATAACGATCACTGAAGTTAGTTTCATCAAATTCATTTGAATGCATACAAGAAGTTCGAGTGTTAATGAAGTATATGTAGAGATGACCTACCATATTTCGTAGTTCATTATATTTGGAAAATTAACAAATCATATTCATAGTTAGTTATATTTGAAAAATTAATAACTTGTATTCCTAATTCATGTGGTGGGAAATTAATAAGTAGCATTCCTAATTTATTTTGAAATAAGATTTATTGAAAATATGAAATATATAGAGATGGTTTTCCATATTTAATTTGGGAAGTCAAATAAGTTTTACTCCTAATTTGTTTTCAAATCAAATTTGTTGATATGTTGTTATTAATTACATATCTAAATGGGTTTAAAACTTACAAACCTTTTGTTTTTGGAAACTTTGCGAGGAAAGGAAGTAAAAAAATGTAGTAAAATACAATTTTGTATCATTTTTTTATTTTAATGGAAAAGGGTAAATAAATTATAAGCTTCTTGAAATCGATTAAAAGGAATAGTAAAACAAAAATTATAAAATGTTTGGTTTAGTTCAATTTTTCATGTTCGGTTCATATCGATTTTAGATTGATTCTTCAATATAAGATAAATTATATTTAAGTGTTTTGACTGCATTATCATTGTTCATTTAAAAATTGATCGAAGATCTACAGTAATAAAGAACTGTACAAGTAATTTTTGGTAGAGTTCCTTACATGGACAAATTAAGATATTGAAATAGTTAGCTATTATTACTCTTAATTTTCACCGTAATTACTTACCTCTTTAATTAATTATTGAAATTTGTCTGCGATCATGAAAAACTTTCTTGTATTTATGGGATTGTACTAATATTTTTTTTCTAATATCAAACATAAAAAATAATACAAATGGTTCCAAGTTTTGAGGGGCAATATATCTTATGTATTTAGCCTAACAAAAATCTTGTTTCAACTTCTTTTTACTTTCACATGAGATGTATCAGTAAAACTCTATTTGTATTTTAGTAGGTGTATCATTTATGTTTAAATTTTATATGTGAGTCAATTAAGTTTTCATCACAAATTTGGTGTTGAGGCCAAGACAAACTACATTACCATACATATTTTGTCTAATATATGCTTATGTTAGAGTGTCTACATAAGCTTAGTGTATATGACATTGTAGTTCATTAATCTTTACCATAATTAGGATAGAAAACAATTTGTTCTTGTATGTATGAAAGTTGTGTAGTGCATGATATCGATTTAGAACTTAATTAAAAATAAATTGTCTTAGTTATAAAGTTTTAAAATCGAACTATCTATATCTATATCTATATATTTATTACCTTAAAAACATGAACTTCTAGCTTCAATGTTAAAATACTATAATATTCCTGACTTAGGTTGTGCCTTTTTCGATGAGTTGAGACTTTTTTGATAAGTCGTGACTTTTTTCAAAGGGTTGTGATTTTTCAATGAGTTGATACTTTTTCAAAGAGTTGTGACTTTTTCAATAAGTTGTGACTTTTCTAAAGGGTTGCGACTTCTGTGAAAGGTCATGATTTTTTAGATAAGACACAAAAAACACTTGTTCATACTACCCTTTGTTTACTATAAATAGAGGGCTTCCTCTTCAATCATCATTATTCACATATTTTCTATATTTGAATTGTCACACTGAAGTTTCTTCATGTGTTTCTATAGATAATTGTTTTTCTTTCCATTTTGCATGACTTTGAATTTAAAGTTTCACGATTTGATAAAATTTTCCAGCTAATTAGCATGTTATTTATCAATTTTAGGTTTGGATATACTTTCTTGATGAACTTTTCTTTAAATTTAAGTATTTTATTTGCATGTGTCTTCAAAAAGAATTGGGAAGCATTGTATTTCTCTCTTCAACATGTGTCTTCAAAATGAATTGGGAAGCATTGTATTTCTCTCTTTAATTTCTCTTTTTTTAAAAAAAAATTTAAAAGTTCATTAATCATGATGTGCAAAAAATTACAATTTGAGCTTGACATCCCAAACATTGTACATAATCATAGACATGAAACTAACACTCCGATCCCATGCAAAATAAGTGATAATTGATATTTCTCCTTATGTAGTTGCATTTTCAGAAATTTTTGTTGCAAGGATATCTTGCATTTAATTAAAATTTTAAAAGAACAACGTGTGAATATAATTTTCAGTTTGATATAAGTGAAGATTATGGTACTTCTTACTTAAGTCCAATTTGATTTAATTTAATTTTTTGTTCTTAGTCCATATTTGTTCTCCTAAACTACATTGCCCCTTTTTTCTCCTTCAATTTTTCAGGTTTGCTACTTTATTCTATTAAAATTTATACTTTTGAATACTTACAGGTGATCATTTTTTATTCTTTAAAATCATTTCTTGTCGAATTTTTTATATGTGCAGATACATGTTAGGTTGAATGCCGCGTGTGAAATTTAGGATATTTAATGAACAAAATTATTTTTTTTGTTTTTTTTTTTTTTGAGTAATAAAACTTGAAAAAAAACTCCTCTTCAATTATGAAATTGCATCAACTTATCTGATTTTTCATGATGTTCTAGCCAACTTACTTTCTGCATGTTCATGATATTGATTGAGTCTAAACAATAACTTATTTTTTTTATTAATAAAGAAAATGAACATTTTCTAATGGCATCTTTATGTTAAGATTTTGAATGGGTTGTGATAAAAATATATAAACATCACCAAAATTTAACATAGCTGTTGATATTCATCCCTTTCTTAATTTACCAAAGTATCTTAATTTCTATTTTTCTGTAGCCCTTTATTTCAATTAGTAGAGAGTCACAAGCTAATTAGTAGAAAAATCATCCTAGATTATAGCGATGATGAACAGAGAAGGTCTCAAGGACTAATCTCTTTTTACCAAGAGGTTGGTTAGCCAAATCCCAAACTCCAGCTAATTAAATTTTATAACAATGGGTGGTTATTAGGATGACAATAGATATATGATAGGTGTTGATTGATTATAGTGGAAACACTATGTGCTTGATTGTTCATATTGTTATCGTATTGAATCACACAATAAGAATTTGTGATCCTTTCCTAAGAGTTTCTTGATAGAGATTCATGGTGATTACTCAAAAGATGTTGATTTGAAAGGAGATAGGCAAATAGAGGATGTTGCACTTGAGGAAAGTGAGGTAACTGGAGCGTAAATATATTTGAATTTACAAAATTTCTTTTGGTGAAAAGTTAGCTTGCGAATCAGAAAAAGGGAAGTGGTTAAAAGGAAGAAGATAAAGAAACTGAATATCGAAATCAAAACTTCAAAATTCACCTCACTTTCTAAATTAACTTTGTTTATATATTATATTATTCAACTTGATAAGAACCAAACTTCACTTGGGGAATTACATTAAGTATAATATTATTGTTGTTGTTGTGATTTGATAAGAATCTTTGCTAAACTAAAAATATTTTGACAAGAAAAATGCACAACAAATATTGTCTATAAGGTAATATTAGTAAGATATGACATTATATGATTGAGCCTCATCAACTTGAAATAAATATATACATTATTACATTTAACTAATAAAGATTCCATTGACCATCTTCATAGGTTCTCGTGAATAAGAGATATATATGGTTATCTGCATTGAATATTCACAAAAGAATCTGCAATATTATTTTGTACAAAACTTATTATTCAAATTTTCGCTTATATAAGCAATACTATTTACTATAACATATATTTTCTGAATTTGTAATCACGTGCAACGCATTTGTCGAAAAACTAGTTACCTTAAAAGCACGAGCTCCAAAAAAGTGAACGTTAAATTACGTAAACACCCCTAACTTTTTTTGTAAAAAAAAACTAACTATAAACACTTCACGCTACTGCCTACAAACCCGTTCCCCGAGCTAGACACTCCCTCCTAAAAGTCACCACTTCCAAGTTTCAACTCCCCCAAATTATACAGCTGCGCCAGCGTCCACATATTTTCCAATAGAGGCAACTCCTAGTTTTTTTCTATTTATATCAACAAAACGTAGAATGTCGTTTTCCATTAGAATTCCAACTAGTACAAAAAGTGAAAAGGTATGCCCTGTTTCTGTGTCTTTTACTAGGGTACTTCCTTCATTTCCCATGCCCACATCTGCACCGCCGTATTCTATTTACCGTTTTGCGATGAATTCCCAGGTCCTGCATAATATATTCCAATATTGAAATTGGCTTTGACGATATTACACGTCACCATTAACCATTGTAATCCATTCTTTTTGTTTTGGGCTTATGTGTAGTGACAAATTACATCGGCCCGCACACCCATTTTACAGCTGCTTAACATACACAACCCCTCAAAGCTCTAATACTCTTTAAATTAACAGTTAAATTGATAAAATGGTGTATCGCGCAATTCACCCCACATATACTCGTCTTCTTATCCTGTCTCAACTTCACCATTCTCACATTAATTTTGATACATGATCCATTAATGTTATTCACTTTTTCCAAAAATTATAAAATTGTTACAAACTACTAAATGATTTCTTTGAATTTTACTAATACACATAAACACCCGGAGTGAATATTGTTATTCACTTACCCATCTGTTCCTCTAACCATCAAGAATCAGCACAGGATGACTAAAACAGAACTATCAAAGTAGAGTGTCCCAATTAACAAGATATCAAAACACACCGGTGATGAGAGTATTATTTATTTCAAAGGGTCAAGTAATTGCGTACAAGAATTCACGGCAAGAAGGCACTTTCCAGAGATAATATTAGTTGATGAAGAGGTATTATCATAAACTCATGCACTAAACTTAAATTCATTGCGCAAGAAATGCATGCACTTGAAGATGAAGCACCAAACATAGTAAAGAAAAAGTAAAATCTGTGAGACCGCGAAAGAAGAGGGGAAAGAAAACCAATGAAGAACATCTCCTAATCCAATCTAAGAAAATCAAGGCAGAGGCAAAAGATAGCTTCCTTGATAGTGTAACTTTAAATTGAGTTCCGTCTTCAAGTAAGTGAATGTCTATATCTTAAGAGATTCGTCTCGTGGTTAATGAATGGATGTATTTATTTTATTACCTAATTCAGTGAGAGTTATGAAAATTAAAGTATATCTTATTCAAACTTTTTTCGCTTTAACGGCCGAACCAGTTTCTACTGTGCTATCTATCCCCTCATAAAATAATGTCAACTTATCGCCATTAGAAGGCTAATCCATTAAATATAACGTTGTATGATATTATAAATTTTACAAAACTAAATCATAAAAAAGTTAAAAAGTGTTTCATGACGCATATTTACCCATTTTACTTTTTTTGCACACCAATTTAGTACTATAAGACTTATTTCAATCTCCATAGACCAACAATCCTTTCAACTGAAATACCACAAATAAAATAATTTGATGCCACAAAGGCAAAGAATTGTAATCCCCACACCACAAATATATAGAGTATACAATTGCACATTTAAATCACGTAATGGAGTATGTAGACAATCACAATGATATATTAGCACACATATAGCTTAGATATTGTTGCATAATAGCATGAATCTCATGATGAGGTAACCACGTGTGTGCGCTACCATTCCTTTATGACACCACATATTCATTTTTCTGGATGCAAGTCGTACAAATACTTTAATACACTCACAATTATCGGTTCTTAGTCTCTGATGGATGTAGCTCCTTCCCAAAATACAAAGGTAGAGCATGGCTGACTCAAACACACAACCGCACTACATGCGTGTTCCTCACGATTGTTAAAAGTCATTTCGGGTTAGGAGAAAAAATAACGATTAATCAGATTACCAAATGTAACTGAAAAATTGGTTTCCCATTGGTGGAAGAAGATTGCGCATCATTTACATGTGTAGCACAATCAAACACCTTGCACCAATGTTACACAACGTTGAGTACTTCCTTGATACAAACAAAGAAAAGGTATGACCACTACTTATAAAAGCTTTAACTATATTTGACTGACTTGCAACCCAAAATGAAATAGATGACTTTTAAACTTTCGGAAGATTACCCCCTAACAAATCCAATAATTTATAATTGATACATTTAATCATATGAAGAATGTGAGAATTTTTGCAAGTTGGAATTAAGTACATTTAATCAAATGAAGAATGAATAGATACTATTTCATAGTTCTAGGCATCTCAATACGAGATTACCACGTGAAACACACGTGCGGAAAACCTAATAAACATAAACAAAAAAGTCTTGGTCTTCAAACTTAGCGAAAGAAAACTTACTAATAAAACAAATTTCAAAAATAAAATAAATCCCTAATTGCTATGCATTTGTACCGTCTTTGTTGATGGGAAAGGGGAAACTGAAGCTCGACATACGGGGCAATTTTTTTTCCTTAGCAACCATTTTTTGATGCAGCATGCGTGATATTCATGTATGCACCCAAGTGTTCCAATAGTCTCTTCATGCTTAAATTTCCCAAGACATATGCCACAAATCTCGTTTGTATTCGTTGGATATTTTACTCCATCTTTAGGCACAACAACATGATGAATTCTTGTTTTAAAATACCTCAATATATCTTCATCCTCTTTTTCCTCCATGTAAGCCTCGAATTGACCTTGAAGATTGTCTGCTACACCTGCCCTTAAGATTCTATCTATGGAATCACGATCACTAACATTATTTATAACAACACCAAGAGAATAAACATGTGAGTTGCTCATATTCAATACTAATAATAAAAGAAAAACTTAAACAAAAAACAATGTTGAGATTTTTTTGAGTTCTTGAAAAGAGCACAAACAGAAAAAAAAAAAAAAAAAACAGTGAATAATAAGTTGGGAATGACAGGAAACTTTATAGAGAGATGACCTACCATAATTTCTACCATAGTTTCTACCTTAATTGGAAAATTAATTAATTGCATACCTAGTTCATTATATTTGGAAAATAAATAAATTGTATTCCTAGTTCATGTGGAAAATTAATATATTGTATTTCTAATTCATTTGGAAACTTAATAAATTGTATTCCTAGTTCACGTGGAAAATTAATATATTGTATTCTAATTCATTTGGAAACTTAGTAAATTGTATTCCTAGTTCTTGTGAAAAGTGAAAAATCTATAATTGTATTCCTAGTTCTTGTGAAAAATTTCTAATTATATTCCTTGTTCATTTGGAAAAATAATAAATTGTATTCCTAGCTAATGGGGGAAATCAATTTGTTGCATTCCTACTTTCATTTAGAAAAATAATAACATTCCTAGCTAATGGGGAAAATAATAAGTTACATTCCTACTTTGTTTTGGAATTAATTTAATGACAATGTGAAATATACATAAATATGGTCTATCATATTACTACTTCATTTGGAAACTTAATAAGTTTTATTCCTAATTTATTTTAACGCATAATTAATTGGAAATACAATAAAATATATATTCATGATTACATAATTTGATAAATACCAAAAAAAGGTAAAAGATAGAAAGTTGGAGAAGAAGAATGAATAAATTAATTTTCCACTAGATTTCTCCCCTTTTGGTAGGGAAGCAAATATAAAAGAAAATAAATACATTTATTTTTCAACATAAGTTTAATCTTTTTTTTTTTTATATATATATATATATATAATGCTAATTTAAAGCCTGTTTAGTCAAACTTTTTTGTCATGACCCAAAAACTCTAGTTGTGATAACATCTTCTAACATCCCTCTAGTAAGTAAGTTGATCTCATAGCTCGGTACTAGAAATTATAGGCAATTACATGGAAGAAAAGAATACGGAAAACAAAGAATAAATATAGAAATTAAATAAGGGAGGGAGAATCAAGAAACACATAAAGTTTCCCCAAGATTAGGTATGAGTCGGTGTTCAAGCTACTATTCATAAAAGAAATATAAAGTAAGTAAAAACATGCAGAACCATCTCCAAACACAAAATAAAGACTACTCCAGCCAAAATAGAAGGAAATATACAACTCTAAATGGTAGGATTTCACCCAAGTCTCCGATCTAAGCCTAGTCCTCACGAGGCACAAGCCAATGGTGAGAAATCATACTACGATTTGCAGGGTGAAGAAGTATAGTATGAGTACTAATTATTTGATACTGTAATGACCCTTTTAAGTTATTATAAGTAGGCCAATGGTGAAATAAATCGAACCAGAGAACTTTTCGGGTAGTGACTTAAAAATGTTAGGCTAGGCTAGCCTTAGACAAAATCCTAGTTTGGTGCGGTCTTGAGCCATCCAAGAATGAGTGGGGTGTAGTAATGTCTAGGATTGGTACATATTTTTTTGTTGCCAAGACATTAAGAAATCAGTATGACTTCACAAAATAGAATGCGGGTGAGTAGAACTCCCATAATCCATTTTGGCATAAAAGGGATAGTATATATGCCAAGGGAAGAAGGTACGTTGTAAAAAAGAGCTTTTTAGGGAATTCCGAGTTGCAGTACTTCATGCAATCTTCTATATCGTGCTGCACCCGCTAAAGCACATGTGTGCATGCTCTATAATGGGGTAAGTAAGGATTTTATGTAGAAAAAGTCTCAAAATCTCCTATTTTTCTCTTCGTTATTCTTGGGATAGAGAGGAGAGATTTAGGGTTGTTTACACCTATTTTTCCATGAAATTTTTCAGTTAAGCTAAACTCGTTACTCCGTAATCTTATAAATTGATTCTTAAGCCTTAAAATCAAAGATATTACTATTTGGGGAGGGTTTTGATTTGATTTAATGATAGAAAAATCCATAAGTTGTGGAGGATTATCATGAATAGGCTCATGGTTAGGATTTGATTAAAATTCGGGTGATTTTTAGGCCATCTGTGATTGATTGTTATGTTATTTATTGCTATAGACGAAGAACAAGTCAAGACACTTCAAAAGGGAAAACTCGGATTCTTTAGAGTTTCCAAGGGGCTTGATTAGAAGTAGGTGATGGTTGTATATTTTTCGGTTTATGTATGTATGCATGTCTACTACTTTATAGTTTCATTGGTGGAATACATATTGGGGTAAATATAGAATAACATATGAAATGACATCATATTGATAATCTCATGCAATAAACCTATTTATGTGATGTGATTGGAAGTGCTATTCTTCATTGTGTTTGTGGTTTTTCATGATTGTTTGTGATTGATGGTTAGATAAGGTAACATATCGATACATGAATACTAATGGTTAGCTTAGATACACCCCCTCTATGGACTCAGCGTCCTCGTTGAGGTTAGCCCCACCGAATGAGATTTTCCTAGACTCAACACTGATGTTTGTCTCGCCTTATCGGGATTTTCTTAAACTCAGTTGAACTTTGGCCCACATCATCAAGTCTGACACAAGAGTGGTTCTGATAACATTTGTAATGGCCCAGCTCGCTAATGATATTTTCTACTTTGGGCCTAGGCACGCACGACTATAAAATACATCACTAGTTAGTAAGCCTGCTTACTTATATACCCAACATCGCTCCTACATTTTACCGATGTGGGACTTTTAATCTTAAGTTGGGGTGTCAAATACAATTTTTTCACACCCCTAGTCTACACCTCGGATGTGGCCGACACTCGAAAACCATTTTTGACCCCAAGCAAATCCTTGGCCTTGCTGATTACTTAGTAGAAGACTTAACCCAAGAAATAAGGAGCTTTAAATATAGAGTTTAACTTATTTATCTCAAATAAATAAAAATAAAATGTATTAAAGTACTCAATATTAGAAATATAATAGTTTGCTAAATATCTCAAAATAAAAGGGAAATGCAGAGAGACTCCTCAACTCTAACTATCTATGAAGCCTCTATAGTTCAATATGAATGTTAGGACAAGACCATCGACACCCTAAAATGACTAAACTGAGAGGAAAATGGGGAGTCCTTTTGAATGGAAGGAGGCTCACCAAAAGCTAATTGGAATGCTGATTGATCTCAATAGAGGGCTTGGTGATCATCTTGAACATCTGTATCTCCATCATAGAAAGATGTAGGTCTAATGACATCAGTATATTGAATGTATGAGTATGTAATAAAGTTGAATTAATAAATAACTTAATTGATAAGGTTGGAAAAGTACTCACTTAAAAATTTGAAATATTTAAAGCTTTATCAATAAAAGATAGCTAATTCAAGGATGTATATAAAAATACAATAAATTACTCTTTACTTTTATTTAGGAGATTCTCTAACCGACAACCATCACTATGAGCTACGTGATGATACAATGTCTCGTCCACTCTTCTAGAATTGACCTATACCTTACTGGGGTATAGAACACCTCAACTAAGTGGACCCACTAAAGCTCTACTTGAAAGTAATAAAAAGTCATCTAAAAAGTATGATCCTTTACCCATGCTGGCTACATGGTCTATGAAGAATGTGAGTTGTTGGAACTCTTCCCCATATTGGTGCTCAATACTACTCCCAATAAATATATACTCATGCTTAAAATTATAAAGCATACTCTTTCTCAATTTGAGGTAATTTCTCAAAATATCCTCTTAAAAGAGGTAATTGCTCTGAAATAACTCTGAACTCATTACTCGTTTAGAAATAAAAGTTTCTCTTTTCTGAATGTAAAATTAATAAATTTGGAAATCAATATCCCTTAGACTTAACTCAAAATGTCTCTTTAGACTTTCCTCAAAACACCTTTTTACATTCTCAAAAATCATTTTAAGATAATTGTTTGGTTAAAAAGATTCTTAACAATACCTCAATGAATACTCAAATGATAGGGTTCATGCTAAAAATAGAGATAAACAATAAACTCAAAAATCTCAATGCATAATATAAAACAACTCAAAAATTAGGAATAGCAACTCAGAATTCAACAACTCATCTCAAGAATACTCTAAACTAAAATTAGAACCCTAGATTACTCTTTTATCGATAGAAAGTAGACGTAGGGAATGAGTAAAAACTTAGTCAATCAATATGATAGCCTTACATACCTGGGAAGAATAAAGTTCTTGGTGATATCGATGAAATTCGAAGAATGTTAAAAAACCCTAGGTTTTTTCCTCTTGAATCCTTGCTCTAAGACTTTGAAGTATTAAAAAATATTTTAACACTATTTAGACCCTTAATTAAGTGAAAAAGGGTTGTGGTTTAGGAATAGAAGGGGTGGTAAAAGACTAAACTACCCTTCTTAAAAACTGACAAAAAACCCTCTAGAGGTCTATCTATGGTTTGTAGTTTGTTCTACGTACCGTAGATCTGATCTGTGGACTTTATATTGAATTTCAAGGATCAAAATCTCATTCTAAGGGTCCAATATATGACCCGTATAAGTTTGTACGGACTGTAGATCAAATCTATAGACTTTATACAATTTTTGGGATCAAAAGTCCGTTCTATGGGTCCAAACTATGACATGTAGGAGTTCCTACTATCCGTAAGAATTTGATCCCCAAAGTCAGACTCTCTTAAGTTTTTGACGGTTTGACAGTATGGGTCGTAGTTCAATCTACGGTCTGTAGATTGGATACGTTGTTCAGAGACTCAGAAAACTCTGACATGGTAGTCTCTAGTAAAATGACCATAAATATTTACTCCGAACTTGAAATAAGGCAAACATGGTATCTAGCACAAATTTCAAGAGTCCTAGGGTGTGTATGAAGCAATGTCTAGTAGAGTCCTTCTTATTGGTGTGAATCGCACCACATCTATTATGAGGAAGCTACAATATTTAGGAACTTTTCCCTTCTTCTTACTCATGTTCATGCAATAGAGTTCAACTCTATAAAAGTTACTTCCAACTCGAGCTTACGCATTTCTTTTCCGATCATGCCTCCATGAAGAGCTATTTGAAGTCCCGCTTGGAGGAATTCTAATCCTCAAGGTTAAGAAGCTTCTAATTCACCATAAGTGCAACTCTTTTAAATAGATGTCACCAATGCTGAGTTCAAAATTCTATTAAGATGTTGACTCAGATCGTGGAAAATCAAGTTGGTCAACAAGTAGTTGATCGTCAGGATATGGATGATACATCTAAAATATGTGAGTTCTTGAGAATGAATCCCCCAGAGTTCACAAGGTCAAAAATTACTAAGGATCCGAAGAACTTTATGGAAGAGCTTGAGAAAGTGTTTGAGGTTATGCGTGTTGCTGATGTAGATCATGTAGAGTTAGCCTTATATGAGCTCAAAGGTGTTTCTAGGATATGGTATGATTAGAGGAACAAGAACAGGGTAGAGAGGGCACCACTTTTAAGATGGTTTATGTTTGAGAATGCTTTCTTGGGGCGCTTCTTTCCCCGAGAGCTAAGGGAAGCTAAGGTGAGATAGTCCCTGAATCTAAAAAACAAAGCTATGAGTGTTCAGGAGTACAAACTTAAGTTTACTCCGCTATCCTGCTATTCTCCGGGGATGATAGCGGATATGAGGATCAGGATGAATTTGTTCATGTCCCAGCTATCCTACTTTACAATATCTCCCCCTTGGGATCATTCATCCTTGAATGATGGTTAAACTGAGCATGGAAGGGAAAAGAGTTACTATTACTACTTCTCTTGACTTTTGAGCTTGCCTAATAACAGTGGCAGAACTGATACATACTCAAGAGTTATGAAACTAGACTAGAGAACACTTGGCACGAACACTCAATAAGATTTCCATATTACAGGTCATGACATGAACCTTCTAAGCATCACAATGAAGCATCAACTCTCTCCCATCTATCATTACTCAACTACTATCATCAATATCACCATCAAAACCAAAAGGATCACTGAGAGAGCTTAGAGCGAAAGATCTAAGCACAATTTATTCAAGAAATCTGATATGAATATGCATGACATAACATTATATTGCTGGCCATTAAAGGTAAATCATGAATTCGTGAGGCTGAGCATGCTATGAAATATGAATGATTATATGAATAGATTCATATTATGAGGCTAATAATCACAACTTTATGGAGTAAGATTGAGATCAATGGGCTAAAGGCTTTGCCTCTTGTTCTGGGAACTAAGCATAAATGTGAATCTGTTTGAAGTGTATGAGCATAGGTTGTGGACATAATTCTTATATTAGAAACATTAATAGGATGTTGTAATGACTGAACTTTGTGGAATACTATAGATTATGAATGAATCGATATGTCACTTTAACTCTTTCTGAACACATCACTATTTGATTCTCAACACTTGACTTGGTTTCTCATCTTATCATCTCCCCCTTAAGTCTGATTCTAATACTTTAAAGCTATGGATCTAGTCCATCATCTCTAAACTAGTCTATATTCACTTTACTCTAATACTCAGGAAATTCTAATCTCATCTCTACAGAACTCTCCATGTGCAAATACTAAGATTCCTTCTAGGACTTATTTCTAAGTTGTTTCTCGTAACGTCTTCCTACTTCTCTAGAAGTCTTTCTATAATTGTTACCCACGCCACTTAATCCAAATTTTAATAGTCTGACTTCTCCTTCTTTGCCCACTAATACCGCCCTTAGAAGTTCATATCTACCAAATTAGAGGAAACTTGAGCTATATTCAAGAGCCTCATCATTGACTATATATGATCTCTCTAACAAAAATCTTAAGGGTAATAAACAATACTTTCATCAGCCTACTCCACATTGACAACTCAACTACACTATCTAGGCACAAAAAAAAAATAATCATAAGCTCAATCTGAACCTCATCTCACTACTTATGATCTCGGGTACCCCTGTTAATGCCCTTGTTAATCTAATGAATTAGACATACTTCATTGCTCTCATCTAAGGGTCATGATACACCACTTGTACCACTCACATTCATTGCAAACTAACTCCGTAATTCCTCACTTACTTTATGTCAAACCTACCAGATCAATTCTCAAAACTAACATCATCACCCATATATTGCCATCATTTTTTTTATCATGACACTCATCTCAAATATCAAGCTTAGTGTCTAGTACTAAACATGAACATTAATATAATTGCTCACATCTTATACTATTTACGGCTACTAGATAAAATTAAGAAACACTCACCCCTAAGAACTAATGAAAAGTACTCAATATATATCTTTGAGTCAACCTATTTATAGATTATCATCATGAGGCTCTCTATTCAAAATCATAGGCCTATCTTAGATCTATCAGCTCATGACTACTCAGTTCTTCTATTGAAAACCTATTCTTGGTCTTTACTAATGCAATGGCACATTGACATAAACTCTTTTCTAGTTAAAGATACTCTAACTCATCCTAACCAATAACTACTCTTCTACCTTCCATCATGAAATTCAGAAAAAAAAATTATTACTCCTTAGTCAACACATAATGGAAAAACACTTCGTTAATGACTTACTGGGTATATGATTGCAACTTACATATTCTGCTCTATAACTATCTTTATTTCTAAGGTTACTACACTTCTAAATGCATACTTCTAACACTAACATCACAACTTATACTCTCTTTCGGGTGAATAATACTACCCAAGCAATCTAAAATATACTCTCATCTTAGAGGTATCACCTGAAACAAGGACTTAGAGAAGAGAGTCTGGGAGTATATCTCGTTTTTAGCTCGAACGCGTGATTCATATGATAAGAGTGCATTCTTTCAAATCTAAACACTTAGTTCATGTACGGGCTTCTCTCTAGCCCCGTTAGAGTCTCATGACTTTCTTAAGACTTTTGCTGACAGTAACTCATCGATAATGATCTGAGTTTTGCTTTTCAACCACCCTGAGTATGAGGGGTAGTCGAATGAATTTAAGAAATGCACGGCTTTGAATAAGTTCCTTATGACTGAGTTTTATTGCATGATTTAGAGTATGAAACAAGGAAAACTTTTCTTAAATGTCTTTAGTCCCTCATTTATAGAAGTGGGGCCCTCACAACCATTAATAATATCCTACTAACACGGCTTCATAGACACCCTAGGAAACTTGAACTCTGTGTTTTGATATTAGTTTGTCACACCTCGTGCCTACACCCTGGACGTGGCTAGCACTCGAGAACCATTGATGGTCCCCAAGAGAACCATTGGCCTAAATGGCTACTTAGCAAAAGACTAACTCAAGCGATAATAGGCTTAAAAACAAAATTTAGAACATGTTAACTCAAAGTAATTACTCAACTTAAACTATCTCTAAATATTCAATAATATAGGTACAATAGTTTGCAAAACATCTCAAGGAAAAGTAAATACTGAGTGACTCCTCAACTCTAACTATCTAAGAAACCTTTATTATTCAAGATATATATCGGGAAAAGACCCACGACATCTCATGTCCACTGACTAGAAAATAAATGTGAAGTCCTCCAAAATGCAAGGAGGCTCACCCAAGCAATATGAAGTACAAAGTGATCTCACCGAAATGCTTGTTGATGATCCTGAACACCTGTATCTGTGTCTAAAACATGCAGGTCAAATGACATCAATACATTAAATGTATGAGTATGTAATATATCTGAATGGATAAATAATTTAACTAATAAGGCTAAAAAATACTGACCTCAACTCAACTTAGTACAAAGCAATAACAAGAGATGACAATATTTAAAGCTTTATAAGTAAATGATTTTAACTCAAAGATGTATATAACAATACAATAAAGTACTTTTTACTCTTATTTGAGATTCTCTAACCAAAAACCATCACTATGAGCTACATGATGATACAACATATCGCCCACGCTTCCAGAACTGTTCTATACCTTACTAGGATATAAAACACCTCGAATAAGTGGATCCACTAAAGCTATGCTCAAATTCAATAAGGAGTCGTCTATAAATTATGATCATTTACCCATGTTGGCTACATGGTTTATGAAGAATGTGAGTTGTCTGAACTTATTTCCATATCAGTGCTCAATACTATTCACAATTAAAATATATACTAATGCTTAATTAGAAATACTCTTACTCTATTTTGAGGTAATTACTCAAAAGATACTCTTTATGTCACGCCCCGAGGCTACCCCCTTGACGTAACACCGGACCTAGGATCACGAGTGACCCCAAGCTAACCCTGAGTCTAGAATATCATGAGCATAATGAACTAAGCGAAAACTAAATCAATAAATATCTGAAGAGGTACAAGTCCAACAAATCTGAATAATCATAATAAAACATAATAGGAGTTTAGTGGTACCTGAAAGAGCCACTTCACAACTCAAGCTGAATCTACTAATATGTCTGAAAATCCTCTAACTGAGTTGAGTTTCTAGGACATGCCCCTAGATAATTCTAACAAAAACTAAAAACTGAATATACAGACTAAAATGGAAGGCATATATATTGTCCTTGAAGTATGAGGACTCACCACCGAAGCTGTTGAAGTTGGACCGAGAATCGATTTAAGCGTGATCTGGATGTTGAGTGCCCAAATCTATATCATGAAACGATGTAGTGCAAAAGTATGCGCCCATACTTTGAATATACTGAGCATGCAGGATATAGATATGCCAAGCTGAACAAAGTATATAAGTTAAACAATGCATAACTGAGCAATAATATAATCTGAACAAGGATATAGATATGTACTGAATTATAATTGAAAACTGAACTGGATGTAATGACCAAGTACTAATCATGAAGATAACATGTTGAACTGTATACTAAAGTAGCTACTAAAAACCCGGTCAATGCACTATGAGTCTGACTGTGGGAGCTACTATTAGCCAACATAACCACATGAGCTAAACATGGAGTCTGATGTATACACCTCATTAAAAGGAATCGAACCTTGTCAGGGGTATAAAGGCATGATTGTGGCGTAATCACTAATATTGATGCCCAACATAGTGGACTTATAATCCTACACGGGAACGTAGTTTTGGGACTATAAGGGTATGCTGAACTAAAGAAAAATAAAAGAACTGGATGCAAATTAACTTTTGTATTGACTACTATGTTGGCCTTTATATAGCCACTGTATTACATACAAGGTTGAGAATAAAATAACAACTTAGAGAAACCTACGCAATTACACTTCTAAAGATAAAAAGGCTAATAAGAAAAATAAAGAGAGTCATATAAGTAAGAAGAGTCTTACAGGTAACAATAGTCTTTGATGTTAGTCGTTATTACGACCCCGCAAGTTGGCGTCGAGGTTTACTATGCTCAACTTAGAGAAATGGTTACCAAAATGTGCACGCAGAAGAGGCTTTGTAAGAAGATATGCAACTGGATCAACAACATGTAAATAGGAAACTTCAAGCTGTTTGCGCTCAACCTGCTCACGAATAAAATGGAAGTCGATAGCCACATGCTTCATGCAGCAATGGAAAACAGGATTCACACAAATATAAGTAGTGTTTATAATGTCACAGAGAACTCTTGGAACAACATTCAGAGGAAACTAAAGCTCTTGAAAAATATGGGTGAGCCAGTTAGTTTTAGAAACAGTAGCATCAACTGCTTGATATTCTTTCTCTGTTGAAGAATGAGAAACTGAACGCTGCTTCTTTGAAGACCATGAAATAGGGGAACTACCAAGATAGATAACATAACAAGTGGTCGATGTGAGATCAAGAGGATCCCCTACCCAGTCTAAGTCAGAGTACGTGAGCAACTTACCATCAGTTTCATTGGCAATAAGCACACCAAAAGAGGTAGTGAAACAGAGATAGCAGAGAAGTTGTTTAAGAGCAACCCAATGAGACATAAATGGTTGATGCATAGTTTGGGAGAACTTGATGACAACAAAAGCTATGTACGGACGCGTGAATGACAGGTAATGAAGTTTACCAATAACGTGCCGATATAAGAAACCATCAACTAAATAATCATCAGGCGATGGATCAAAAACTATAGTAGATGTCATAGGTGTGGAAACACCTTTGCAGTTATCCATAACTACTTCATGTAGGAGATCCATAGTGTACTTCTCTTGAGAGAGCAGAAGACCAACAAAAGAACGAATCACCTCAATACCAAGAAAGTAATGAAGAGGTCCTAAGTCCTTCAGTGAAAAACATTGAGAAAGAGCCTCAATGATATAATGAACACCTCGTTGGTAATTACTAGTCACTAAGATATCATCCATATAAACTAAAATATACACAGTGAACCCAACTTTATGCATAATGAAAAGTGAGGAATCAAAATATAACTTAACAAAACCCAATGTAAGGATATAATCTTTGAGTTTGGTGTACCAAGCACGAGGAGCCTATTTGAGGCCATAAATTGCCTTTTGAAGGTTACTTACATGGGTAGGATTCCCAGAGTTTTCAAATCTAGGTGGTTGTCGCATGTAAACTTCTTCAATAAGATGACCCTGCAAGAAGGCATTGTTAAAATCCAGCTAATAAAGATACCAGTCAAGTTGAGTGGTGATAGTTAGGACTAGAAGGATAGCAACAGGCTTGACTATTGGACTAAAAGTGGAATGATAATCAAGTCTGGGGCATTGTGTAAATACCTTGGCAACCAAACGAGCCTTGTACCTATCCACAGAACCGTCAGGTTTATGTTTAACTCAAAATTACCACTTACAATCCACCATGTTTTTGGAAGAGTCACATGGAACTAAATCCCAAGTATGGCTGTGAACAAGAGCATCAAATTCGGCTTGCATTGTTGAATCCCATTGGGGAATTAACTTGGCTTGCTTATGAGTTTTAGGGATTTTTAGAGACAATGTAGTGGTTGTGAGAAACTAACGAGGTTTAAGGCTATGAGTCTGTCATCTAGTAGTCATTGGGTGTACTTTGGTGGCTGGCTGGTTTGGTCAGGTTTGGGTTGGTGGGTTAGGTTGACTAAGAGTTGCTACTGGTTAAAGTGGGCAGGAAGCCATATGTGGCTGATTTTGTGCTGAAGCAGATGGATTATGAGGAGGACATGGAGTTTGGCTAGGAGTTGGTGGTCTTTCTCATCTATGATACATAATAAGTGGCTGTGAGGGCAATGGTTAAAGTGTTACAGAAGAGTTAGTTTTTAGGTTATGTGGAAAAGATGAAGAAGTGGAAGTTGAGATAGGTGAAGGAATATTACCTAATTGTGTAGAGACACCATCTGGAGCGGAGGAGATAGCTTGCAAGCGTTGGGTGACCATGGGCAACGTAGTTACTGGATGGGGAAGTTGATAAGAGGAATGAAAAATTGAATTAGTTTCCTCTTTGGATTGTTGTTCAACAGAAATGTTATTCCAAGAAACATTAATTTTATTACGAAACCTGGAAAAAATATTTTGAAAAGGAAAATTATCTTCCAAAAGCAATACATCCCTGGATAAATATAATTTGGAGTTAACTAGAATAAAACATTGATGGCTATAATATTTGTTAGAAAATCCTAAATAAACACATGGGGCAGATCGAGGTTCCAAACTATTTCTGGAATACAGTTTGAGCCATGGATAGCATAGCCAGTCGAAAACTTTGATGGAATTATATTTAGGTACAACCTAAAATAGGATTTCAGAAGGTGATTTATTTTGTAGATTGGGAGTAGTCATCCTATTGATCAAATAAACAACTTGATGACATAAATAACTCTAAAACGTTGAAGGTAAGGATGCTTGGTGTAGTAAGGTACGGGCTGTCTCAATGACATGCCGATGTTGGCGTTCAACTAAAGGTACCCTTTGTGGCGTGTATGGGGGGGGGGGGACACTAAGTGTTCAATACCATGTGTTTTTAGATAGGAATCTAACTTTTGAAACTCACCACCACCATCAGTGTAAAAGGATAAAATTTTTGTGCTAAAATGTTCTTCAAGCATGGGATGTAAAGTTTGGAAGATTTCTAGAACTTCTGTTTTAGCTTTTAGTGTGAACAACCACATATATCTTGAATATTGATCAACAAATAAAACATAATATCATTTTTTGTCAATCGATAAAACCGGAGATAGCCCCTACAAGTTACTATAAAGTAAATTTAATGGATTGGCACAATGTAAATAATTTTTAGATAAAGGCATCCTATGGCTTTTATTAGAATAACATGAATGACAAACAATACTTTTTGAACCAACTACTGGAATAGAAAAATCATGAAAAAACATATTTAGAACTTGACTATTAGGGTTGCCTAATTGTTAATGCCACAAGTGGTAAGGAACAATGACGTTGCATTGTGGCGAACCATCAACATCTATCTATGGCCACTCATACAACCCGTTCTTACTCCATCCACGAGCCAATGGCGCCCCGTAGTCAGATCCTTCGCAGGTAAGAAAAAGGAAAAAAATTCCGTAGAGGAGTTATTATCTTGACAAAATTTATAGACAAATATTAGATTATTTGTAATAGCTGGAGAGAAAAGGACATGTTGAAGCTGGAATTGGTGATTTGATGCATTAAAGTTCACATTACCAGCATGAGAGCTTGGAATGGTATTACCATTACCCATGACGATCTCCTCAGAACCGTGGTAGTCTTGCATAATAGTTAATCTTTGTTTGTTTGAGGTAATATGGTGGGTAGCACCACTATCAACAATCCATGGAACTGGCTGGTTCTGTAGGTGTGCAGCATAATTAGCACACACTTTAAGATGATTGTGAGAGCTTGTTTGGCAGACATGAGCAATATGACCTCTACCATCACAGAGTTGGCAGTAGAGGTTGTCATTGAAAGACTGTTATTGTTGGTTGTTGTGCCGAGGTTGCTGATTGTTATACCAAAATTGATTATGATTTTTTGCATTGGATCATCAATTACTGCATTGATAATTGTTGGAGCCCTGATGGGTAGAAGCGGAGGTAGTCCCTTGAGCAAAGTTGGCAGTAATGGGGACAAAAGTTATCTTCTTGGCTTTCTCATACTGAAGGAAAAGCTCCTGGTCAAGGAGCTTTTCATATAGTTCTTCGTAAGGGATTGCCGAATCTCAAGTGCGAATAGCGGCTAAAATTTCTCGAAATTCAGACCCAAGACCAGTGAGAATCTTGACAACCAATTCTTCTTTGGAGATGGCTGTGTCGTGTTCATCACAAAGAGAGCGAACTTGATGGAGATAGTCTGCAACAGGACGAGAGTTTTTAGAGAGACCGGTTAGACGGGGTCTAAGACTAAAAATACCAGTTTGAGATTTATTTACATAAGCAGTATGCAAGGCATCCTAGGCAACTTTGGAATTTGGTGCAGAAGTGACTGTACTGCCAATGGTCGCATCCACAGTTGCCATGATAGCATTTTGTATAAGCTGATCTTGTTGAAACCAAGAAACATATGCAAGATTGGATACTTTGAGGTTGTTTTCAGAGATAGTTTTAAAAGGGATTGGGATCAATCCATCAAGATGACCAAAGAGGTTGTGTCCACGCATAATCATGGACACCTGCGACTTCCACAATGAAAAGTTATGGCTACCAGCAAGTTTGATGGGGAGTTGAGTAACCGAATTGAACTAGACAACAATCTTTGAACCGAAGATGTTGTCGGCATTAATGACACTTTTATTTGGGGCCATTTAAAGCAATAGAGCTCTAAATATCATAATGAGAAATAGAAGAACAAGACGCATATTAACTTCTGTATTGATTACTGTGTTGGCCTTTATATAGCCAGTGTATTACATATTAGGCTGAGAATAAAATAACAACTTAGAGAAACCTACATAATTACACTTCTAAAGATAAAAATGCTGATAAGAAAAATAAAAAGAGTCCTACAAGTAAGAAGAGTCTTAGATGCTAGCCTTTATTATGAACCCTAGTCCAATTTGGTGCTAAGTCTACTCCCAACTGAATACATATGAAGTTAAAATGCACTAAATACTGAATAGCTCAAAATACTGACATGCTAATTGAGAATGCAACAATTATGTACCGTGACCTGCAGGAAGTCTTTTGTTGGAATGGCATGAAGAGGGATATAGCAAATTTTGTGGCTAAGTGCCCCAATTGTCAGCAAGTGAAGTCAGAATATCAGAAATCGGGGGTATGACTCAAGAGATCAACATTCCTACTTGGAAGTGGGAAGTGATCAACATGGACTTCATTATAGGTTTACCTCATACTCCCAGACAGCATGACTCTATTTGGGTAATAGTTGACATAGTTACTAAGTCTGCATGCTTTTTGGCTGTTAAGACTACAAATTCGGCAAATGACTATGCCAAGCTTTACATTAATAAGATAGTCAGGTTGCATGTGGTTCCTTTTTCTATTATTTCAGATAGAGGTCTTCAATTTACCTCTCATTTTTGGAAGGCATTGCAGAAACGTCTTGGTACTTAGGTTAATCTTGGCACAACATTTCATCCACACACAGATGGTCGAGCAGAGCGTACCATTCAGACCTTAGAGGACATGCTAAGAGCTTCCGTGATCAATTTCAAGGGTAATTGGGATTATCACCTTCCTCTTATAGAGTTCGCCTACAATAATAACTATTATTCTATCATTCAGATGACCTCTTATGAGGCATTATATGGGCATAAATGTAGATCTCCAGTTGGTTGGTTAGAAGAAGCAGCCTTGATAGGGCCAGATTCAGTTCATGATGACATGGAGAAAGTGCAACTTATAGAGATAGATTTAAGACAGCCCAAAGTCATCAGAAGTCCTATGCAAATGTAAGGAGAAGGGAATTAGAGTTCTAAGTTGATGATTGGATTTTCCTTAAAGTGTCACCTATGAAGGGGGTGATGAGATTTGGAAAGAAAGGGAAGCTCAGTCCTAGATATGTAGGCCCTTATAAGATCTTGAAAAGGATTAGTAAAGTGGCTTATGAGTTAGAGTAGCCAGCAGAACTAGCAGTAGTGCATCCGGTCTTTCACGTTTCGCTATTGAAAAAGTGTGTGGGTGATCCAGCATCCATAATGCCATTAGAGAGTGTGGCTGTGAAAGATAGTCTCTCTTATGAGGATGTACCAGTTGAGATTCTTGACCGTTAGGTTAGGAGGTTGAGAAACAAAGAAGTCACTTCAATTAAGGTTTTGTGGAGGAGTCAGTCCGTAGATGGAGCTACTTGGGAAGCAGAAGTAGCGATGAATGCCAAGTATCCTCATCTCTTTCCTTCTAATTCCACTCCATCTTAAGGTAATAATTCCTCTTCAATTCTTCAGTCATTCATGCGCAAATTCAGTCTTAGTATCTTGTTCCTTCAGTTTGTACTTGCATTTTAAGCGTATTTGCATGTTCTTGGAACTTAGTTCAGTCAAAAATAAGTTTTAGTATTTTTGTGGTATGGTTGCAACTCTTTTCCTCCATTTCAGCTAGTTTAGTCTTCTTCGACGATGAATGTCCCCAAGAGGGAGATAATGTAACACTCCGTATCTTAGATAGACCATATTGCAGATTTTAGAAGCTATAAGTGCCACCGATGGCCACCACCTACGGACAGTAAGGTGACCCACGGTCTGTGCTGGTGGTCCGTGGATGGTCACTTGTAGCCCTCCCCAGAAGCAGCCCAAAAATTTCTCTAAAGGTGGACCCACGGCCGGACCTACGGACCATAGGCCTAGCCACGGACCGTGGTCCTGGTTTGTGGATCGAGACCCCAGAACCCCCTCAGTTTTAGCTCCCAATCGACGGCTGACCAACATGGATCGTTGGCCGACCCACTATCCGTCAGTCCGGTCTGTCGATGCCCCCAATAGCTTTTTAAGTCAGGGGTCGTTTGGTCTTTTCTCTATGTGTTGGACCCTTTAACTACGTCGTTTAACCCCTAACTAAGTAGTTTTGGTCATTTTTAGCCTAGTAGACAAATTAGAACGTACCCTAAGTAGATTATTCACCAAAACTTAGAAAATTAGAACGTAAAAAGGAGAAAGAAGTTGAGAACCCTAGTTTCAGAACGCAGCAATGTTTCATCCATTCTAGCCTTAAAATCGAAAGATTTCTCCGTGGAATTCTTCACCAGGTTTGTGGGATTTCACTAGTGGGTTCCTTTCGCCCATAAGGTCCCTAAAATTTAGTCAGAATCTTGATTCCCTTGATATTATCTAGACCTAGGGTTGCTTGAATGTTAGAAATTGTTAAGGTTTAGCTGTTAGAATGATCCAAATTAGAGTATCATGTTGTGGGGGATTTAGACGTGTCACGCCAACCATTTTCCAGTTCCTGGATAATCGTTCCCGCTAGGTATTCACCTTATCAAGATCTCAAATCAATGATGGGGTGTGTTTGGCACTGAGGAAAGAAATAGATTTGAAGCTTGAGCAGTATGCCTTCTCTTTCAAACTCACTTCTTAAGGTTCGGAGACGTTGTTGCTCAGTTTGATGCATGAAATTCAGAACCCTAGCTATGTAGTTCCTTTAGTTCATGAATTACACATGCTAGGCCAATTATTTCAGTTATATACATGCTTCAGTTTACGAATGCCATATTATCAGATATAATTATTACATTCTTAGAGTTTGCATGTCAGAACATCAAGCTATCCATATTTCACATAATTTAATCATAATGTGTTAATTTCATAATCAATTGGGAGTCTTTTAATATCGAGTGGACTAGGGTTCCAGCGTATCCTTATAGTCCCAGAACTATGTGTCCCATAGGTTGTAAGTCCCCTCTGTGGGCATCATTTTTGTGATCATGCCGTCATGCCTTTATACCTCTAGCAGGGTATATTGGGTCCTCACAATGTGGCGTATACATCGGACTCCACATTTAGGTCATGTGGTTTTTTGTCGGTTATTAGTAGCTCCCACAACACAGTCAAATTATAGTGCATTGACTAGGTTATAGATCAGTATTCAGACTCAGCATATCATGTACTTGGTCATTGCAATCAGTTAGCTCAGTATTCAATATAACTCAGTATTTACATACAGTTCATATTATATCATTGCTCTTATTGCTTTGTTCAGTAATGATTATTGTTCATCTTTACTCTGTCCTGCATGCTCAGTACCTTTCAAGTACTGACGCATACTTTGCGCTACATCTTCTCGTGATGTAGGTTCAGGTTCTCAGCTTCCAGATCATGCATAAATCAGTTCTCGATTTTCAGCTTGATAGTATTAGTGGTGAGCCCTCTCCTCCGAGGACGACAGATATGTTACCTTTTCTTTTGGCTTTAGTTTCAGTTTTTGCTAGATTTATCTGGGGCATGTCCCTGCACTTCTAATCAGTTAGAGGATATTTTCAGACATAGCTAGAGTTAACTTTAGTATTTGAGTTTGACCTTTTAGTTGTTGTTAAACTGTCGGCTTTCATATATTCAGATTTAGTATGGGTATTCCCCATCATTTTAGTTTTATCTTATGATTAGATTCCACACAGTGTTTATTTTAATCAATATTCTTTTAGTATGCTTATGATAAGTCAACAGGGTTATCTTGGGGTCACTCGTGATCATAGGTGTCGTGTCCGCGTAATGGGGGTTGCCTCGGGGCATGATAAATTACAAACCTGATTCATTGATCACTCATTATGTAACTATACTTGATAATAAAGGGAATCCATAAACACAACAAGACAATCCCCCAAGACTTGGCATTAGTATGTAGTCGAGCTTCTAATCTAAATAGGGTCAAAACATTTTTTCCTATATAATTATATATAGAATGTCTTTAAATGCAACATAAAGATAGTCCAGCCAAATAGATAGAGATCAGTGACTCGAACGTCAGAGCTCACCCTAGCCTTCGAATCCTAAAAGCTGCTCTGTATGAAATCCAAATCAATGGTGAAAACTCGTACTATGATCTGAGGGTGCAAAAGTGTAGTATGAGTACCAACAAGCGGTACTTAGTAGGGATAGAACGACTGAGCTCTAAAGATAAAGCAAGTATAAACAACCAAGTAAGGAAGGTACATTACATTTAACTAAAGAAGCGATATTTTAAAGTTTAAGATGAACCGCATCAAGGGATAGAATACAATGAACAAGAGATCGAGACAAGAGAACATACCTAGGGTGCTATCCCAACAACCTACTCAAGACTAAAAGACATACTACATGAGCGACAAACCATGTGTAACTAATGGAAAACATTGCAACTCAGCATAACCACCCAAACGGGGTTAATTCACGCACAACCAAGTCAAGATTCTCCAAGATAGAAACATTCAAACCAGGGGCGTATCTAGAGGGGCTGCCATGGGTTCACGTGAACCCATGCTCCCCTTTATAAATCATATATAATAGTGTTATATTTTTTTAAAAATATTTAAATATAGATGCGTGAATCCATGTTCAGAGTATCATATAATAATACGATGATGGTTGGATGCACTTCTCAAAGTGAAAATAGAAGTTTAAATCTTATTCTATCTTGTCTTTTTGAGTAACACCTCTCCAAGTGTTATCGGTTACACTTTTGTCGTTTCAACTAAATTTTTCTTTTGTTTTTTTCCTTTAAGTATTAAATTTTTTTAAGTGTTTTACATTGAAAATTCCTAAAAAAATTATCACTGTAAATTTTTTATATAATTAGATCAAATGTGTATATTAAAATTTAAAACTAGTAGTATTATATATCTTGGACCTATAATTTTTAAAATTTAATGGTTCATACTAAGAACCTCAAAGTCAAACTGATCAAATTTATATTTAAGATGCATTTTTTCGTAATCCTGCACCCATCTTGCTGAAATCCTAGGTAAACCCTCTGATTCCAACCATTTAAGTAACTAACAATCAATTCTACACAATATACATAATTATAGTCAAACAGTAACGTAACTAGACCCACATAAGCCTGAAAGGTATAACCAGCAATCATAACCCAACCGACCCCCCATAGAACTGGTGGGTGCAAACAATAATCAATTATATTGGTGATAAGCAATGCTTATGAATGTGGTAATGCAACAAAAACCAGCTGAGAAATCAGTATCAAGCGTCACACAACCAAGTACATACACCTACCTCCTGCCCCCGACAACTAGGTAATGAAGAAAATTATAATAAAAGAACTACATTTTTTTCAGTCTTGCTTGATTGTTATATATGTTACAATGACATGGATATATATAAACTTAGTAGGAGAGTTTACCTATACAATTTTAGGTGTATAATGAATCTTCCAATTAGTTTTTGTGTCCGCTAAGGACACACAACCAAGGAAAATATTCTATGTAGGTGGATAGTGTCTATAATCCCCCCACATTATAGTGTAGGGATTTCTGACAATAGCTTGGTGTATAACGCTTGAAATTGATGCTTAGGCAATTAATTTGTGAGAATATCCGCAATTTGAAGCTTAGAAGGAATGAATTTGGTTTCCATTGCACCATGAACCACCTTTTCACATACAAAATGGTAATCAAGTTCAACATGCTTAGTACGAGCATGTTATACTGAATTTTCCATGTGATGGGGAGCACTGATGTCATCGGTTAACAACAATGGAGGATGAGATAAGGAAATGTCAATATTCTTTAAGAGATAGGTGACCCACGTCAATTTTGCAGCTAGAAAAGTCTATGATCGATACTCAACTTCGGCGCTAGGCTTAACCATTCAATTAGCGCCAAGAAAAACATAGAGCCATGTGATAGACCTTTGACTAAGGGGATATCCAGCCCAATCCATATCCTAAAAGCCTATGATGTTGAGAGATGACCTAGCCGAGATATGCAGACCCAAGTCAAGAGTGCCCACAAGATAACAAAGGAATCTTTTAACACCTTTCCAATGTACAACAGTGAGACTTTGCATAAGAGATTAACTGAGTGGGATATCTTATGTCTCATGAGAGTGAGATATTGCAGTGAGCCAACAATGCCGCGATAATCAGAGGCAACGACAGGTGATCTAGATGAAGAATGTAAATGATGTTTGAGAGCAAGTGGTGTATGAATAACTCTTGCATCCAACATATTTGTACAATTAAGAATACTAGACACATATTTACATTGGCTAAGAAAAAGACCATTTGAATCGCGATATACCTTGACTTCAAGAAAGTAATGAAGATCTCCCATATCCATCATTGCAAAGTGAGATCAAAGCTTGTTGACGAGAGTATTCAGAAGTAGATGATGTCTTCCCATCAATACGATATCATCCATATAAAGAAGTAAGAAGATAGAGCCTTTTGTGGAATGGAACACGAACAACGACATATGTGTTTTAATATAAGAAGATCCAAGATGAAGAAAATATGAGTTGAATTTGCAAAATCATTAGGGCTTGTTTCAAGCCATAGATAGCTTCCTTTAATAATAAAACATGACTAGGAAATATAGGATCATGAAAACCTAGGGGTTTCTCCATAAATACTATTTCAGAGAGATCACCATGGAAAAATTCATTTGTTTGATGTTTTATTTAAGTATGACAACAACAAATAAGATTAGTCAAATTGTGATAGATTTGACAATTGGACTAAAGGTTTCGGCAAAATCTACTCCTTCAAGTTGATTATATCCTTTGCAACCAAACGTGCTTTGAAATGTTTCACTAATTTGTTAGACTTGAGCTTAGTCTTGAATACCCATCGAGAGGCAATAACATTCATTGATAATGACCAGGGACCAATTTCCAAGTATATTTAACTTTAAGGCTGGTAATTCCTCATTCAGCACCCAACCAGTAGGGCTTAGTAGGGCTATTTTGATGGTTTTAGGCTCAGACATATCACTTTGAAGTAAAGCTGCAAAGGTCAGGGATTGAAATGATGTATTTGGAAGTGTTTGGGTCTTTGCTCGTGTAAGCATTTGATGGTTGTTTGTTGCATAATTAGGTGTAGTCCAGATAGTAGAAGATGTGGTAGGAGGACACAATAAATGTGAAAGTTTGACAAATAAATCAATAACTGGTATGGTGGAGAGATCAAGACTAGACAGAGTGGCTGAAGATTTTGATGTTAATGAGTAATTAGTTGTTGAAGCAACGACTATTTTGGCGCTTGGCAGTGGGGAAGAACAATAATATCACTTGAGCTTTGCTAAAGTGTGTTATATCTAGATGTCCAATAGACTCATTTGCTGTACCAGATCCTTCGGATGTTGAAGTTATTTTTGGAAGGTTGTTAGTTGATGGAAACTAGAGGACCAAAAACAACAAGTTCACTATCGATGTTTGAAAATGATATGGACGGATCAGGTAGTTCTTTCTGATCGAAGATTGATAATTTTTCTGTTGTAGAAATTCCCAAAACGTGGTGAGGTGCGAATTGGTGGAATCTACAGAAAATTCATCACTACTAGAAACATAAGGCAAGTAGGACTCATCAAAAATTGCATGCCATGATATGAAAACCTTTCGTGTTTGATGATGATAACATTATATCCCTTGGGAAGCAAACTATATCCGATGAATATGCAAAGGAATTATTTTTGGTTGATATTTATGTTTATTATGTCCTTTGAGGTAGGAAAAACAATAACATCCGGAAACTTAAGTACTGTAATCCAGCTCATATATCTTAAGAAGGGAGATTGCATGCTTAAAGTAGAAGTTGACCTTCTGTTGATCAAAAATAATAAAGCCATAAACGCTTCAACCCACAGCCATAAACGCTTCAACCCACAAAAATAATGGAAAAATTGCATCAAATAGCAAGGTTAGAGCAGTTTCAACATCTTTGTGCTTCATTTCGGCCACTCCATTTTGTTCGGGATTATAAGGATAGAAAATCTACCGCTTGATTCCATTCTGAGCCAAGTAATTTATGAACTAAAGACTATTGAATTTTCCAACTCCGTCACATTGAAAATCATAAGTTTCTTAGAAAATTGTTTTTATATAATTTTGAAAGACAATGAAGATAGGTTGAAAGTCAAATTTGTTTTTCAGCAGATAAATCAATGTAAAACGTGTGTAGACATCTGCAAAAGGTGCATAGTACTTTATTCCTCTATAAGATGCTACCAGGGTTGGTCCCCATAAATCGCTATGTATCTTTGCTATTGGTTTGAGTTCTTTTTTATTTGAAAATTGAAAAGATAACTTACAACTATTACTAATTTGACAACTAATAAAAACTGAAATTTTTTTATTCAAACTTATGACATCAATCATCTTATTACTATGCAAAAATATAACAATTCTAGAGTGTGGGTAACTCAATCTTTGATTTTATACTGTATCTGAATTCACCTCAATTTTTGTAGCTATCAAGACTTCATATAAGGTTCCTCCCAAGGCGTACAAGCCATGTCTCTCATGCCCCTTGGCCAGGATTGTTCCTGTGCTCTTGTCCATAACAACATAAGCCCTTGTCAGTAAATGTTAGTTAGCATTCATTATCCTTCATAAGTTTACTAATAGAAATAAGATTCTTCTTGAGTTTAAGCACAACAAATACATATTTTATGTGAAGGTTTTTCCCAAAATATTTGTCTCCTATGCGTGAGATCTGTAGGTTATCAACATTGCCTACCATGACTACATTTGTCACACCCTAAGGCTATCCCCTTGACGTAACACAAGACTTAGGATCACGAGTGACCCCAAGCTAACCCTGTGTCTGGCAGATATCAAGCATATTGAGAATAACTGAATAAGACATATACTATGTGGAAGCTAAAAGAATGGATAACTAAAAGTGGGAAATACCCAACTGGTCTAAATGTATAAAACATACTAAGAGTTTAATAACAACCGAAAGATGAACTTAACGATTCAAGTACTATGTAAGAAAAGCCTCTAACTGAGTTGAATTGCTAGGACATGCCTCCCAGCTAACTCTAACAAAACTGAAAACTGAATAAAAAGACTAAAATTAAAAGCATGTCTTTTGTCCTCAAAGTAGAAGGACTAACCACTGAAGCTTCTAAATGCAGACCGAAAATTGACCTAAGCATTATCTGGATGCTGAGTACCTAAACCTACATCATGAAAGGATGTAGCGCAGAGTATGCGTCAATACTTGGAATGTACTGAGCATGCAGGATATGAATACTAAGCTGAACAAATATATATAAGCTGAGAAAAGCGTAACTAAACAAGAATGTAAATACTAAAACATAACTGAAAAGCTAAGCTGAATGCAATGACCAATTACTAATCATGAAAAAATAACATGTTGAACTGAATACTAAAGTACATACTGAAAACCTGTTCAAATGCACTAAGAGTTTGATTGTGGGTGCTACTATTAACCGACATAAAACCACCTGAGCTAAACATTGAGTATGCTGTATACGCCTCATCGATAGGACCCAATATACCTTGCTAGGGGTATAAAGGCAGGACTAGCATGATCACTAAATCTAATGCCCAACAAAGGGGACTTATAATCCCATGGGGGCATGTAGTTCTGGGACTATGAGGATACACTGAACCCTAGTCTACTCGATGCTATGTTTACTCCCAACTGAATATGTATATGACACAAATGAAATTAAATACTGAATAGGTCAAAATAGTGACATGCAATCTGAGAATGCAACTTTTATATACTGATAACGTAACATTCAAAATCGAGAGCATGATTATCTTTTTAACTAACCTAGCAAGTATAATTCGTGAACTAAGAGAATTTATACAAACTATGGTTCTGAGTTTCATAAAAGGAATTACGCAAACATTCCAAGAAACAAGTTATTTCAATTAAGGACACTACAATAGCTAAATCACAACAAAATTCCAAGGTTTTAGAAATCCTAGGTCTAAACAAGATATGTAAAATCAAGAAACTGACTTAATTCTAGGGACATTATGGATGAAAGGAACCCACTAGTGAAATACCACATACCCAGTGACAAAATCTACCCAAAAATCCTTCGATTTTGAGTCTCAAACTTGAAGCAAACCTTCTGATTGTTCTTGGAAAATTGGCGCCTTTTTCTTCACCTTTTTGCTATAAGTTTTGATGATTTTAGATGAATGAGGGTTCTGGGTATGTCTAACTAAGTTATTAGGCTTAAATTGAGTAAAATGAAGATGTATTTTAAGTGCCCAACACATAGGGGAAAGGACCAAAACGACCCTGACTTAAATCTAATAGTACCACCTACTACAGGAATAACGGACCGTCGTTTGACCTACCAACCATCGGTAGTTGGTCAAGCTTTGCCCGACAGGGATTCACTAAAACAAGATGGGATTTTAGAAAACTTGGTGGTGTTGGAAAGAGGATTCAATTATCTTTCATTTGATAGGTCATAGGCAACCTAATTCATTTTATGCTAAAAGTTATGACCCTTTGAAGTTGACCCAACAACAATTTCCCTCTAATTGGTAGCTGACCCTCACATACGGTCTGTAGGTCCAACCATGGACCGTCCTGATCGACCGTGGGGGGTTCAAGGACTATAAACATTTTGTCCTGATGATAGACCCCAACTACGGACCACGTGTCAGACCACGGGCAGTCAGTGGCTTTCGTGGTTCTTGCACCAGGTCTTGGAAAGCTGTATTTTTCTATTTTCTCAAATTTGATGTGTTACAATATCTTCCCTTGGGAACATTCCTCCTAAAATGAAGTTTAAACAAGGTGAGTATGGAGGGAAGGAGCTGCAATCCCGACCACTAAGTACTAGAAACTGATATCTAACTGAACTGAGTTCCAAGAAATGCAAATATGTTGAAATGCAAGACAACTAAAGGAACAAGATACTAAGACTGAATTTACACACGAGTAAACATAGAGACTGGAGAGGAACTATTACCTGAAGCTGAAATGGAATCATAAGGAAAGAGATAAGGGTACTTGGCCATCGTGATTGTTTTTGCTTCCTAAGTAACTCCCTTTACCGACCGACTTCTCCACAAAACAGTCACTGAAGTGACTTTCTTATTTCTCAACCTACGAACCTGACGATCAAGAATTTCAACTGGCACTTCTTCATAAGTGAGACTATCCTTCACAGCCACACTCTCTAATAGTACTATTGATATCGGATCACCCACACACTTTTTCAATAAGGAAATGTGAAAGACTGGATGAACAGATACTAGTTCTGCTGGCAAATCTAACTCATATGCCACATTACTAACGCTTTTTAGGATCTTGTAAGGACCTATATATCTAGAACTAAGCTTCCCTTTCTTGCCAAATCTCATCACCCCCTTCATAGGTGACACCTTCAGGACAACCCAATCATCAAGTTCAAACTCTAAGTCATTTCTCCTCACATCTGCATAGGACTTATGATGACTATGGGCTGTCTTTAATCTATCTCTGATGAGTTGAACTTTCTCCATAGCCTCATGAATCGAATCTGGCCCAATCAAGATTGTTTCACCTACTTCGAACCAACCAATTGAGGACCTGCATCTACTTCCATATAGTACCTCATACAGGGCCATCTGAATATTGGAATAAAAGTTATTATTATTATTATCAAACTCTATGAGAGGTAGGTTATCATCCAAACTACCCCTGGAATTGATCACACAAGATATCAACATGTCCTCTAAGGTTTGAATGGTACGTTCTGCCTATCCATCCGTCTGTGGATGAAATGTTGTGCTAAGATTTACCTAAGAACCAAGACCTTTCTGAAATGATTTATAGAAATGAGAGGTAAACCAGGGACCTCTATATGATATGATAGATAAGGGAACCTCATGCAACCTGACTATATCATTAATGTTGAGTTTGGCGTAGTCCTCCGCTCAATCTGTAGTCTTGAAGCCAAGAAGTAAGCGGACTTAGTGACTATGTCTCCTATCACCCAAAGGGAGTCATGATGTCTGTGGGTACGGGGTAAACCCATAATGAAGTCCATATTTATCACTTCCCACTTCCATGTAGGAATGTTAATCTCCTGAGTCATACCTCCTGGTTTCTGATGTTCTACCATAACCTGTTGACAGTTTATACACTTAGCCATAAAATCTGCTATGTCCCTCTTCATGTTGTTCCACCAAAAGACTTCTCGTAGATCACAGTACATCTTAGTGGCTCTTGGATGAATAGAATATCTGGAATTATGGGCTTCTGTAAGGATTTGGTTCCTCAACTCATCCACATTACGAACACATAAGTGACTGGTAACGAAGAACACCATCTCCCCCTTGGGAGAAAACCTTAACTTTCTGCTGATGAACTACACCTTTCAACTAAAGTAACATAGGATCACTATCATGTTTTTCCTTAACCTCCGCTACCAATAAAGATTCTGATCCATTCTGAACTATCACTCCACTATCTGATGTGTCCATAAGGCAAACTCCTATGCGAGCAAGCCGGTGAACATCTTTGGCTAGATCTTTTCTTCTTCCTCAGCATGTGCTACACTACCCATAGACAACATACTGAGAGCATCATCCACTACATTAGCCTTACCAAGATAGTAAAGCACATTCATGTCATAGTCCATGAGAATTCAAGCCATCTCCTCTGACGAAGATTCAACTCTTTTTGGGTGAACACCTATTGGAGGCTCTTATGGTCTGTGAACTCATTTACATGAACACCATACAAGTAGTGTTTCCAAATCTTTAGGGCAAATACTACGGCTATAAGCTCGAGGTCATGAGTTAGGTAGTTCTTCTCATGGACCTAATATTGTCTAGAAGCATAAGATATGACCTTACCTCATTGCCTCAACACACAACCTAGGTCGACCCTAGATGCATCATAATAAATCACATAACCATCTGGTAGAGTCAAGACCGGAGCTGTAATCAACCTAGTCTTCAATTCTAAGAAGCTTTTCTCACACTCATTTGACCACTTAAATTTGAGCTTATTTTGAGTCAACTTGGTCAATGGGGGAAGCTATGGATGAAAATCCTTTAACAAATCTCCTGTAATAACCAACTAAACCCAAGAAACTTCTGATATTTATTAGGGAGGTGGGTCTAGGCAGTGTTTTACTACTTTAATTTTCTTAGAATCCACTCGGATCCCTTCGCTAAATATCATATGACTGAGGAAAGTGATCGACTGTAACCAGAATTCACATTTGCTGAACTTAGCGAATAATTTACAATCTTTTAGAGTTTGTAAAACAATTCTCAGATGAGTCACATGCTTCTTTTTACTCCGAGAATAAATGAGGATATCATCGATTTGAACACCCTGTTCATTAAGTCCCTAAAAGCTACTGGAGCAATTAGTCCAAAAGACATAACTACTAATTCATAGTGACCATACCGAGTCCTGAAGGTTGTCTTCGGAATGTCGCTATCTTTGACTCTGAGATGATGATACCCAGATCTAAGGTCTATCTTAGAAAGTCAACTGGCACACTGAAGTTGGTCGAACAAGTCACTAATCCTGGGGATGGGATACTTATTCTTGATGGTGATGTTGTGCAATTGATGATAGTTAATGCATATTCTGAGAGAACTGTCTTTCTTTTCCACGAACAACACTGGAGCACCCCATGGAGAGATATTAGGTTTGATGAAGCCCTTATCTAGAAGGTCTTTCAATTGCTCTTTCAATTCCTTCAGCTCGGCTGGAGCCATTCTGTAAGAAGGAATCAAAATGGACTGGGTATCTGGAAGGAGATCTATTCTGAAGTCGATTTTCCTTTTAGGAGAAACTTCGGAAATATCTTCTCGAAAATTATTTACTACTAGAACTAACTCAAGAGTTGGGGTTTCGTAGTTTGAATCCTTAACCCGAACAAGATGATAGATATACCCTTTGGACATTATTTTTCTAGCTTTAAGGTAAGAGATGAATAGACCCATAAGCACTGAGCTACTACCCTTCCATTCTAAGACTGGTTCGTTTGGAAACTGAAACCAAACGATTTTGGTTCTATAATTGACTGAGGCATAATAGGAATGTAATTAATCCATGCCTAGAATAATATCAAAATATACGATTTCTAACTATACAAGATCTACTGATGTGATTTTCTGAGAGACTGTGATAGGGCAATTTCTGTATACCCATCTAGCTATAACTGGGTCACCAACTAGAGTAGAGGCTGAGAAGTGTTCTGAGAGAGTTTCTGGATATGCATTAATACCACATATTCATTCCACTGTTGGTACCAAGCGTAGGCCAATCCCTTCAACTAATAAGCAGCCAAATCTGAACTCTCAACTTGAGTGATGCCCATAATGTTTGTTACCTTTTAGATGTTGTTGAGAAACTCTTGTGGATCATATTCTAACTAAGACCTATGAAACTCTGTAGGGTTTATTCTTGTAAAGTCTTGATTTCTTGCTGTAGCAATGTTAGTCTATATTAGATCTGGGACCACAACATACTGATTGACCTGGGTAGTCATGGCATGAGCAAGTACTTGGTAAGCAGCCCTAAACTCGACATGTGTGACTTGCTCCTTCAATGGGTCTGCTGGAGCTGCTGGCTGATTCCTGGTGTTAGCTCTTCTAGGAAGCATTTTTCGAAATGCGAAGAGAAGGATTTAGAAGGAGATTGAATAGAATTCATACTCACGCACGATAAAATAGCAAGAAAGGTGGAGTTTTTCTTAAAACACTTCGTAGCCTCCCTCTCATAGATGTTGTGCACTTCACACCTATGAAAGAAACTCTACTTAGTGTGACTTTCACACATCATAGAACTCTTGAACCTAATGCTCTGATACCAAGTTTGTCACACCCCGAGGCTACCTCCTTGACCTAACACGGGACCTAAGATCATGAGTGACCCTAAACTAACCCTGTGTCTCGCATATATCAAACATACTGAGAATAATTGAATAAGACATATATTATGCGGAAGCTAAAACAATGGATAACTGAAAGTGGGGAATAACCAACTAGTCTGAATGTATAAAACATACTTAGAATTTAATAACAACTGAAAGATGAACTTAAAGATTCAAGTCGATTCTATTACTATGTCTGAAAAGCCTCTAACTGAGTTGAGTTGGTAGGACATGCCCTCAGCTAACTCTAACAAAACTGAAAACTAAATAAAAATACTAAAGTGAAAAGCATTTCTATTGTCCTCGAAGTATGAAGACTCACCACTGAATCTGCTGAAATGCAGACCAAAAATTGATCTAATGCATTAGTAGTTGCAATGTGCTGAGCATGCATGATATGGATACTAAGTTGAACAAATATATATAAGTTGAACAAAGCATGACTGAGCAAGAATGTAAATACTGAAACATAACTGTAAAGCTAAGTTGAATACAATGACCAAGTACTAATCATGAAAATAACATGCAGAGCTAAATGTTGAAGTATGTAATGAAAACATGTTCAAATGCACTAAGAGTTTGACTGTGGGAGCTACTATTAACCGACATAAAACCACGTGAGCTAAACGTGGAGTAAGATGTATACACCCCATCGAGAGGACCCAATATACCTTGTCAGGGGTATAAAGGCATGACTGGCATGATCACTAAATCTAATGCCCAACAGAGGGGACTTATAATCTTACGGGGCACGTAGTTCTGGGACTATGAGGGTACACTGAACCCTAGTCCACTCGGTGCTAAGTCTACTCCCAACTGAATATGTATATGACATAAATGCAACTAATTATTGAATAACTCAAAATACTGACATGCAATCTGAGAATGCAACATTTATATACTGATAATGTAACATTCAAAATCTGGAGCATGATTATTTGTTTAACTGACCTAGCAAGTATAATTCATGAACTGAGAGAAATGATACAAACTATGGTTCTGAGTTTCATAAAAGGAATTAATCAAACTTTCCAAGAAACAACTTATTTCGATTAAGGATACTACAATAGCTAAATCACAAAAAAAATCTAAGGTTATAGAAATCCTAGGTCTAAAAAAGATATGGAGAATCAAGAAACTGACTAAATTCTAGGGACCTAGTGGATGGAATGAACCCACTAGTGAAATTCCACATACGTAGTGACGAAATCTATGGAGAAATCCTTCGATTTTGAGGCTGAAACTTGAAGCAAACCTTCTAATTGTTCTTGGGAAACTGACACCTATTTCTTCTTCTTTTTGCTCTAAGTTTGGATGGTTTTAGGTGAATGAGGGTTCTCGGTATGTCTAACTAAGTTATTAGGCTTAAATTGAATAAAATGACGTAGTTTAGACATCAAACTACATAGCTTAAGTGCCCAACGCATAGGGAAAGGACCAAAATGACCCTGACTTAAATCTGACGAGTGTCACCTACTACAGGACTGACGGGCTGTCGTTTTACCTAGCAACCGTCGGTAGGAGTCATCGATAAAGCTTTGCCCAATAAGGCTTCACTAAAACAAGAAAAACTTTTTACTCGAAGATGGGATTTTAGCAAACTTGGTGGTGTTGGAAAGATGATTCAATTATCGTTCATTTGATAGGTCATAGACCATATACTTCATTCTGTGCTAAAAGTTATGACCGTTTGAAGTTGATCCAAGAATAATTTCCCTCTAACTGGCTGCTAACCCTCACCTACGGTCTGTAGGTCCAAGCACGGACCATCCTGGTCGATCGTGGGTGGGGTCAGCGACCATAAACATTTGGTGCCCAATGATGGACACCACCTACGGACCGTCGGTGGCTTCCGTGGTTCTTACACCAGGTCCTAAAAAGCTACATTTTTCTATTTTCTCAAATTCGAGGTGTTACAAAATTTGTTCCTTTAAATGGAGAAGATTTTTCAAGATTACCTGTAGATTTCACCATGTGATTAGTAGCACCTGAATCCATGTAAAGGTTATCTTCCTTGTGATTGCTTATCGTTATTGAAGCAAGTCCCTAGGAACTTTTGTTGGTTGTTGTGATTGATAGAAGTAATCCCAACTGTAAAAACAATAGTGTTGTATGATTGTTCTTTCCACAAATCATACATGGGTTAGATTTAGGACTCTTTTTGCTGATTTCCTCTATATTGAGTTGTATTATATTGTTTGTGATTGTATGACTATCCTCATCTTCCCCTTTGTTGTCCTCATCCACGATAATGATTGTGACACCCTCGTCCTTATGAATTTTTAGTCACGAAGCACATGGTTGGATCAATCAAAGTTGATGTTTCTTGCTCATCTCTATATTCTCTCAATTCGAGTCCCCTAACACCATTAAAAATTGATTAAATGTGGGATAAGGGGCCTTACTTAGCATAACAACTCGAAGGGTCTTATATTTGCTTCAAAGACCTTTGGCAAAATTAATAACTTTATTACCTTTGTCTAAAGGTTTGTGTATAGCCATGAGGTATCACAAATTCCTTTAAATTCCTTTATGTTTTCATCAATGGATTTTGTTCCTAGCTTCACGCTTTGAAGTTGTTACTTCAATTGAAACTTGTTATCCTTGCTTTGTTGTAGATAAGTATCTTCAAGACAAGGCCATATTTGTTTTGTCATAGTACATCTTATAATGAGGAACATTGACTCTTCTGCCATTGTTCCAGTAAGCCGAACTAAAATGACACGTTCCTCCCAAGCAGTGAACATGGGTTAGGACTTGGTTCAACTTTCTCATCTAATATGTTAGCGGATGGAGGTTCTCCTTCGATAATTTTGATCAATCTTCAAAACTTTCATTAATTGAAGGACTTCAATCCTCCGAACTAAGTAATTTGACGGCTTCAACTTAATAGAATAAATCGCTATAAGTTGATGATGTGAAGGCTAATGTAACACTTTGCAATTCGGGAAAGATACGATGGGTTGAATAGGCAGGTCCCCAGGCCTTAGACTAACCGTAAACCCTCCACGGTTGCCTAAATGGTCCATTTAGGGGAAGTGGGTTGGCAGTTTAAGGAAACCCTAAAGCTGGGCTATCTGTACGGCTCCCTTCATAGACCATCAAGCTTTAAATAGCCTGTGAAGGCTTCCATATAAGTCACCGGTCAACTTTTTAAGTCAGGACTACTTTAGTCGTTCCCTATGAGTTTAATACATAAGCTATGTCGTTTTAATCCCTATTTAAACCCTATATAAGTGATTTAAGTCCTAAAACTATTCATTCTATATTATTCTCCTTCATAAATCCCTCCAAGTTCATCCCCAAAGTTCTCTCTAAATCTAAGGAAGAAGAAGATAGGGTTTCACTTCAAGATCTCTAATTCACCATAGCTATTGGGACTTAATCACTAAGGTATGTTAGTATTTACCTATGGAGTCATTTCCTCCATAGAGATCCAAAGATCTTCCAATTTTACAAGTTCAATTTTCAATTCAAAGTTAGGATTTTATTCAAGGTTCTTCTCAATGTTGATTCAATTGATTGTTTTCTATCTTTTAATGCATGAATTGAAGTAATTACATGTTTTTTAGTTGAATTCATAAGAACCCATGCATGATCCATGATTATTATTTTTTTACTATGAATACATGACAAAGCTTATGAACTATGAACTATGATTTATGGAAATTATGCATGTTTTATGAAAGTAATGTTCATGACTAAAGTAAGCTTATAGATGAAGGTATTTATATGTTCTGGGAATTGCTGCGATTCTTCCTGAATAGTCTGGATTCTCCCATCGAGAGTCACTATGAAGTTTGGCCACATGACAATGCGACTTTATATTATTTTTATTTTAAATTAATATTTTTTTTGGCCATGACAATTAGTGAACAATACAATATAGTAGGCCAAATGCAATATAATAGGCAAACAATTTCAGCAGGCAATGCAACTTCAGTAGGCCGAATACAATTAGTAGGCAATGCGATTTGTAGGCCAAATGCAATATAGTAGACCATATGCAATTAGTAGGCAATACAAATTCAGTAGCCAATGCAAATTGAGTAGACAAACGATTTCAGGAGGCCCAATTGGACAAGTAAAAAGGATCAGAAGAATATTGAATATTGAAGAGATTGTTTGTAGTTTCAACTATTATATTAGGCATCATTCTCTAGGAAATATTTTCTTACCTAACATCACCTTAGATATAAATATTTTAGCTAGACCTGTTTCACGTTTGCCTTAAATTTCAAGCTACCCACCGCCAACCAGATGACATTCAATAATGTTTCTTGTTGCTTTCTCTTTCTACTTAAAGGGTAGCCTTTTCACTTATTCCCATACTCACTCATCTTTGTAGATCTTTAAGACAGAAGAATGGCTCAAACAACACCTAATCACACACAAACTGTTTCTGGTTGGGCAGCTCATGATTCTTCTGGCAAAATCACACCTTTTAACTTCAAGAGAAGGTACATAATATTCACTAGCTTTGTTGCATATAGGTCCAAAAAAAATTATGCTAATCTATTTTCTTGTTTACTTTTATATTTGGTAGAGAAAATGGTGAGAATGATGTGACCATTACGATCTTGTATTGTGGAATGTGTCATACGGATATTCATCATGTCAAGGATGACTGGGGCATTACTAAGTACCCTGTTGTGCCTGGGTACGTACCTATCTATCTTGTTATAAATAATAATTATGTCTTTATGCATGTTACAAAGGGAAAATGAGGCATCAATTTTCCTAGATTTTACATGTTGTGTATGTGATTTTATCTTCTTCTTTATTTTTCATGAGATATGTGTGGTCTAAATTGGTGTGTTACTAGAGCCAACGTCATAACAAAAACAACATTTAGTAGTAAAAAATATGCACATTAATAAAGGATACTAAAATCTTTACCCCTATTAGTTAATTGTCATTAGATTTAATATCGCTTCTAACTTTAGCGGCATTTACAAAGAGTGCTACAATGTAATTGTTACTAGTAATAATTGTCTCAATGAACCATACTTAGTGGCAATTAAGCTATCGTCGTTAAAGATCACTTTAAGTGCAGTGCAATGGTATTTTGAAAACAATTTCTCTAGCTTTCACGAGATAGATATAAGGTCTCATGTACACTCTATCCTCCTAAGATCCCATATATGAAATTACACCGAGTATGCTATTGTTATTGTATAATCTTTAACCTATATCATCATAGATAATGTTATAAGCACAGAGGATATCATGCAAAATTTTATATAAATTAAACAATTGGAAGCATTGAAATGAGATAGGAAGGAGCCTAATTCGAGCAATATTAAATTTCTCTCCATGCATGTGACTTTATATTATATCATGGGTTCAAGCTGTCTATAATCACCTATTATTGATGCTTGCATCTGGATAAGTTGTCTATATCACAATATTATTGTGGAATGCAATTCTTTCCTTGACCCTAGGTGAACTCGGAATATTTTATGCACTAACCTGATACTCTTTTTTTTGTGTTGTAGGCATGAAATTACTGGGATTATAACAAAGGTGGGAAGCAATGTGAGTAAATTCAAGATAGGAGACAGAGTAGGGGTAGGTTGCTTGGCAGCAACATGTTTGAAGTGCGAGTACTGCGAGGGGTCTCAAGAGAACTACTGTGACCAAGTGGAATTCACTTACAATGGCATCTTTTGGGATGGTAGCATCACTTATGGTGGCTACTCAAAAATGCTTGTTGCTGATCATAGGTACTACTACCATTCTCTTTTTTCTTTTTTTTTTTCCCCCTATTATTCCTTCATTCCGATTTATATAATGTTGGTTGGTTGGTTTGCCATAAAGTTTATCAAAAAAAATGAGTTCTGAAACTTGTGGTCTAAAACAAGTCATAAATGTTTGTCTGACCATGAAACACTCACCAACAAGGTGAAAGTTTAGATAGTCAAACAACAAGGTGTTATTTTTTATTTTTTTTTAATTACCTAGTAAAGAATGTGTCACATGAAACAAAGGAAGTCTAAAAATTAAATACTCAGTAATTATTTGTGAGCAACCAACTGTGTTGTTTGTGAGCAAACGAGGTGTTGGTACACTTACTAGTATTTTTTTCTGAAAAAAATAAGATGCAGATTTCGTACACATATTTTGAAAGATCTTTAACTGTATATCTCTTTAAAATATTACCAAGAATATTCCAAACCTGTCAACCTTATATATAAAGTTAAGGGTTCCCTGAAAATATATATAAATATTAGATCATGTGCATCTATTAAAAAATTTAGTAGTGGGTGTACCAATAGTATTCCAAACCCACCCAAGTCCCAACCCCTGTGTAAAGTTAAAAGTTTCCCTAAAAATATATGAATATTAAATTTGCATCTACTAAAAAAAACAGTAAATTTGGAATGTTACAATGCAACAAACATTTTCAACAAAAGAGAGTCTTTTGTATTGAAACAGTACACTCATATTTGCTTTTTCTATAATAAAAACTTCTAAAATTCTAAAATTTGGGCGAGGAGAAGCAAGACCAAAAAAAAAAAAAAACAATACACTCATATCTTCAGGGTACATTTTATGTATTAACAAGAGATCTCAGGTTTGAGTATGTCATGATACGGAGTAACCTTTGTTAGGGAGCGCTTTACCCTCTCAATATGAAACTTTTCGTGCAAATTCAAATGTAGGTACCTTACATCGAAAAGAAAATAGAGCCAAAAAAACCCTCAAATTTTCTAAATATCTACTCTTTTTTTTGGTTAACATGAAGGTACGTGGTACGTATACCAGATAACATGGCAATGGATAGAACAGCACCATTATTATGTGCAGGAATAACAGTTTATACTCCTTTGAAAGACAATAATTTGGTGGATACAAAAGGTAAAAAAATAGGAATAATAGGTCTTGGTGGACTTGGACATGTAGCTGTCAAATTTGGAAAAGCATTTGGACATCATGTGACTGTCATTAGCACCTCTCCATCCAAAGAACAAGAAGCCAAAGACAACTTAGGTGCTGATGATTTTATATTAAGCACTAATTCCAAACAAATGCTGGTTTGTTTTCATTACCTTCCTAATACTACATCTTTGCAATTTCAATAGTTTACTTCCTCTGTTTCAAAAACAATGATATGCTTTCCTTTTTAGTCTGTTTCAAAAAGAAGGATTTCATTTTTTTTTTTGGTAGGGAAAAATGACAAATATATCTTCGAACTATCATTAATGGCATGCAAATACCCTCCGTCATAATTTTGGACATTGATGCCCCTACCGTCCAAAAACTAGAGCATATATGCCCTTCATTCTAATGGAAGACTAAATAGGGACACGTGGCGCAATCTTATCCGTCGATCTGATATTTAGTAAATGTCAGTTCGGTTGGATAAGATTATGACACGTGGATGTCCGTTAATATAAATGGCATATATGCTCTAATTTTTGGACGGTAGGGACATCAATGTCCCAAAAGTATGACGGAGGGTATCTGCATACCATTTACGAGGAGGGTATCTGTATACCATTTACCATAGTTCGGGGGTATATTTGTCATTTTTCTCTTTTTGGTAACATTTTAATTTGGCATAATACATGAATATGACTTTTAACTTGGCGTCAGCTGACAACTATGATCTTTAACTTTGATTGTGCACAAGTAGACACTTAAACTTGTATAAAATTGAACACGTGTCTTACATGACAATTTTATGTCTTACGTGTATTATGTCATGTAGGACATGTGTGCTTACATGTAAAATTTTATACAATTTTAAGTGTCTACTTGTGCACACTCAAAGTTGGAGGGCATATATAGTTGTCCACTAAAGCCAATTTAGTGGTCATGTTTATGTATTATGCCTTTTAATTTCAGTTTTCCACGTGACATGCTTCATGCCACAAGATTAAAGGGTCGTTTTGTATATTTAACATAACTTTAATTTATGACTACAAGATTGAAAAGTCTTATTTATTCTTTTAAACTCCGTGTCAAGTCAAATTATATTATTCTTTTTGAAATGAAGAGAGTAATATTTTCCAATATAAAAGAATATTTTTGCATTTTAATTTCAGGAAAAGAAAAGAACCCTAGACTTTATTTTGGATACAGTGTCTGCCAAACACTCACTTGGGAGTTACTTAGAGCTTTTAAAAGTGAATGGAACTTTAGTGATTGTTGGAGCACCAGATAAGCCAATTGATTTGCCTGCTTTCCCTATGATATTTGGAAAAAGAACAGTGAAAGGAAGCATGATAGGAAGTATAGAAGAGACACAAGAAATGATGGACTTGTGTGGAGAACATAACATATTAAGTGATATAGAGATTATCACTACTGATCAAATTAATGAAGGACTTGATAGGCTTGCTAACAATGATGTTAAGTACCGTTTTGTCATTGACATTGCTGGTCCGTCTTCTCATCTTTAAATTTTATTTATTTATTTTTGTGTGTGTAATTTACTTTTCATTTTATTTCAATCAATATTATGCTGTTGTTTATTTACACTTTGTTTGGATGGTTGTCACGTATTGTTTCATGATGTATCGTATTATATTGTATAGTGTTGTACTGTATTGTATTGTATTATTTTAATGAATATAGTGTTTGAATAGATTGTATCGTTCTTTGTCGTTACATTACATTTAATTCCAATTCCCTGAACCTGTATTTCTTAATATTATGATATTGCTTATTTATTTACCGAAATAATATATAAGTAGCCCTTTCTCTTAATCTTTTAACATTTTTCATTTTATGATTGCAAAACTACAAAAGTGTTATTCAGAATACTTGTCCACGTGTAAAAATTATCCATTGATTTCATAAAGTGTACAAGTATTGTTGTACGTCCCAAAATAGTGTAGTGAAAAACTATTCCTGAACGGAGGAATTATATATATATATATGCGTGTGTATGCATGAATTGAGTTTAAAACAATGTTTCTGCGTAGTGCCTATGAACAACTTTAAAATCAGAATGCCCATATGCGAACCAAACCCCCCACCTCTCTCTTCCAATTACATGCCCTACAATAAATAAAGAAAAGACAATAAAAGGGAAGTTGATGAAATCACGTGAAGTTATTGATGTTTTGTAAAACTCCAACAACCATATCAACTTGAATTATGATATAAGGCAAGACAATTAATGTACATATTGATTGTGAAAACAACTGCCTTCATTTCAATCTATCCTTTTTTTTTTTTTTTTTTTTTTTTTTTTTTTTTGGTATTGGGGTTAGGCTTGGCCCTTTACTCACTTAATTCAAAAAGTTACAATTGTTACCCGGGGGAGTTGGACCATATCCCTGATCAATAGATTACTCCCTCTGTCCCAATTTATGTTACACATTTCGGATTTCGAGATTCAAACAAGTCTATCTATGACTGTAATTTTTTCATATATCTTTTAATTATTTTGAATTATCAATTATTGAGACTTATAGTACTTTTTATATAGTTTACAAATATATAAATTTCATAAAAAAAAAATGAAGATTCCATGAGCAAATTCTAGATCAAATTGACTCTCGAAAAGCGAAGTGTGTCACATAAATTGGGACTGAGGGAGTAACATCATGAAAGTTTCACAAAAAAATAGTGGAGAAGGAGTAGTCTATTCAATCTTCTTCTTTGTGAAAAAAAAAAAATTGGAAAATGGTGTAAAATGCCGTTGAACTATTGAAAATAGTATAAAATTATCATATGTCTTACTGTCCATCTATTGGCTCCCAAATATCATCTCATCCATCTTTGGACCTAATATTGACCACTTTTGTAACGGATGATTATTTAATTAATTTTTAAAATAAATTTAAATACATGATGACTATCTATTGGTTATATTTTAAACTACTTAAACTAATTAGCAAACCCACTCATTCCTAAATATACCCAATCCAAATACACCTGCCCCAAATAACTTAAAAAAAATTCCCCAAGTACAACTAGCGAAATCATTGTTCATAATCAAGATAAAGAAAAAAAAAACAAAAAGTTACATACTACTTTATAATCAAATCGGAAAATGATCATATTTGCCCTTATACTCTTAGAAAAATGTTATATATACCACTGGTCATACTTTTTTTATATATTTGCCCTTACCATCCAACTTTGGATACATATTTACCCTTGAGTTGTTAAGTCTCATGTCCCTACTTTTTACTATCCTACATGATTTATCTTAATCAAAAATTTATTCTCTAATTAAATATTCTACTTGACTCAATTTCTAAACCAACCCAATTGTTAAGACCCAATAAACCCAATTTCTACCCTTTACCCTCGTCACTTTACCCATCAGGAAATATTCATGAGAGAACCATTTGCTCTCTACTAAAGCAATTATGTGACTTTGTTTTTTTTATTGTTGGTTATTCCTCTCAAAATAAAGCAACTACTAGTTATATCTTAGGTTTCTTTATTATTCGTCTTTTTAATGTTTTATGGCTTCAACTAATTGCAGTTACATTTCATATAGTTACATCGGAAAACGTAACAAGCACCAGAAAGATGTATAACCAAACTCTGTTTCACAAGAGCAAGAACATTTCAAAAGTTATTCGTAAAAGGACCTAAAATATCCCTGGTAAAAAATTACCCTTCTTCTAACTTTCGGACCTAAAATGCCCTTGACATCAACCTTTTGATTCTATTTTTCCTTCATCTTTAATGGACTAAATCATAACCTCAATGTCACGCCCCAAGCCTAAACCCTGGACGTGGCTGACACTTGCGAACTATTGCTGGCCCCAAGCAAACCCTTGGTTTGACTTACTTACTCAGCAGAAGACTTTTAGCATTAAGAAAAGAACTCAAATGCAAGATAATTCAATTGTCTCAAACTTAACTCATAATGTTTTAGAAATAAACATTTAACTTAGCCAAAGTGGCAACTTAAATCTGAACATAAGCTAATAACAAAGTAAAGACAAATGAACTAACTGACTGTCTATCTATGAAGCCTCTAATAACTGAGATGGATGTCGGGGACAAGACCCACGATATCCTAATGAACTAAAATACTAAAAGCAATACAAAGGATCCTCCGAAAAGCTAGGAGGCTAACCAATTGACTTTGAGTACTCAACTGGATCAACGAGGCGCTGGATGCTGATCCTGGTTACCTGCGTCTGCATCATAATAAGATGCAGGCCAACTGGCATCAGTACATTGAACATACGAGTATGCGAGTTGAAATGCTAAACACAATATAGACTTGAAAAGAATCTGAAAGAAACACTTGCCTTGAGTTTACTCAACTCCTGAATAACTTAACTCAATATAAAGCAATAAACATATACAATATATAGAAAGTTTGTAAAATACTGGAAAACAACTTAGTTCGTTAAAGAAAATGCAATAAAAAACTCAACTTTACTCATATAATAAAGTAATATAGTTTCTGTGGGAGATTTTCTAACCGACAACCACTACTATGAGCCTAAGTGGTGATACAATGTCTTGCCCACGCTTCCAGAATTGTCCTATACTTTGTCATCATAAGAATGCCTTAACTAAGTGGATCCACTATTCTATGCTAAAAACATCTTAAGGAGTCATCTAAAAAGTATGATCCTTTACTACCTATGATGGCTACATGGTTTATGGAGACGTGAATTATCTAAACTCAAATTCGTCCCCATATCGGTGCTCAATACTACTCCCAAAATATACTTAGCTCATACATCTGTAAAAACAAAAATCTTTCTTTAGTTTGAGATAATTACTCAAAGACTTAGCTTAAAAGCTCTCTTGGAAATCTCAGTTTCCTTTCTTGCTCAAATGTGAAAACATTTTAACTCTTGGGAGTATTTAGTTCCCGTAATATCTTTGAAGAATGAACTACACTCTTACTCTTTACTAAAAACTAGCTCAAAAGCTCTTTTGGAAATCAAGGTTTCCTTTCTTCTTTAAATGTGAAAACATTTACTTCATGGGAATACATTGTCCTGATATAATCTTTTGAAGAAATGAACTTCAAACTTTACTCTTTACTCAACTAAAAACTCAAGTCTTAAAACAAAGTTAAAAAGTTTGTAAAAGATTTTTGGAAAACTCTAAGAACTTCTCTTGACTTGACTCTTACCTTCTCTTAACTTAGATCTTAACTTATCTTGACTTGACTCTTAACATTCCTTGAATTGAATTATGGATTCAAGGATTGTTATTTGTGATAGGAAAGATCTCATGATGTTTAGGAATGATTTTAGATAGCTAAAATGAGAAAATATAAACAAAACACTGTCTGGGAACAAGTCTGCGATGCGGAGATGTATTTAAATTTTTGGTCACAAAAATAACTTTTGAGGCAGTACAGTCCATGAACGCTCCGTGAAGCGAAGAGATTTTTCTCGAATCTGAGGAGCAGGTCTGTGACGCGCCCTACTTCCCAAATTCGCCTAACTTTTTCCTTCATTCATTTTCCAGTCCCAATTCACCTAAACTCGACTATTTTTCTCAATTTTTCTTTAGATTCAGATACCCAGCATATGTACCTATGAACCTAACTCAAAATAACTCTAAAACTAGACGTAAAGATCTCATAAACTTCTCAATTCAGCCCAATTCAAGAACGAAAAATAAATTCAAGAACACCATTCAAGATTCATCAACTTTCAGCTTTCTAGAATGAACTTCGTTGAAATAAATGTGATTGGCACGAGGGTAAATGAACCCAACACTATGAAAGACTCACATACCTCGTTGGGATCACCCATTGACGAAATCCACGAGCCTAGCTTCAAGAACTTGACGATTCCTTGCTCCTTCTCCGCTTTTCTTCTCTTCTTTTCTCTTCTCTCAAAACCCTAACTTGTTTCTCAAAAGCGTAAACTGTATCCAATCAGTTTAGACCCCAACTCAATTACCAAAAATGAAATTAATTAATTAGGTGGTGAAAAGACCATAATGCCCTTTTAAAATTCGGATTGGACTTTTCTTAGTTGAACAGTCCAACTTCCAATGGGGATAACTCACTCATACGAACTCAGAATCACGGAAACTCGGCGGTGTTAGAAAGATTATTCCAAGATATTTCCTACGATATCTAGAAACACACTTAACTCATCCTGATCTAGGAGTTATGATCTTTTGAAGTTTACCAAAAACTCAAACATAACTTAACCAATTTTCCAGATTTTTATTATTCCAAAAGAAATCACTCTTTCTAATTCTAGATCTTTCTAGTTCTTTCAATTTGTGAGATATTACAATAGCTCCCCCTTGGAAACATTCGTCCTCGAATGAGATTACTCTTAGTAGGATAAGGGTGTAACATTTAACATTCAGCACAAACACCCAACAAGCAATGCAATTACAATATGTTAATCTTATAAATAAAAGCCAATAAAAGGATTAGTACCTTAATTTGGAACCTCTCTGGTTTCGAAGAGATGTGAATATCTCTTTTTCATATCTTCCTCATCTTCCAAGTAGTTTCCTCAAAAAACTGGTTCCTCCAAAGAACTTTGACTGATGGTACTTCTTTTGTTATCAACTTGTTAACTTGGCGATCTAGAATCTGAACCGAAATCTCTTCATAAGATAAGATATCCTTGATCCCAATATTTTCAGTTGGTATGATCAATGAAGGATATCCCCTACACTTCTTTAACATAGAAATGTGAAATACCGGATGAACCGCTGTTAACTCTTGTGATAGCTCTAACTCATAAGCTACATTGTCAATCTTCTTAGATATTCTGTAAGGCCAATATACCAGGGACTAAGCTTTCCCTTCTTACCAAATCTCATAACACCCTTCATGGGTGAAACTTTCAAGTATACTCAATCATCTACTTCAGACTCTAACTCCCTTCTCCTAACATCAGTGTAGGATTTCTGAAGACTCTATGTTGTTTTCAATCTCTCTTGAATGACTTTCATTTTCTCTATAGCTTGATTAATTAAGCGTGGTCCTATCAACCCTGCTTCACCAACTTCAAACCATCCAATAGGAGATCTAAATCTTCTCCCACAAAGAGCTTCATAAGAAGCCATTTGGATGCTAGAATGGTAACTATAGTTGTAAGCAAACTCAATGAGAGGTAGGTGGTCATCCTAATAACCCTTGAAATCAATCACACAATCTACCTTGATACCTCAAAACACCATCTCCCTTTTGTTCAAAAGTCATCACTTTTTGCTTATGAACACTTGCCTTTAATTCAAGCAATAAAGGATCTTGGTCTTATTTCTCTTTTACTTCTGACACTAATGATGATTCAGCCCCATTCATCACCACTACTCCTTCTTCTGTGGAATCCATTAGTCGAACTCCTGGTCGTGCAAGTCTATGCACCTCTTTTGCTAATTCTTTCTTATCTTCCTCAAAATGGGCGGTACTACCCATAGATAACCTGCTAAAGGCATCAACAATAACATTAGCCTTACCTGGGTGATAAAGAATACTCATGTCATAATCCTTGAGTAATTCTAACCACCTTATTTGTCTGAGAAAAACACGTATTGGAGACTCTTATGATTGATGAACACATCCACATGCACACCATAAAGGTAATGACGCCATATTTTTAAAGAAAATACTTCGGCAGCTAACTCTAAGTCATGGTTTGGTTAATTATTCTCATGAACTTTCAACTGTCTGGAGGCATAAGCTATAACTTTGCCATTCTGCATTAACACACAACCCAAACCAACTCTAGATGCATCATGATAGACAACAAAGCCTTGCATACCTTCTGGTAATGTCAAAACTAAGGCAGTGGTCAACCTCTTTTTCAATTCCTGAAAGCTTTTCTCATATTTTCCAGACCATTGAAACTTCACTATTTTCTGAGTCAACTTGGTCAAAGGGGACGAAATAGACAAGAACCCCTCTACGAACCTCCTATAATATTCATCCAAACCCAAGAAACTCCTAATATCAGTTAGAGATATGGGTCTAGGCCAATTATGCATTGCCTCTATCTTTTGGGTATCAACTCTAATTCCATCACTGAAAACTATGTGGCTCAAGAACGCCACAGACTCAAGCCAAAACTCACAATCAAAGTCTGAAGAACTATTCTGAGATAACTAGAATGATCTTCTTCATTCCTTGAATAGATTAGCATGTCATCAGTGAAGAAGATAACAAACATATCTAAATAAGGTTTAAAAACTCTATTCACAAGGTCCATGAACACTGCAGGTGTATTGGTCAAACTGAACAACATGACCAGAAACTCATAGTGACAATAACCGGTCATGAATGATGTCTTGGGAATATCGCATTCCCTTACTTTCAACTTATGGTATCCAGATTTGAGGTTTATCTTAGAAAAACAAAAAGCACCCTTAAGCTGATAAAAAAGATCATCAATTATTGAAAAAAGGATACTTGTTCTTGATGGTAACCTTGTTCAACTGACGGTAATGTATACACATCCTAAGTGAACCATCTTTCTTTCTCACAAATGGGATCGGAGCGCCCCCAAGGTGAGATACTTGGTCAAATGAAACTTTTCTCTAAAAGATCTTTCAACTGCTCTTTAAGCTCTTTCAACTCTGTTGGTGCCATTCTATATGGCGTAATAGAGATAGGACGAGTATCTGGAAGAACATCTATACCGAAGTCTATCTCTTTCAAGAGGGAGTTCAGGAAGATCATCTAGAAAGACTTCTTGAAACTCTACTGAAACTAACTGAATAGGATGTATCTCAACACTAGAGTCACTGACTCAGACTAAGTAATAGACACACCCCTTGGATGCTAACTTTCTCGCTTTATGGTACGAAATAAAACGACCCTTAGGCACTATTGAACTGCTCTTCAACTCTATCACTTGTTCACTGGAAACTGAAACTTGACTACTCGAGTTCTACAATCTATTGATACATAACAGGCATGAAGCCAGTCCATACCTAGAATGACATCAAAATCTACCATATTTAACTCAACTAAATCAACCATAGTACTCTTGTGATTGACGAAAATGAAACAAGCACGATAGACTCTTTCTGCTAGAATAGACTCACCATCAGGTGTAGAAACACTGAAGGGCACAAGAAGTTGCTCAGGAAGAATATCAAAATTGAAGACTTGGATCATACCAGTGATAACATCTAGCAAATCCTCTTACTCTTAGCGACTAGCAATAGCATAAAGATGGTTTCCTTCTCCTCCTTCCCTTGAAGTAACTTATCTAGATGCAACTCTATCTGGTGGAACAATTGAAGAAGACTAGGCTTTATTACCCCCATTACCATTACCTTGTCTACTCTTAGGACATTCTCTCACAAAATGACCATTCTGGCCACACTTGAAGCAACTAGTAGAGTCATCATGACACATCCCTGAGTGGCTCCTACCACACTTAGCACATGCAGGGGTCTTAGCACCCTCTTATGCCGTATTACCTTGCGAATGAGCAGGTCTAGCTCTGAAGTTCTATGAATTCTGACTATTGTACTCACATTTGTCCCTTGGTGCATGTGCACTACCAGATGATGGAGAAGGTCCTTTCTTCTTACGTTGGAAACAAGAACGGTTCACATTACTCTTTCACTGCTCAGATTCATTCCCTGATGTCTTAGCCCTCTTATTATCAAACTCTTCACTATTCTTCAACTGGTTCTTCTTAACTAGTTTCACATGAATCATCAGCCTTGCTATGCCCATGTAACCTATTAGCATAGCTGCCTTACTTTCCTTACTTTACAGACGAGTCAACCCAACTACAAATAAACTCATCCTACTCCTCATGTCAGCAACCATCTCTTTGTTTCTCTTAGCTCACGGGGAAAGAAACGCCTCATGAAGGTACTCACGACTATAGGCCAGCTCAAAATCAATTTCGTATAAGCACGAGTTAGAAAGAAACTTTTATAGAGATATATTCTACCGCACGAAGTAAGTATGAAAGAAGTGAAGGAATTCCTAAATGTGCCGCCTCCTAATTATTGAAATGGCGCGATTCACACAGATAACTAGGACTCTACAAACACAACTTCATAGACTTCCTAGGACTCTTAAACCCTGTACTCTAACACCACGTTTGTCACACCCTGGGCCTACACCCCGGACGTGGCTAGCACTCGAGAACCATTCCTGGACCCAAGCAGACCCATGGCCTGACTTACTTACTCAGCAAAAGACTTTAAGCATTAATAAAAGAACTCAAATGCAAGATAACTCAACTGTGTCAAACTTAACTCATAATATTTTAGAAATAAATATTCAACTTAGCGAAAGTGGCAACTTAAATCTAAACATAAGCCAATAACAAAGTAAAGACAAATGAACTAATTGACTGTCTATCTATGAAGCCTCCAATAACTAAGATGGATGACGGTACAAGACCCATGACATCCTAATGAGCTAAAATACTGCAAGCAATAAAAAGGATCCTACGGAAAGCTATGAGGCTCACCAACTGACTCTGAGTGCTCAATTGGATCAACGAGGCGATGGATGGTGATCCTGGTGACCTGCGTCTTCATCATAATAAGATACAGGCCATCTGGAATTAGTACATTGAATGTACGAGTATGTGAGTTGGAATGCTCAACACAACATAGGCTTGAAAAGAATCTGAAAGAAACACTTACCTTGGCTTTACTCAACTCCTGAATAACTGAACTCAGTATAAAACAATAAACATATGCAATATATAGAAAACTTGTAAAACAGTGGAAAACAACTGAGTTCATTAAATAAAATGCAATAACAAACTCAACTTTACTCATATAATAAAGTAATATAGTTTCTGTGGGAGATTCTCTAACCGACAACCACTACTATGAGCCTAAGTGGTGATACATTGTCTTGCCCACGCTGCCAGAACTATCCTATACTTTGTTGTCATATGAAACGCCTTAACTAAGTGGATCCACTAGTCTATGATAAAAGCATCTTAAGGAGTAATCGAAAAATTATGATCTTTTACTACCCATGATGTCTGCATGGTTTATAGAGATGTGAGTTATCTAAACTCAAACTCGTCTCCATATAGGTGCTCAATACTACTCCCAAAATGTACTTAGCTCATATGTTTGTAAAAACAAAACTCTTTCTTTAGATTGAGATATTTACTCAAAAACTTAATTTAAAAGTTCTCTTGAAAATTTCAATTTCCTTTCTTGCTCAAATGTGAAAATATTTTAACTCTTGGGAGTACTTAGTTCTCGTAATATCTTTGAAGAATGAACTTTACTCTAACTCTTTACTAAAAACTAGCTCAAACTTTACTCTATACTCAACTCAAAACTCAAGTCTTAAAATAAAGTTAAAACGTTTGTAAAAAACTTTTGGAAAATTCTAAAACTTCTCTTGACATGACTCTTAACTTCTCTTGACTTAGATCTTAACTTCTGTTGACTTGACTCTTAACTTTCCTTGAATTGAATTATGAATTCAAGGATTGTGATTTATGATAGAAAATATCTCATGATATTTAGGAATGATTTTAGATAAGCTAAAATGAGAAAATATCAAATAAACACTATTTGAGAACAGGTCCGCGACGCAGAGATGCATTTAAATTTTTGGTCACAAAAATAACTTTTGAGGTAGAACCATGACCGCTCTGAGACGCGAAGAGATTTTTCTCAAATCTGAGGAGCAGGTCTGCGACGCGGCCCCACTTCCCAGATTCGCTTAACTTTTTCCTTCTTTCATTTTCCAGTCCCAATTCATCTAAACTCGACTATTTTTCTCAATTTTTCTTTAGATTCAGATACCCAGCATATGTACCCATGAACCTAACTCAAAAAAACTCTAAAACTAGATGTAAAGATCTCATAAACTTCTCAATTCAGCCCAATTCAAGAACGAAAAATAAATTCAAGAACACCATTCAAGATTCATCAACTTTCAACTTTCTAGAATGAACTTCGCTGAAATAAATGTGATTGGTGTGAGGGTAAACAAACCCAACGCTATGAAAGACTCACATACCTCGTACGGATCACCCATTGACGAAATCCACGAGCCTAGCTTCAAGAACTTGACGATTTCTTGCTCCTTCTCATCTTTTCTCCTCTTCTTTTCTCTTCTCTAAAAACCCTAACTTGCTTCTCAAAAGCATAAACTGTATCCAATCAGTTTAGACCCCAACTCAATTACCAAAAACTAAATTAATTAATTGAGTGGTGAAAAGACCATAATTCCCTTCTAAAATCCGGATTGGAGTTTCCTTATTTGAATAGCCCAACTTCTAATGGGCATAACTCACTCATACGAACTCGGAATCACATAAACTCAGCAGCGTTGGAAATATTATTCCAATATATTTCCTACTATATTTATAAACACATCTAACTCATCCTTAGCTAGGAGTTATGGTCTTTTGAAGTTGACCAAAAACTCAAACTTAACTTAACTTAACCAATTTTTCCAGATTTTTATTATTTCCAAAAAAAATCACTCTTTCTTATTCTAGCTCTTTCTAGTTCTTTCAATTTGTTAGATGTTACACTCAATTAACAAATTCATTAATGGTGTGTCACTATCTTTTTTACTACCCTAACAATTAATTAAAATAATTAAAAAGTCATACCCACCTGCTCCACCCAAAAGCCCCACCCGTAGAAATCTCAATTCTTTTAACCCAACCCATCATTCCCAAAACCTTTTAAATGTCACACTCCAAGCCTACACCCTGGGCAGGAATGGCACTCGAGAACCCTTGCTGGCCCCAAGCGAACCCTTAACCTAGCTTACTTACTCAGTGGAAGTCTTAAACATAAGAAATAGTCTCAAAGGATAACTCATGCAAATGCCATTAAGAAATACTAAACTTAGCTAAAATGGCAACTCCAGTTTCAACCATTAAAACAGGAAATAGAAAACTCAAAAACTAAGATCTAACTGTCTATGAAGCCTCTAAACAAACCCTAATGAGACTAAAACTACTAAAAGCAATAAAGAGGATCCTCTGGAAGCAAGTAGGCTCACCAACAAGTTTGGAGCTCAACTAGAATGAATGATGCACTGGATGTTGATCTTGGTTACCTATATCTGCATCATTAAAAGATGCAAGCCAAAGGCATCGGTACATTAAATGTACGAGTATGTGAGGGGAATTCTAAAATAAGACATAAGCTTGAAAGGAACTGAAGAACTTACTTGGCTCAACTCAACTCAACTTAACTGAACTCAATTCAATATATAGAAGTATAAAGCAAGTGCAATATAAAGAAAAGCTTTTTAAAATATGGATGTCAACTCTGTGTATTTGGAACTACAATAATACTCTATGTGTATGCGAAGATACATTATAAATCTGAAAGGTATGTAAAAAAATACAATTAAACTATGTATATAAGAATACAAATACTTTTGTGGGAGTTTCTCTAACCGACAACCATCACGTAAGAGCTATTGTGATGATACAACGTTTTGCCTCACGCTGTCAGGGTCGTCCTATACATTGTTGAGGGTATATAACCTGACTACTAAGTAGATCCACTAGTCTATGCTAAAATGCACTAAGGAATCATCTAAAAAGTATGACTCTTTTATACCTATGATGGCTACATGGTTTATGGGAGTTGTGGGTTGTCTGAACTCTCCCTCATATTGGTGCTCAATACTACTCTCAAAATATGATACTAACTCTTATGTTTAAAAACATACTTCTTTTTGTGATTTGAGATAATTCCTAAAAAAATTAGCTCAAAGGCTATCTTGAAAATCAAAGTTTCCCCTCTTGCTTAATTGTGAAAGTGTTTGCTCTTTTTTGAAAACTAGCTCAAAGGCTCTTTGGAAATCAAGGTTTCCTTCTCTTGTTTAAATGTCAAACATTTTAAACTCTTTGGGAATACATAGTCCCCATATACTTTTGAAGAAATGAACTTCAATCTTTACTCTTTACTCTTTACTCTTTACACAACTTGAACTTTAAGTTTTAAAACAAAGTTAAAACATTTGGAAAAGACTTTTGGAAAAATCTAAGAACTTCTCTTGACTTTACTCTTATTTCTCGACTTTGATCTTAACTTTCCTTGAGTTGGATTATGGATTCAAGGTTCATGATCTCATGTTATGGATGATTTCATAATGTTTAGATATACCTTAAAGTATAGAAATCAAATAGAAAACATAGGTATGTTGCTAAGGAACTAGTATGGAAAGAAGAGGGAAAGGGTGGGAAACCTGGCGTCCCTGGTGCTCTAAGCGACGTGGAGTGCCAGAGGCAAAACTTCAGGGGCTGAGTTGGGGTGCTCTAGCTGGCGCGGCACCCCAGAGCCCAAACTTCAGAGCCTTTTTGGGGGGGCGCCCCAGGCCCCTGCCTTGGTGGGTTCCGACTTTTCTTCTTCGTTTTTCATCTCTAAACCCCCTATTTCGACTTGGTTCTTTCCCCCAAACACTTAGAATCAGCTATACCATCAAAATATGTCAGATTCTACTGGAAATAACACCTAAAATCATGAATCAAACTCAAGGAAATTCAGCGACAAGAACCCACAAGATTTCAAGCGAATTTCATCAAGAACTCATAAGATTTACTTTCAAATCAATATACTTCGCTGAATTGGCGTGTGGGTGAACTAACCCAATGCTATGTGATCTCACATACCACATAGGGATCACCCCTTGATGAAATCCACAAGTGATTCTCCAAGAAACCAACGAATCTGGGGATATCTCACTCATACAAACCCAACTTCAAATGGGCATATCTCACTCATACAAACTCGAAATCACGCAAACTCGGCGGCATTGGAAAGATTATTCCAAGATCTTTCCTAAGATATCTGGAAGCACACCTAACTCATCCTGAGATAAGATTTATGGTCATTTAAAGTTGACAAAATACTCAAACTTAACATAACAAATTTTCCAGATTTTCATTCTTTCCAAAAACAACTCCTTCTAATTCTTTCAAATAGCTAGGTGTTAAAATGTCTTCCCATTGGGAACATTCATCCTCGAATGAGATTACTCTTATTAGGCTAAGGATGTAACATTTAACATCTAGTTCAAACACCCAAAAAGCAATGCAATTACAAAATGCTAACTTATAAATTAAAGAGTACTAAGAAGAGAATTAGTAACTTGTTATGGAATTTCTCCAGGTTCAAAGAGATGTGGATATCTCTTCTTCATATATTCCTCAGCTTCCCAAGTAGTTTCCTCAACAAACTGGTTCCTCCAAAGGACTTTGACTGATGCTACTTCCTTAGCCCTCAACTTGCAAACTTGGAAAACTAGAATCTGAACTGGAATCTCTTCATAATATAAGCTATCTTTAACCCCAATATCTTTAGTTGATATGATCAATGAAGGATTTTCCATGCACTTTTTTAATAGGGAAATGTGAAATACCAGATGAACCGTTGCTAACTCTTATGGTAGCTCCAACTCATAACCTACATTACCAATCCTTTTGGATATTTTGTAAGTACCAATATACCGGGGACTAAGTTTCCCCTTCTTGCCAAATTTCATAACACCCTTCATGGGTGAAACTTTCAAGTATACCCAATCATCTATTTCAAATTCTAACTCCCTTCTCCTAACATCAGTGTAGGATTTCTGACGACTCTACGCCGTTTTCAACCTCTCTTGAATGGCTTTCACCTTCTCCATAGCTTGATGAACTAAATCTGGTCCTATCAACCTAGCTTCACCAACTTCAAACCATCTAATTGGAGATCTGCATCTTCTCCCATAAAGAGCTTCATAAGGAGCCATTTGGATGCTAAAGTGGTAACTATTGTTGTAAGCAAATTCAATAAGAGGTAGGTGGTCATTCCAATTACCTTTGAAATCAATGACACAAGCCCTCAACATATCTTTTATGGTCTGAATAGTGCACTCTACTTTCCTATCTGTCTGAGGATGCAAGGCTCTTAAGTTCACCTTTGAACCCAAGCCTTTTTGGAATGACTTCCAAAACTATGCATTAAATTACGCACTATGTCTGAAATAATGGAGACCGGAACTCCATGAAGTCTAACTCTTCTTGAAGATACAACTTGGCATAGCCTTCTTATGAATGGGTAGTCTTTACCAGCAAAAAGTGGACTGACTTTGTCATTCTATCGACAATCACCCAAATAGGATCATGCTGCCTGCGAGACCTTGGCAAACCTGTGATGAAGTCCATGTTTATCATCTACGACTTCCATTCCTGAAGTTCTATATTCTAAGTCATACCACCGGGCCTTTGGTGCTATACTTTAACTTGTTGGCAATTTGTAGAGTTAACAACAAACTCTGCAATGCCCTTTTTCATACTACTCCACCAATAAACTTCTCTAAAATCACGATACATTTTTGCAGAACTTGGATAAATGGAATATCTGGAGCGATGAGCTTCCTCCATGATCCCCTCTTGGAGTTTATCTACCCTTGCTACACACAACCTACCTTGATACCTCAAAACGCCATCTACCCTTTGTTCAAAAGTCATTTCTTTTTGCTTATATACATTTGTCTTTAATTCAAGAAAAATGGGATTTTGGTCTTTCTTCTCTTTAACTTCAGACACTAAAGATGATTTAACCCTATTCACCACCACTACTCATCCTTCTGTGGAATCCATTAGTCGAACTCCTAAGCGTGCAAGTCTATGCACATCTCTTGCTAGCTCTTTCTTATCTTCTTCAAAATGGGCGGTACTACCCATAGACAACATGCTCAAGGCATCAACAACAACATTTGCCTTACATGGGTGATAAAGTATACTCATTTCATAATCCTTGAGTAATTCTAACCACCTCATTTTTCTGAGATTAAGATCTTTATGAGTGAACACATATTGAAGGCTTTTGTGATCGATGAACACATCTACATGAACATCATAAAGATAATAGTGCCATATTTTCAAAGAAAAAACTACGACGGCCAACTCTATGTCATAGGTTGGGTAATACTTCTCATGAACTTTCATCTATCTGGAGGCATAAGCTATAAATTTTTCATTCCGCATTAACAAAGGACCCAGACCAACTCTAGACACATCACAATATATAACAAAGCCTTGCGTACCTTTAGGTAAGGTCAATACTGGGGTAGTAGTCAAACCTCTTTTTTAATACCTGAAAGTTTTTTCACAAGCTTCAGACCATTGAAACTTAACTGTCTTCTAAGTTAACTTGTTCAAAAGGGATGAAATAGATGAGAACCCCTCTACGAACCTTCTATAATAGCCAGCCAAACCTAAGAAACTCCTAATATTAGTTAGGGAAGTGGGTTTAGGACAATTATGCAATGCTTCTATTTTCAGGGTATCGACTTTAATTCCCTCTCTAGACATAATGTGGCCTAAGAATGCCATAGAATTAAGTCAAAACGACACATAGAGAACTTGGCATACAACTATCTATCTTTTAGAGTTTGGAGAACTATTCTGAGATGGTTAGCATGATCTTCCTCATTCCTTGAATAGATTATTATGTCATCAATGAACACGATAACAAACATATTTAAATAATGCTTGAATACTCTATTCATAAGGTCCATGAACGCTGCAGGCGTATTAGTTAAACCGAACGACATGACAAGAAACTCATAATGACCATAACGGGTCTTAAAAGTTGTCTTTGGAATATCACATTCCCTTACTCTTAACTAATGGTAGCCAGATCTAAGGTCTATCTTAGAGAAACAAGTAGAACCCTGAAGTTGATCGAAAAGACCATCAATTCTTGGGAGAGAATACTTATTATTGATGGTAACCTTGTTCATCTGGTGGTAATCTAGACACATCCTAAGAGAACCGTCTTTCTTTCTCACAAATAAGACCAGAGTGCCCCAAGGTGAGACGCTTGGTCTAATAAAGCCCTTATCTAGGAGATCTTTCAACTACTCTGTTAGCTCTTTCAACTCTGCTGGTGTCATTTTATATGGCGGAATAGATATTGGACGAGTATCTGGAAGAAGGTCTATACTGAAGTCTATCTCTCTCTTAGGGGGACTCCTGGAAGATCATCACGAAAGACTTATGAAAACTCTTTTGCCACTGAAACAGATTGAATAGGAGGTATCTCAACACTAGAGTCATTAAATCGAACTAAGTGACAGACACACCCCTTGGAAACTAACTTTGTCGCCTTAAGATACGAAATGAAATGATCCTTAAGCACTGCTGAACTATTTTTCCACTCTAAGACGCCTTATTTGGAAACTGAAACTTGACAACTCGAGTTCTACAATCAACTGAGGCATAACAAGCATGAAGCTAGTCCATACCAAGAATGACATCAAAATCTACCATGTCTAATTCAACTAAATCATCCATGGTACTCTTGTGATTGACAGAAATGGGACAATCATGATAGACTCTTTCTACTAAAATAGACTCACCAACAGGTGTAGAAACACTGAAGGGCTTACTAAGTTGCTAAGGAAGAACATTATAATTCATCGCAACATACGAAGTTACAAAGGATAAACTCACTCCTGGATCTAGCAAAGCATAAACATTAAAGTTAAAGACTTAGATCATACTAGTGAAAATATCTGGCGAATCCTCTTGCTCTTGGCGACTAGTTACAGCATATAAACGGTTTGCTCCTCCGCTAGTACCGAAAGTAGCCCCTCTAGGTACAGCTCTGTCTAGTAGAGCAACTGAAGAAAACTGGGCTCTATAGCCCCCATTACCATTACCCTGCTTGTTCTTTGGACATTCTCGCATGAAATGACCAATCTGGCCATACTTGAAGCAACCAGTGGAGCCATCACAACATGACCCTGAGTGGTTCCTATCACACTTAGCACATGCATGAAGCTTACTACCCCCTTGAGCCATACTACCCTGAGAATAGGTAGGTTTGGCTCGAAAATTTTGACTATTATACTCACCTTAGTTATTTGGTGCAAGCACACTAGCAGATGATGGAGCAGGTCCCTTCTGTTTCTATTGGAAAGATGACCAGTTAGCATTACTCTTCTATTGCCCGGACTCATTCCCTGTTTTAGCTCTTTTATTCTTAAACTATTCTCTATTCCATGGCTTGTCCTCCTCAACTTGTTGTACATGGATCATCAGCCTTGCTATGTCCATATCTCCCATCAGCATAGTTGCCTTGCCTTCCTTACTTGAAAAACGAGACAACCCACCAACAAATAAACTCATTCTGTTCTTCATGTCAGCAACCATCTCTTAAGCATAGCGGGAAAGTTGTGTGAATATCAAACTATACTAATGAACTCTCAAAGAATCCTGCTTAATGCTCTCAATGTTCTCGAGGGAAGAAACGCCCTAAGAAGGCCTCCTCAAGACAAGCCCAAATCGCAGGTGGTGCACCCTTAACTTGGTTCTTTTTCCATAGGTCGAACCATATCCTAGCGACATACTTCAATTGGTATGCAACTAGTGCCACCCTCTCAGTATCAACATTATGCGTGATTTCAAAAACATTCTGAAGCTCTTCCACAAAATTCTCTAGATCCTCAGTAACACTAGAACCTGTGAAGCTTGGTGGATTCATCCTTAAGAACTCATGGATCCTCAAAGTATCAGCCACTTTCTGACGATTCCCTCTTTGTTGTCCAGCTTGATTGGTCACAACTTGGCTCAACATTCGGATAACCTCACGAAATTCTGCATTGGTGACCTCTCCTTGGGGTTGCACTTCTTGGTGCATTAGGTACCCCTTATTCCTGTGGTTAAACATTTCTTCTAGCCAAATTACCTTTGATAGCTCTTCGTGGAGGCATGATCTGAAAGACACGTGCAAGCATGAGTTAGAAGAAACTTTTTAGAGATCAAACTATAACGCACTAAATGAGTGTGAAAGAAGTGAGATAATTTCCTAAGTTTTGCACCCTTCTAATTATAGATGTGGTGCGCTTCACACCAATAACTAGAACTCTACCGACACAACTTCATAGCCTCCTTAGGACTCTTAAACTCTATGCTCTGATACCAAGTTTTTCACGCCCCGAGCCTACACCCTAGTCAGGACTGGTACTTGAGAACCATTGATGGCCCCAAGAGAACCCTTGGTCTGGCTTACTTACTCAGCGGAAGTCTTAAACATAAAAATAGTCTCGAAAGATAACTCATGCAAATGTCTTTAAGAAATATTAAATTTAGCCAAAATAGCTACTCAAGTCTCAACCATTAAAACATGAAATAAAACACTCAATAACTAACATCTGACTGTCTATGAAGCCTCTAAACAATTGAGATGGATGTGGGGACAAGACCCACAATATCCTAGTGAGACTAAAACTACTAAATGCAATAAAAGGGATCCTCCAGAAGCAAGGAGACTCACCAACAAGTCTGGAGCTCATCTAGAATCAACGATGTGCTGGATGTTGATCTTGGTTACCTGTATCTACATCATTAAAAGATGCAGACCAAAGGTATCATTACATTGAATGTACGAGTATGCGAGGGGAATTCTAAAACAAGGCATAAGCTCAAAAGGAACTTAAGAACTTACCTGCTCAACTCAACTCAACTTAACTAAACTCAATTCAATAAAAGCAGTATAAAACAAGTGCAATATAAAGAAAATCTTTTTAAAACATGGATGTCAACTCTATGTATTTGGAATACAATAATACTCTATGTGTAGGCAATGATATAATACAACTCTGAAATGTATGTAAAAATATAATTAAACTGTGTATATAAGAATACAAATACTTCTGTGGGAGTTTCTGACCGACAACTATCACGTAAGAGTTATTGTGATGATAGATCATTTTGCCTCACGCTACCAGGTCCGTCCTATACCTTACCGAGGGTATAGAACTTGACTATTAAGTGGATCCACTAGTCTATGCTAAAATGAACTAAGGAATCATCTAAAATGTATGACCCTTTTCTACCCATGATGGCTACATGGTTTATGGGGGCTGTGAGTTGTCTGAACTCTCCCCCATATCGGTGCTCAATACTACTCCCAAAATATGATACTAGCTCGTATGTATAAAAGCATACTTATTTCTATGATTTGAGATAATTGCTAAAAAAACATAGCACAAAGATTGTCTTAGAAATCAAAGTTCCCCCTCTTGCTGAATTGTGAAAGCGTTTACTCTTTTATCAAAACTAGCTCAAAGGATCTTTAGAAATCAAGGTTACCTTCTCTTATTTAAATGTGAAACATTTTAAACTTTTTGGGAATACATAGTCCCCATATACTTTTGAAGAAATGAACTTAAATCATTACTCTTTACTCTTTACTCAACTTAAACTTTAAGTCTTAAAACAAAGTTAAAACATTTGGAAAGACTTTTAGAAAACTCTAAGAACTTCTTTTGACTTGACTTTTATTTCTCTTGACTTTGATCTTAACTTTCGTTGAATTGGATTATGGATTCAAGGTTCATGATCTCAAGTTATGGATGATTTCATTATGTTAAGACTTATCTTAGAGTATAGAAATCAAATAGAAAACATAGGTATGTTGCTAAGGAGCTAGTACGAAAAGAAGGGGGAAAAGGTGGGAATTATAACGTCCCTGGCGTCTGAGCGACATGGGGCACCAGAGCCCAAACTTCATAGCCCTTTTGGAGCGCTCTAGCAGGGGCCGTGCCCCAGGCCCCTGCCCAGGTGGATTTCGACTTTTCTTCGTCATTTTTCATCCCTAAAACCCCATTTCACTTGGTTCTTTCCCCAAACACTTAGAATCAACTATACCATAAAAATACATCAGATTCTACTTGAAATCACACCTAAAATCATGAATCAAACTCAAGGAACTTCAACGAGAAGAACCCACAAGATTTTGAACGAATTTCGTCAAGAACTCATAAGATTTACTTTCAAATCAATATACTTCGCTGAATTGAATCATGATTGGCACGTGGGTGAACTAAACCAATGCTATGTGCTCTCACATACCTCTTAGGGATCACCCCTTGATGAAATCCACAAGCGATTCCCCCAAGAAACTGATGAATCTTGAACTTTCTTCTCCTTTCTCCTCTTTTCTCTTTTCTCCAAGCCCTAGCGTGAATTTCCAATTGACTAAACCGATATAATTCTGATTATACCCCAAATAAACTCCTAAAAATGATTTAAAATAATTGGGTATGGAAAAGACTAAAATTCCCTTCCAAAATCCGGATTAGTCTTTCCTTAATCAAACAATCCAACTTCAAATGGGTATATCTCACTCATACGAACTCGGAATCATGCAAATTTGGCGAAGTTGGAAAGATCATTTCAAGATCTTTCCTTTGATATCTTGAAGAGCACCTAACTCATACTGAGCTATAAGTTATGGTCGTTTAAAGTTGATCAAAAACTCAAACTTAACATTACTTAACAAATTTTCCAAAAATTTTCAATCTTTCCAAAAACAACTCATTCTAATTCTATCTCTTTCTAGTTATTTCAAATAGCTAGGTGTTAAAATAATCTAACTAAAACATACGCTCATCTCCTCTTCTCCTCACTTCTTCATCAACAATGCTCCGTTGAACTCAATCTTTCCAGCCAACAATTTGAAGTTACTACTCTTCATACAGTGCATGAGCTAAAGATCCTAAAATATACTAGTTAAAATTCAAATTATAAAATAACTCCTCAAACATCCTCGATTGACATACCTGTAAAATTGTACAAACAATATCAATACCATTAAACAAGGAAAACAATAAGCATGAATAAGCGAAAACATGAACACAATATAAATTAAAACTGAAAGCATAGTTAAATATGGAAAAATTTCAGATACAAGATCTCAATTCCCAAGCCACAATATTGATAAATCTTTTTAGAAATTCAAAAACAGCAATTACTAATGTTCAATCTCAAAAATCCAACCATTCATATGCCAATATTATATTTACAAATAAATATAAATTGTACACATGCACTCTATATTTTCCAGACATAAATTTCTTACATGACAAAAACTTTAATCCCAAACTTAAATAATTATAAATGATTTCATCGTGATCTGATTAGCTTGTTCGCTGAGACTTTGTTGGTCCAGCAGTAGGTTATTGAATGGCAGCGATCAACTAGAAGTTCTTGACAGATGCAACTGTCACACGTCCTCAAAAATCTAGGCACCAACATTGTAGTTGTTCATGCCATCATGGTGCCTTGTTTTTTAGGACATATCATTTTCCCTTGCTATCATCTTCCTCATTAGTTGATCCTCTAGCAATATTGGAAAATTATGCACTACTGAACTTGGTGGAATGATCAAGTGACTTTGAGAAAGAGATGCTGCGGAATGAATCCTCAAGGGTCCTTGAGAGAAGCTCTAATTGACCAGGCACAGAGCCACCGACTTCAAGATATGAGTCATCCAATAATTCCTCAACAAAATCTCTTTTCCTATCTTGGAGTGAGCATTGGACATATTGGTTCCAAATACATTATTCTACAGGAACTTCATCAAACTAGTTATCTAAAGCATCTTCAAAAACTCCAACTTGAGTATGTGAGGATATTACTTATGCATTGCATAAAAAGTAGCAACTTCAAATTGTTGGCTAGAAAAATTGAGTTCAACAGAGCTTTGATCGATGAAGAAGAGAGGATAGGAGCATATGTTAGTTAGGTTAAAAAGTTTTGTGGATGATGGACTAGGTTAAAAGATTTGGGGATTTTTACGGGTGAGGCTTTTGGGTGGAGCAGGTGGGTTTGATCTTTTTAATTATTTCAATTAATTTTTAGGGTAGCCAAATTGGATGGTGACACGTCATTAATGAATTTGTTAATTGAGGTTACCATTTAGTCCGTTAAAGATAAGGGCAAAATAGAACCAAAAAGTTGACGTCACGGGCATTTTAGGTCCGAAAGATAGAAGAAGGGTAGTTTTGTACCAATTCACTTAGTTGAGGGTATTTTAGGCCCTTTTCTATTTTTTTAGCACATATGTTAGTAATTACCAAAGAATCCATTTCAACCGTGAAATTGTCGATTTCCTTTTCCACACACAAATTAGCACCAAATCTAGCAGTAGTAGCTTTCATTTGGTTATTGTTGATGCATTACATTGCCTTACAGAAAGCCATCACAAAGTCACCTTCTAGGCCATTTTCTTTAGTTTGCAATATTTTTGACCTTTATAGCTTTTCTATAGTGATTCCAAGTCATTTTATGACTTGTTGAGAATGACAGTTCAATCACTTGGTCATTCGTTTATTTTTTATATGAGTTTTCATATTTTGGAGCTTTTAAAACATGGTCAAAACTTCAATAAAACGACCTTAGAATTCAATTTTAATAGATCTATTCGTTGGAGAACATTAAGTTTGATCTAGATGAAAAGTTGGGTTGGCTCTCGAGGCTTTCAGACTTATTTTGACCAACCTTGTGGTTTACAAATGAAATAGAGCTTGAGTGTGGGACCCACTTTTCATCGAGCAACCTACGTTGAAAATTTCTACAATTCCATTGTGTCCAAAATATAGTCTTTGATTGGGTAGTATAATCGGTTTGCATTGGCAGGACCTGAGCTAATTCTAAAGGTCCAACGGGGACTTGGGATTATTATCCCAAAAGCTGAAGCACAAACTACTAGGGCAGTTAATCCTACGAAGCCTAGGCTCACTCCTACAGGTAGCAGGCCGCTCTTACGAAGTTGTCCACATCAACATCCTTTACTGTTCCGGGCTTTGGTCGCATGTGTGAGATCTTGGACGCTCCTATGGAGCTAGTCATCTCGTTGACCTTCCCACCATCAGCCCATTTTTTGCTTCAACGATATCGCATTTGCTACATAGAGGTCACTAGAGTGACATTTAAAGTAACTAAATCACTGAAGTTCCCTCTTCATTTCATTCTCATGTTGGGACGTAGAGAGCTTTATTTCTAGAAAATTCATGAGGAAATTGTTGCTTGGAGCTGAGAGTGGTATTGGAACCTTGTTGGGCTCGTTGATTGCATGTTTAAAACCAATAAGTTGCCTTCGACTCCCTTCTTAATTCCATAATTTTAGAGTCTTAATCTTTTGATGGATGACCTGTTTCAACCTGGTGTACATCTTGGATTGTGCCCAATTTCGGGATACGTGTTCCTTCAGTTAACGAGACCTAGATGGACTAAATTTTGAAATTTCTTTTTCTGGTCCGACAATGCAATTGTCATCTCATTTTTAGTTCTGTCCTTAATTATTTCAAATTAGATTTTGAGGCACGTAATATTAGCTTTGAGATAGGCTATGTCTTACCGATCTTTTATTGAGCTTGTGCTTAGTATTTACATGATGTTTAGCTAGTTTTGAGAGGGTTCTTACTTCTTAGCATGTTTCATTTTTAATACTACCTTAGTCTTTTCTTTTGAACCATTTAGGGATATGTAAGCATGTCCACCATATGTTTGATTATTTTATCATTCCATATTGTATCTTGTTCCATGTGCTTTTGATTATTGTAACTTATCCTTTTGGCCTTAACCTAGGCATAGCTAGTGATTTCCTTAGAGTTGCTTTATGAAACCATTATGCCTTGGAAATCCTTCGACATCATTTCGAATGGTTCTAGCTCCTTGTAGACAAATGTAGTAGACTTAAGTCTAGTAGTATGAATCGTTAGATAGATGCCAACTCCACTCTTATATGACTTTCATCCATAATTTCCATATGCTACGACCCTAATGTGTTCCAGTTGTAAGATCGGGCCTTCATGGTTATATCAAATTGGGTCATGGGTTTTGAGACGGACTGGGTCTATTCTGACCTAAAATAGATTTTGTTCTATGGTTTATTCTCACACAACAATGGACATGCGATTATAAATTCATGAAAAGCCTACCAACTATGGTTCGAGGTTCGTGCACTTTTCTACAAGCCATGATTTGAGCTCTGTGCGCATTTCTACTACCCGCAGTTCGAGGTCTCTATTTATTTCTACTAGTCACGTTTTGGGGTCTATATGCATTATTATTAGTTGTAGTTCAAGGTCCGCGCACATTTTTACCAGCCACGATTAGAGATCTGGGAGTACTTCTACTAGTTGCAATTTGAATCTAGGATCGATTGTTTCAGTTATGGGTTATACTTAGTTGTAAATAGGGATCTCATTAACAATTCTATGCACTCATTAGGCGTATGGGGGTCCGTTAATGTTATTTACCTTTTCATTCCACACGAGTATACATTATGGGCTTATGGGGTCTAGTTAGGTTGTAGGTAGCAACTTTACTTTGTCACTCGATTCCTACTAGATTATAGAGGCATATAGTTAGACTTTTCGTTATTATTAAGTTCATATGATCCTTAGCTACCATTTATTTCCTCATTTCTCATTTTTGTCTTTATTTTCGAAGCTTAGTTGGCATATGATGCCTACTGGTTATTTATTATTTTGGTACTCATGCAACGCTCTATATATATTTTCTTGATGTAGATTTGAGCGCCAGTCGATATCATTGAAATTTTTGTAGCAGTGGGGGCTTTCGAATATAGAGGGTGAGTTGGTGGCGTCTTAGTTTGACTCATCTTTGTCTGTGTATAGTTTTGGCTAGTCTTTTGTATTCTAGATAAGTTTGTACTTATTTTGTTATTTTGTAACTCGTATTCTTTTAGTGGCTTTATACCATCGTCTGCCAAATTATCAGATTCTTATTGTTTTATATATATTTATGTCGTTCCCCATTTCTATTATTTCGTGTTATATTATTTATCTTTATGTTGTTTTAAGGCTCCACCTAATATGCTCATTACTTATTGTTTTGGGATATGGGTTTACTTACCTACTGGTGGGTTATGGTAGGTGCCATCATGACTCGAGTTTTTGGATCGTGAAAACGCTTGTATCAAAGTCAGGTTCACCAGTGTCATTGGTACAAAGTTTAAGGTCTAGTAAAGTCATGTGGATCGGTGTGGAGATGATGTATCCTATCTTTAAGAGGCTATATGGCATATTTTAGGAAGAATATTTCTTTTGATCATTTATCATGCGTTGATTGCGTCAATCGATTTCTAGAATCTATCTTATTTCACATGATGGCTCGCATACATGGTGTAACGCCCAGGGGTGACATTCCAGACCAGTAGATAGAGTCCCAACTAGGGGTAAAGGTGACTTTGAGGTCATGTGTGAGTTGTAACACCATGTCAAGAGTGATTCAGAGATGGGAAGTTTAATCAAGTTGTAGAGCCTTAACTAGATCATATTATTCAGTAGTTGATAGGGTTGAGACCAACCCAACCACCACCCGGGCTAGCTATGGCACCAGAGTTAGAAGTAGTTATTTCCGAATTATTAGTTGTGCTAGTGGAAATACAGAAGGCCCTAGCTCTAGCCATGTTACCATCGTATGCTTAGTCGACAGTAGTGGCTCACCAGTTTGAGGTACCACCAGCACCGTTATCGCTCAGCCAGTTATTGAACAAGGAGCAATGTTATTTAAAGAGCAGAAGATACTTAGAGTGTTTTTTAAATTGACTCATTCAAGGTTTTATGAGTTGTAATAGAGGATGCCCAAAGGTTCCTAGCGACTTATAGAGTAGATTGTATAATTTGGGGTTAGTAGAATTGTGAGGAGAATACTTTACTGCATATCGACTTGACGAACTAGCCAAGCAGTGATGGCATTCATATTTGGAGTGTCGACTAGATGGGTTACCTCCCGTGTCTTGGACCAAGTATTCAGAAGCATTTTTCGCCAGGTTTAAACCAAGGAGAATTGGAGATCAACTCTGGGATTAGTTTTCTAGGTTGGAGTAAGGCTCCATGATCGTGTCAGAGTATGAGGCTAGATTAAATGAGCGATTTAGGCATGCTACCATGATTCTACCTACAGAGTAGGAGAGGGTTCATTCTTTATTGCTTCATTTGTGCTTGAAGTTCTAGTGTGGATCAAGACAGAGTCTATGGCTTCCACGAGTAGATCTTTCTTGGATGTTGTTGATCACACCCATGTTATGGGGGAGCTCCGTTGCGAGGCCCAAGTGGGCAGTGCTAAGAGGGCTCATCACGAATATAGCTATAATGGTTCCTGTCTAGGGGTAGGGACTCTTATGTCAGACCCCGTTAGTGCTACCAACATCAGTGCCACTCTAGTGTACTTGTTCAAGAAGAACTCTAGACCTTAGAGGATGAACAGTACAATTGGGGTTATTTTGATTCATATCTGAGCCGAGAGGTTTGCATTCGGGTTCTTCAGGTTATAGTGGTCGATTTTCTCAAAGCCTTGCATATCAGGGTTGTTATGATTTTGGTGAGCTTGACCACTGGTCTAGACAGTGTCCCGGCGAGATGTGATTACACCTACTCCACCAATAACTTAACCAGTTTTAGCGATAGCACCTTTGGCTAAGAGTGGTGCTCAAGGTAGGGATCGTAGGGATAGTCACCATAGGGCTCGAAGAGGACCTCATGAAGGCTAATGAGGGTTAGATTAGATGCTTAGTCAAAAGGCAAATAGGGACACATATATGCAACTTAAGCGAGAGCGGAGGCTGAGGCATCAAACGGTGTCATCACAAGTAGGATTCTTATATGCCATTAGCCCACCTAAAAATTATTGTACGTGGGTTCTACATACCCGTTTGCCTGTGTTTATTATACATCATCATTGAGTTTGTGTTCTAAGATTCTTTTAACACCATTACGTGTTTTGACCTGAATGCGAGTCTTTAGTAGTGGATCAGGTGCATAAATCATGTTTGGTGACTATCCAGGGGTGTGACACTCAGATTAACCTTATTGTTTTGGATATGCTTGATTTTGATGTTATTTTGAATTCATGAATTTTCATAACCCAGAAAGTTTTCAGCGAAACCCAAAGAAAAATCTATCAAGAATAACTCTCATTCTAAAACCCTCACCTCAAGAACTCAAATAGATACTCCATTATCAATTAACTCAACAAATACTTAAGAACTCCAAAATCAACCGCAAGAACGAATTCATGGATACAAATTTACATGATTGGCGTGAGGGCGAACAAACTCAACACTATGAAATCTTACATACCTTGAAAGAACTAAGTTCTTTGGCGAAAATACTCAAACTCGAATGAACGCTTGAACTTTCTTTTTTCTCTCCTCTTGAACTCTTCTAAAAAACCTTAAGTGTGTAATAGGATTTCTAAAACTAACTCTAATCAGTTTATACCCCTAAAATATTAACAAAAACGAGCTAGGCTAGTAGGGTAAGGAAAAGACCAAAATACCCCTCCTTAAAACGGATGAATTGCCTTATCTAGACAAACTGTACTCAAACGAGCATATCTCCTTCATCTGAACTCGAAATTTAGCAAACTCAACGGCATTGGAAAGAACTCAATGACCTTCAATTTGATACATCATAGGCCACCTACCTCATCATGTGTTGAATGTTATGGTCGTTGGAAGTTGACCCAAAACCCACAATTTGAAAATTCACTTGTACTAATTTCAAGTTAGCTCTTTCTAAATTTAGCTCAATCTAAGACCGAGGTGTTACAATATCTTCCCCTTGGGAACATTCATCCTCAAATGAGATCACTCTAAATAGAAATGAGAATGGAAACAGCTAACACCCATCTCAAACATCCAACATGAAAATTAACACAACTTAGCATTTCAACTTAAAGAGTACCACGAAAAGAGTTAATACCTTAGTTTGGAATTTTTTCGAAAGCAAAGAGATATGGGTATTTCTTCTTCATATCATCCTCGGCCTCCCAAGTAGCTTCCTCAAAAAACGAATTCCTCCGTAGTACCTCGATTGATGCAACCTCCTTGGTTCTCAACTTATGAACCTGACGATCAAGAATCTAAACAGGTATCCCCTCATAAGATAGGTTATCCTTAATACCAATATTATCAGTAGGTAGAATAAGTGAAGGATCACACATACACTTCTTCAACATAGAAATGTGAAACACCAGAAGAACTACTGCTAACTCTGGTGGTAGCTCTAACTCATAAGCTACATCGTCAATTCACTTGGATATCCTGTAATGACCAATATAGCGGGAACTGAGCTTTCCTTCTTAACAAATCTCATAACACCCTTCATAGGTGAAACCTTCCAGTAAACCCAATCATCCACCTCAAATTCTAAGTCTCTTATCCTAATATCAGTATAGGATTTCTGACGACTCTATGCTATTTTCAACCTTCCTTGAATGATCTTCACCTTTTTCGTGGATTTATGAACCAAGTATGGTCTTATCAACTCAGCTTCACCAACCTCAAGCCATCCAAAAAGGGATCTATATCTTCTCTCATAAAAAGCCTCTTAAGGATCCATTTGGATGCTAGAGTGATAAATGATGTTATAAGCAAACTCTATGAGAGGTAAGTGATCAACCCAATTACCTTTGAAATCGATAACACAAGCCCTCAATATATCATCTAAATTATGAATTCTACAATCTACTTGAACATCAGTCTGAGGATAGAAGGTAGTACTAAGGTTCACATTGAACCCAAACCTTTCTAGAAAGACTTCCAAAATTGTGCGGTGAATTGAACACATCTATCTAAAATGATAGACATAGGAACTTGATGAAATCTGACTATCTCTTCAATATATAATCTGGCATAATCCTCTACTAAATAGGTAGTCCTTACTGGCAAGAAACGGGCTGATTTAGTCATCCGATCTACAATCACCCAAATCGAATCATGTTGCTTGCGAGATCGTGGAAAACCAGTAATAAAATCCATATTGATCGTCTCCCACTTTCATTATGGAATCTCTATATTCTGAGCCACACTACCGGGTCTCTAGTGCTCTACAATGACTTGTTGGAAATTTGGGAACTTAGCAATGAACTTTGCAATATGCCTCTTCATACTACTCCACAAATAGACTTCTCTCAAGTCACGATACTTCTTCATGGAACCAGGATGGATCGAGTATCTGTAACTGTGGATTTCCACCATGATCTTCTCTTGGAGTTCATCCACCTTTGGTACACATAATCTACCTTGATACCTCAACACACCATCTCCCCATTTTTCAAAAGCTATCACTTTCTGCTTATGAACATTTGCCTTCAACTCAAGAAAAATAGGGTATTTGTCTTGTTTCAGTTTCACTTCAGACACTAGTGATGATTCAACCCCATTTATCACCACCACTCCACCTTCGTTGAAACCCAACAATCGAACTCCCAATCGTGCAAGTCTGTGCACATCTTTGGCTATTTCTTTATTGCCTTCCTTAACATGAGCAGTACTTTTCATAGACAACATTCTCTAAGCATCAACAACAACATTCTCCTTACATGGGTGATAGAGGATACCCATGTCATAATCCTTGAGTAACTCTAACCACCTCCTCTATCTGAGATTAAGCTCTTTTTGACTGAATACATACTGAAGACTCTTGTGATTAATGAACACACCTACATAAACACCATAGAGACAGTGACGCCATATTTTCAAAGCAAATGTCACTGCTCCCAACTCGAGAGCATGAGTCGGGTAATTCTTCTCGTGAATCTTAAGATGTTTAGAGGCATAGGAAATAATTTTACTATTCTGCATCAACACACACCCAAGTCCAACTCCGAACGCATCACAATAAACAACAAAGCCTTGTGTACCTTCTGGTAGGGTCAACACTTGGCAGTAGCTAACCGAGTTTTAGATTTTTGAAATCTTTTCTCACAAGATTCAAAGCATTGAAACTTTGTTGTCTTCTGAGTCAACTTGGTCAGCAGGGACGAAATTGAAGAGAACCCCTCAACAAACCTTTTATAATACCTAGTCAATCCCAAGAAACTCTTAATATCTATTGGATATGTGGGTCTAGGCTAGTTCTATATGGCTTCAATCTTTTGAGTGTCAACTTAGATCCCTTTACCAGAAACAATGTCTTCTAAGAGCGCCATGGACTCCAGCAAATATTCACACTTGGAAAATTTAGCATGCAACTCCCTATCTTTGAGTTTGGAGAACTATTCTGAGATGACAAGCATAATCTTCCTCATTCCTCGAATAAATCAGAATGTCATCAATAAACATAATAACAAACATGTCAAAATATGGCTTAAATACTGTGTTCATAAGATCCATAAACGTTGCAGGAGCATTTTTCAAGCCAAATAACACAACTAGAAACTCGTAATGACCATAACGGATCTTGAATTCTGTCTTTGGAATATCACTTTCCCTTACTCCCAACTGATGATAGACATATTAGAGGTCTATCTTAGAAAATCAAGTGACACTCTAAAGTTGATCAAAAAAATCATCAATCCTTGGAAGTGGATACTTATTCTTGATAGTGACCTTCTTCAATTGACGGTAATCAATACACATCTTAAAAGAACCATTTTTTTCCTCACAAATAGGACTGCCCCAAGGTGAAACACTAGGCCAAATAAATCCCTTATCAAGGAGATCTTTCAACTGCTCTTTTAACTTTTTCGACTCAGCTAGAGCCATTCTATATGGTGGAATAGAGATGGGTCGAGTATCTGGAAGAATATCTATGTTGAAGTCTATTTCTCTCTCAGGAAGGACTCCAGGAAGATCAACTGCAAAAACCTCTAGAAACTCACTCCCAACTGGAACTGACTGAATAGGTGGTGTCTTAACACTAGAGTCATTAACTCAGACAAAGTAATAGATGCACCACTTGGAAACTAACTTTCTAGTCTTAAGGTACGAAATGAAATGACCCTTAGGCACTGCTGAACTACTCCTCTACTCTAGAAATGGCTCATTAGGAAACTGAAATTAAACTACTTGAGTTCTACAATCAACTGAGGCATAACAAGTATAAAGCCAGTCCATACCTAGAATACATCATAGTCCACCATGTCTAACTCGACTATGTCAGTCATGGTGTCCTTGTGATTGATTGAGATGACACAATCACGATAAACTCTCTCGACAAGAATAGACTCACCAACAGGTGTGTAAATGCTGAAGAGCTTAAGAAGTCGCTAAGGAAGAATATTGAATCTCATAGCAATATACGGAGTCACAAAAGATAGACATGCACCTGATCAAGTAATGCATATACGTCAAAATTAAAGACTTTGATCATACCATTGACAATATCTAGCGAATTCTCTAGCTCCTGGCGAATGTTGATAGCATACAGATGGTTTGCTCCTCCTTATATACCTGAAGTAACCCCTCTAGGTGCAGCACTATCTGGCGGAGCCACTAAAGAAGATTGGGCTATACTACCACAATTACCATTACTCTGCCTATTTTTATGGCACTCTCCCATGAAGTGACCTATCTAAACACACTTGAAGCAACCAATGGAGCCATCACGACACACTTATGGGTGGTTCATACCACATTTAGCACATGTAGGAGTCCAGTTGGCCCCTTGTGCCACAATACCCTAAGATTGAGTAGGTCTAGCTCTGAAGTTCTGTGAATTATGATTCTTGAACTAACCTCTGTTCTTTGGTGCCGGTGAACTAGCAGATGATGGTGCATGTCTAGTTGGCCTTTGCTGAAAAGATGACCGGTTCGCATATCCAGTCTTGTGTTGTCTAAACTCATTACATGTTATCTTAGCCTTTCTATTATAGAACAACCTATTTCACATGAATCATAAATCTTTATATGTCCATGTCCCTTATCAACATAGCAGCCTTACCCTCTTTGCTTGATAAGTTAAACAGTTCAAACACAAATAAACTCATCCTGCTCCTCATGTGAGCTGTCATCTCTGGAGCATAGCGGTACATTTGAGTGAACTTGAGGCTATACTCATGCACACTCATGGACTCCTGCTTAAGAGTGAGGAATTCCCTTACCTTCAACTCTCTCTGCTCATGGGGAAAGAAATTCCCCATAAAGGCACTTCCGAACACAGCCCAACTCACAATTGATACCCCCTCAGCCCTGCTCCTCTTCCATTGGTTGAACCAAATTCTAGAAACACCCTTCAGTTGGTATGCAGCTAATTCCACATGCTCAGCATCTGCAACATGTATCACCTCAAACACTTTTTGTAACTCTTCCACAAAGACTTTCGAATCCTCAGTGACACTTGAATTGGTAAAGTCTTGAGGATTCATCCTTAAGAGGTCACGAATCTTGGATATATCAGCCACATCTAATTGAACCCCTCTTTGCTACTAGCTTTATTAGCCACAACTTGACTCAACATTCAGATAGCCTCCCGAAACTCCGTATTCGTGACCTCTCCCTGAGGGGGTTGCACTTCAGGTACATTCGAAACCCCTTGATCATAAGGATCAACATTTCAATTAGAAGGACGACCTCGAACAACTCTTTGTGAAGGGATGATCTAAAAAGATATGCACAAGCATGAATTAGAAAGAAACTTTTTATAGAGTTGAACTCTATCACACGAAAAAGAGTAAGAAAGAAGGCAAGTGTTCCTAAATGTTGTAGCTTCCTAATTATAGATGTGGTGTGCTTCATACCAATACCAAGGACTCTACAGACGCACCTTCATAGACACCATAGGACTCTTGAACTTTGTGCTTTGATACCAAGTTTGTCACGCATCGAGCCTACACCGTGGGCATAACTAGCACCCGAGAACCATTGCTGGTCCCCAAGCAAATCCTCTGCCTGGCTTACTACTCAGCGAAAGACTTACTCAAGAATATAGGAACTTCAAATGCAAACTCAACTCATAAATATATCATTAATGAAAATAGTTTAACTCATTATATACTGAAATACTTAATAATATAACTGTTCAACTGAAGTCTTTGAAGCATTACAAGAAGATGAGAAAAGACTCCTCGAAATGCTACTGTCTATGAAGCCTCTAAATACTATGATAAACATTGGTACAAGACCAACGACATCTTAACAGAACTGGAAAAAAAATAGGGAATCCTTCGAAAGCAAGGAGGCTCACCAAAACAAATATGGAATTGCGAGTGATATCAACAGAGCACCTGTTGATGACCATGAATAATGTTTTTGCGTCATGAAACGATATAGGTCAAATGGCATCAGTACATTAAATGTACGAGTATGCAAGGGGAAAGCTAAAACAAATATAAACATAGTTGAATTGATAGAAAGGAAGAACATACTCACCTCAACTCAACTCAACTCAACTCAAGAATACTCAACTCAGAAATACTCAACTCAACTCAAGGATACTCAACTCAACTCAATATGAAAGTGATGATAACATGATTTAATATATATAAAGATTTTAAAACAGTAGATAATATCTCAAACTGTATATAAAAATACAAAAATAAACTATTTACTCTAAATTGGGAGATTTTCTAACCGACAACCATCATTATGAGCTACGTGATGATACAACGTCTCGCCCACGCTGCCAGAACTTTCCTATACCTTTCCCGAGTATAAGACATCCTCAACTAAGTGGATCCACTAAGCTATCCTTAAATAAATAAAGGAATCATCTAAAAAGTATGATCGTTTACCCATGTTGGCATACATGGCTTGTTAGGACTTTGAGTTGCTTGACCACATCCTCATATTAGTGCTCAATACTACTCCCAATTATATATACCCCATGCTCATATGTTTAAAAACATAAATCATCCTCAATTTGAGATAATTACTCAAAAGATTCTCTTAAAAGAGATGATGCTAAAAAACTCCTCATAAACTCGTTTGGAAATCAAGGTTTCCTCTTGTTTTAAAAGGAAAAAGTGTTTAAACTCAGGAATACTTAGTTTCCTATTATTCATTTTTAAAATGTACTCAACTCTCCTCATCCTCATACTCAAGTACTCAAGTCTTAAATCAAATTTTAAAAGATTGTAAAAGACTTCTCAAAATAACTCAAATGGTTACTCTAACTCTACTCTTAATCCTTACTTTAATTGGAAATGAAAATTTACAGATGTGATTAGTATATAGGATCTCTCAATGATTTGTGGAGGTTTAGATAATTGATAATAGGAAACGAGCGAAGACACAAATATAAGAGCATAGGCGCGACCCGGAGAGGGACTTAATTTTTGATCGCGAAAATAAATTATGAGACAGAGGACTCTGTATCATTTCTGTGAGGCGAAGAGGGATTGCTCGACTGGGTACTGAAAATTTGAAACACTTCCGCGATGCAGACCTGGGCGCATAATTTTTCCTGACCTTTTCTTCCTATCCCAAACTTGATTCAATTCATACCCACTGCAAATATATGATCAAAATTCATGAATTTTCATAACCCGGAATGTTTTTAGTCAAACCCACACAAAAATCTTTCAAGAATAACTCTTATTCGGAAAACCCTCACCTGAAGATCTCAAAAAGAAACTCCATTATCAATTAACTCAAGAAATACTCAAGAACTCAAAAATCAACCTCAACAAAGAATTCATGGATACAAGTTTACATGATTGGCATGGTGTGAGGGCGAACAAACTCAACACTATAAAAGCTTACAAACCTTGAAGAACTAAGTTCTTTGGTGAAAATCCTCAAACGCGAATGAACGCTTGAACTTTCTTCTTTCTCTCTTCTCGAACTCTTCTCAAAAACCCTAAGCGTGTTTTGGGATTCCTAAAACTGACTCCAATCAATTTAACCTAAAAGATTAACAAAAACGAGCTAGGCGGGGGTAAGGAATATAAAAATACCCCTCCTTAAAACGGTGCATTTTTCTTCAAAAATCAAAATTATTAGTGCTCAATTGTTTAGAGGGAACAAATTATATAAAAAAAATGAGTCAACTATTTGGGATTTGTCTGAACTTCTATGCACGAAAACCTTGAATTTATAATAGGACATATTAGAGGGGTGGATTAGAGAGGATTTATTTACTCATTTTTACCCTTTAAATGGAGATATTAGTTATGCACAAATGGTAACATATAGAATGAATGGGTTGTTATACCGTCATTAATAATTTTTAAAATTATAATACATGAATAGCTTAAAGGGGTAGTTTTACATTCAAATAATTAATACCTAAATTGCTAGTTTAGTAATCAAGGTTACACAAAATTGGAGCAAGCAAAAAAATAAGTTGAATTTGGAAAGTACTCTCTAAGGGTAATGTACTTGAGTAAAATTTATTTTGTATCATACACGAAAGGAACCTTGTTTGTGTATGTGCTTGTGATAAAAAAAACTAGATACTTTATTTCAATACATACGTGTATCATGTTAAAAATAAGACCCAACTTCTCTTGGAATCTTGAATATGCCAATAAAGTCAATTAATATTTGGAAAGTTCCTACATAAGTTGTCAGGTCCTCAAAAAAACTTTTCTAGGTACACGTTTTTCATGTCAAGTTTCCTTATTGTCCCTTCGAATACATCCCTTCTAACTTCCCTATTTTCAAATGAAGATACATTCATATTACAGAGATTCCACCATCTCATAGAGAGCTAGCCTAGATGTAAAATGTAAATGCACTAATCTTGTTGAAGATGAAAACATAAAGAAAATTAATGAGTGTATAAGAGTTTTCTTTGATTTATCACTTTCACAATGTTTACTAGTTATTAAAAAATCAATTAATTTATCAATTTAGGCCACACAAAGTGTCACACCCCGAGCCTACACCCTGGACGTGGCCGACACTCGAGGACCATTTCTGATCCTCAAGCGAACCCTTGGCCTGTCTGACTATTTAGCGGAAGACTTACTCAAGAATAATGAAGCTTTAAAATGGAGATTATAACATTCAAACTCAAGTAAATACTCAATCAGTTCTCAGAATATACTTAAGTGGAATAATAATAATGCTTTGCAAAACAGACTCAAAACATCTCAAACAAGAGGAAAATACTGAGAGACTCATCAACACTAACTAGTCATGAAGCTTCTAATACTAGGATAGAAGTCAGGACAAGACCCACGACAACTCAACAATAACATGAAAGTAAATTGTAAAATCCTCCGGAAGGCAAGGAGGCTCACCAAAACAGTCTGAAGCGTAAAGTGATCTCAACGAAATGCCTGTTGATGATCCTAAACACTTGTATCTGCATCATAAAATATGCAGGTCTAATGACATCAGTACATTGAATGTACGAGTATGTAATATAGCTGAGTAGCAAACAACTAAATGAAAAGGTTGCAATAGATATAAATATATACTCGACTGAATGTAAATAAATAAGGAAGTGAAATCATTAAAAAATAATAAAAATACTTTCTCATTCTCTGAACTTTAATATAATAAATGGTATATAAAAATACACTTTAACTCTATTGGGAGATTCTCTAACCGACAACCATCACTATGAGCTAAATGATGATACAGCGTCTTGTCCATATTGTTAGAACTGTCCTATATCTTGTCAGGATATATAACACCTCAACTAAGTGGATCCACTAAGTTATGCATGAAGGCTCTAAGGATTCATGAAAAACGTATTATCTTGTACCCATGTTGGCAAGACATGATTTATGGGGGTTGTGAGTTTTATGAACTCTCCCTCATATCGGTGCTCAATACTACTTCCAATAATATTTTCCTTTGCTCAATGTATAAAAACATTACTCTTTCTCTTGTTTAAGGTAATTGCTCAACTATCCTCTTAAATGAGGCAACTGCTCTGAATTAACTCTGAACTCATTACTTGTTTAGAAAATCAAAGTTGCTCTTTTCTTACTATAAAAAATGATAAATTTGGGAGTCAATAATTCCCTTAAGCTTTACTCAATAAGCCTCTTTAAACTTTTCTCAAAAACTCTTTTTCACCTTATGAAAAAATAAATTTAAGATAATTATTTGGTTAAAAAGATTCTCATCAATAACTCAGTGAATACTTCAAATAATAGGGTTCATCCTGAAAAATAAGCATGGATAATCAACTCAAGAATCTCAATATATATTATATATAGCAACTCGAAAATTAGGAATAACAACTTGGAATTCAACAACGAACTCATCTCAAGAATTATCAAAACTAAAGATGTAAGCCAAGATTATTCTTTACTGATAGAAAGTAGATGTAGGGCGTGAGGATGAACTCAGTCCATCACTATGAAAGCCTTATATACCTGGGAAGAACAAAGCTCTTGGCGAAATCGATGAAATTCTAAGAATGATAGAAAACCCTAGATTTTCTCCTCTTTAATCCTTGCTCTAAGTCTTTGAAGTGTTAAAGAACATAAAATAATGTTTTAACACTGTTTAGAACTTAATTCAATGAAAAAAGATCGTGGGTTAGGTTTAGAGAGGGTGGGAAAAGACCGAACTACCCCTCTTTAAAAACTGTCAAAAACTATCCACGGGACCACCTAAGGGTCATGATTTGACGCACGGACCATAGATCCCATCCATGGATTCTATATTGAGTTTTTAAGGCCCAAAGGTCCATTTACAGGACCAAACGATGGCCAGCAGGTCCACCTACAATCCGTCAGTTGGATCCGTAGGATCTGGGTCCCAAAATCTGACCCCCAGTACTCTAACAATGGTCTGACAGAATGGGTCGTTGTTCTACCCATGACATATCGATTAAGGTCGTCATTCACAGACTCAGAAAACTGTGCTTTGACAGACTTCTGTAAAACAGTTATAAGTTTTTACTCCAGACGTGAAACGAGGTAAACTTGGTAAGGTTGGAAAGAAGATTCAAAGACCTTTAATTTGGTAAATCATAGGCCACATAATTCATTATTTGCTGGTAAATATGATCGTTTGAAGTTGACCTAAGTAGAATCCTATGTCATAACTTAATCGAAAATGAATATTTCAACTCCACTTTGTGCTAGGGGGTTCTTATAACCGTAAATCATATCCAAATCCATTCGAACACAAAATAAATGACCTTTACACATGTGAGTAACTTAAGGATCACCTGATTCAATTTTACAGGCAATTAAAAAATGGTTCTGGCCTTAGCTTAGAATTTTTCGGAGTGTTACAAAAAGCATCATTAAAGATTGAGGAGAGAAAAATTGACTTAATAACATACAAAATTCAGAACCTTTTATTTTTAATCTAAAACCTCATATAGATCAATAATTGATTACTAAAAACAAGTGAATTAATTAAAAAGACAACAATTTATCATGATAGAAGACTCAATCGCTGGTAAAGTTTTCTTCGAGCATAGCTTCAATTTTAAGAACTCTGATTATAAAATCCATGATAATTCTGAGTTCAAGATTCCTCCTCCTCTTCTGGCTCAGAGCAACATTTAAATCAAACTTCAGATGCTCGAGCAAAATAGAACTGTGTTTCTTTTTTAACCTTCTCTACCCGCAACTTCAATGCCAACTTCTGCACCTCCATATGTTTATCTTGAGGTATTTTTAAGCCAGGGTGCAGAATCTTATGCATTAGTAATCGTTGTTTTTCTTTCTCGTTACATGTTTGCAATTCTATATGGAGATCTTCTATTGCCTCAAAATAATTTGATTTTCCCTCAACATAATCACATTGGTGATCCTCTAGTTTCACTTTGAGAATTTTTTCAATTATTTCTTCTATGCTTTTGGAACCATAGTAACATGGTTTTCCACCGGGTGAAAAGAGCATCACACCAACTTCAGCTCCAGTCCGAGTTGCAAACCTCTCTGCATCCTGAAATAAAGTTTTTTTTCTTTTTGAGAGACTCACAGCACGTGCTCTCTCAGACTCAATGAACTTCATTTCAATTTTTTGCCTATCTTTTTTTTTCTCATTTTACATTGCAAAAGAAAATGATATGAAGAAGAAAGTAATATATTTTTGTTGAATAAGATGGAGCAATTTTAAGAGGAACACTTGTGTAATTTATAGTAGGTGTGTGAGTGTACTTCTCACGAGTATTGTAATGTTTTCTTGTTATGAGTCTAGGTATCACGTGTATTGTCATGTTTACTTAATGCTTTCATATTACGAGTCTATCTATTTATTTAAGGGAAAAGGGATAAATATACCCTCGAATTTTCAAAAATGGTATATGAATACCCTCCGTTATACTATTGGGACACTAATGTCCCTGTCGTCCAAAAAGTGGAACATTTATATCCTTCACACTAACGGACGAACACGTGGCAACATCTTAAAATTTACCCTATTTTATTTTGTTCTATTTTTTACCTACAAAACTAGAAACCCACCCAACTATCTATTTACCTGACCCGAATTAAGCACCTTGACCCAATCTAAAACATCTTTAGAGTGTATTCTTGAAGCCCTCCATCCCGTCATCATCTCTTTTCTTATTCTCAGTAATCAAAAGCTCATCCATGGTGAAAAATTCACTCCGCTAGAGAAACCATTTCGTAACATCAAATCCAATTCATTCAGTTGTCGAATAATTGATGAAAAATCGAAATTCTCAAATAACACCAAATCCAAATTACAACACAATCTCAACTGAGATTACAACTGCACCATCTCTTTTCAGCAAATATTTACAGCCCTAAATTAGATATCAAATTTATTTCCAAATTACATTATTTAATCTGGAAATGTAAAACATTTACACATAAACATATTAAACAAGACTCTTTATCAACCAATAATCACATATCAAAATTAAAATCTCAATACTACATCACATAAAAAAATTTCAACAGGATTTAGAGCTCAGATCACATATCATATACTAAGAAACCCATTCGCAACTGGAAAAAAAGGAAAGAGAGAAATGACCGGAAGCCATCGGAAAGGGGTATCAGTAAGATTTTAATTTTAACTCGAAGAAATAAGAACTTTTTGTTTGGAAGAAGATGAGGAAACTAAATTTTAGTATTGATCAACTGATGAATCAAATGACAGCGACAGAGGTGGTGTAGGATTGATCGAGAATTTGGGAGATTTTGATTTGGGCATATTATTAGGATGTTAGTGAGTGGGTGGGTATAGAATATTTGGGTGGTTTTTTTAATTAATTCGGGTGGGTTTTTTATTTTTTGGGTTAAATTTAATAAAATATCGAGTAGAAGCACCGAATGATGCCACGTGTCCGTCCGTTACTGTGAAGGATATAAATGTTCCACTTTTTGAACGGCAGGGACACTAGTGTCCCAATAGTATAACGGAGGGTATTCATATACCATTTTTGAAAGTTCGGGGGTATATTTGTCCTTTTTCCCTTTATTTAATGCTTTCATAATACATGTCTTTCTATCACACGTGTTTTCAAGTATGTTTTCACATTTTTTAATGCATTCATATTATGAGTCTATTATCACATTCATATTACGAGTCAATATTTTCATATTATATGATTCTATCACAAGATTACCTTGTAAATCAACAAAAATTATAAAGTTGTAAGGTAATAATGCTGAATTGAATTTAAAGACAAATAAAAAAAAAATAAACAATGCTTACATATATATGATGATGTTGAAGGTGGACCAATTAGAGAAATGGTAGAACTATCTCTTTGTGGCCTATAGATCACAAGTTCGAACCATAAAAACAACCACTAAAAATGATATTGTCAATTGTGCATCATAACCAAACCCTTACCAAAATTCTACTAATGCAAGATGTCTTATGCGATGACTAGTTTATTCTATTAATATACTATCAATGTTAATTCTTTTGGAATTCCACATCGAATGGGTAGAGGTTACTTGGTCTCTATATATGATCTTGAGAAATTCTTTCTTCGTGAGCTAGCTTTTGGGATTGAGTTATGCCTAAGATTTTTTCGTTTAACATGGTATAAGAGTCATGTTCATCCCAATTCATTGTTTATCAATGTCCCCCCTTCCCCCTTAATCTTACATTGGCCACACTCCAAATGCACAAGTGCTCATCCACCCGTATTGATTTGATGTTAATACTTGTTATTCAAATTTAATCATATTCGAGAAAATTGTATTATGCATTGTATATGTGTAGTTTAGGCTATAGATCTATTATTTGAATATGAAGTATGAGTATTTCATTTATCTATAAATTTTAGTGCCTCAACTACTTGAACTTCACCTTTTGGTAAGGATTCGATACCTCACATAACTTTCACCTTGTTGGTATCTACCTGGATATTTAACAATAATTTAAAGGTAAACAATCTCTCAACCCCGACCCATACATAGTAAGAGTAAAATTTGTGTATACCCGCACTCTTCAAACTCTACTTGTGAGATGTTACTGGTATTTGTTGTTGTTATGACAAGGTTCAATTAGAATAGATATGGGCTTTTGTAACCCTGATAGACTAGTAAAATGGACTTCATAACTTATTGATCTTAAAGATATGGGTCTGAAGTAGCTAGCCGGTACACAAGTTCAAATTAGAGTTTTACTGAACCCAAATAAAAATACATGACACATTTTTTTTTTACATATACTATGATTTCTAAATCGTGATTAATTAATACTCATCTGACGTTGATTTATAATTTAATCTTAGTATATTTATATATTTGATGGTAACACAATAAACTGTGAGTAAATATTTTACAGCATACCAATATTTAAGTAAGTTGGACAAAAAAACTTTGTTTTAGGTCCAAAGGATTTGAGGCCTCATTACCATTTCAACAAACAAGTGAATCATTTGCTTTACGCCCAAAATATTTGAGGCTCAAAAGTTATTAAAATATTTATTTGGGATAATACACAAGTACCCTCTAGATTATGACCAAAATTTCAGAGACACACCTTAACTAAACTAAGGTCCTATTACTCCCCTGAACTCATTTCTTTTGTAATTTTGTACACCTTTTGACTTACATTGTACACTTTGTGACTCCACTTAGTAGAGGCTTGTCAGATATGTTTGGAGGTCACGTATACTAAAAAGGTATACAGAATTACAAAAGAAATGAATTCAGGGGTAATAGGACCTTAGTTTAGTTATGGTGTGTCTTTGGAATTTCGGTCATAGTCTAAGGGGGTACTTGTGTCTTATCCCTATTTATTTAATTATTTCTTATCATTTGTAGAAGTAGTACAACATTTTTCATTTAATATATATTTCTATGCTCTCTTTTTATCAATTTGTACAATCTAATTATTGATCTAAACTCTGAACTTAGTTGAAGTAAAATAGAAGATTATATTATTACAGAGCATGGATATCATGTGAGACATAATTTTATCCGCCACGAAATGATTCTATAATGAAATTCCCATTGGTCGGTTGTATACATTTTGAAAAGGAACTATGTTGTAGAATGCAAACTGTCAAAACACTCACACGACATACTGAATAAACAGAACAAAGTTGACTTCATGTCCTAGGAAATCAAACTTTGGTAGTTGTTATCTTTTCCTACATCCTCAATCTCCTAATATAATTCCCTCATTGTGAGAGGGCTCATCAAATTTTTATAATATTTGAAAATAATGTCATCGACTGATCGAAAATGAAGATCCCTCTATACAGATGCAAAATATAGTGATGGCAAGACAAAAACTGTAACATCCCAAAAATTTATAAGCTAAGATATGAATCATTCTTCATTTGTGTATAAGGTTGTATCGTGTGATTCTTAAATCATGTTTAAGCTTTAAGATCAATTCTTTAGTGAGGGAATAGATTTGGAGATGAATTAAGGTCAAAAGAATTCTCAAGCACAAAGTTGAGTGGAAAGTTTCCTTACCGATTAAGCTTTAATATAAGATTCTACATAGGTCAGTTCCAAACAATCATATCTTTAAGCATGTAAGGAATTAAGTGTCCATTAAACTATCAAATTAAAGGTCTATGAGTCTTCTTTCCAACTTCGCCAAGCTTGCCTCATTTAGCGTTCGGAGTAAAATGTTATGAACATTTTACCAAAGACTACCACAATAGAGTTTTTAGAGTCAATGACCTACGAACCTTATCTACGAGTCATAGAAAGAGTTACAACATGTATTGTTAACTCGTGGAAAAAGTTCTGGAAGTCAAACCTTTAGGTTCAATTCTTACGGGTCATAGAAACTTTCACGGGTCCGAATTAGGGAACGAAGAATAAATGTTTTAGCCTTAAAATTTCAATATGAATTCAACAGATAGGATCTACGGTCTGTAGATCAAACCACGAACCATAGATCGTGGAAGGTTTTCAATATCTTTTTAATTGTGTTTTTATTTGTCTTTTCGTACTTTTCTAAGTCCAAACCATGACATTTTAACTTAAATTAGGGGAATATAGTCCACCAAGTACTCAGTTTTCTTTTATTTCTACGCTCTCAACTCCCTAACTCAGAAAGAAAACCGCAAGGAAGACAAAATCTAGGGTTTCAATGCTTCCAAACAAGTTCTTCTTCAAAATTCTTCAAGAACCTTATTCTTTCTTGAATGTAAGTCTAATCATAGTGTTGGACTAAGTTCGTCCTTAGGCCCTACATCTCAATTCACTCCGTAAAAGTTCAATCTAGGGTTCTACCCTCAGTTTCATGGATTCTTGATATGGTTTATTTTCTAGTTCTGAATTTTAAATCCTTATTTATGATATTTGCAATATTTTATGCACTGAGATTCTTGAGTGGTTTTTCATACTTGTATTTCCACATGAACCTTATTTATTGAGTTTTGCTAAAAGTATTTTTTGCCAGCATTTTCCTTATAATTGTTTTGGAAATTAAAGTGATCCCAAAAGAGAGTTTAAATCACTATTTTTAGAAGAGTTTAATGGGACTTAAATGATCCCAAATGTACTAATTTTACAATGAAAAGAGAATACCATTTTCAGAAAGGATTTCTTTAATGTGCACACATTTGATGTCTCCCTCTTACTTCCAAAACCTTGAGGCAGTGCCATAAAAACCTCCATGTTGATCACCTTGGGAAAAAACATTAAACACATCCATTTGAAAGAAAGGTCAATCATGTATAGTAGTCAAAGAAAGTGCACATCTAACAGTAACAATCTTTGCAATAGTAGAGAAAGGCAATAAAGTCGAATTGAATTTAAAGACACCTAAAAAATAAACAAATGCTTACATATATATAATTATAAAGGTGTACCAATTGGAGAAATCGTAAAATTATTTCTTTGTGACCTATAGGTCACAAGTTCCAACTGTAAGAGCAGTCACTAACGACATTCTCAATTGTGCATCACAAACCAAACTCTACTAAATTTCTACTAATACATGATGCTTTACGCAATAGACTACATTATTCTTAATATACAGTCAACGTTAATGATATTATCAATAGGAGGGATGAATTATGCTACTGTTTTACAACCTCCCACAACAAAAAAACAACATTTATCTAGAAAACCTTTATCATATTTGCATGGGGAGCCTCGAGTTATTTGGGAAGAAGATGAAGTGTCGCAGATGATTGTGAATGAGGATCTGCAATATTCTGTGCTTGGAAAGTTTTCTTATGGATGGCCATATCTACAAGAATTGAGAAAGATATTACCAAAACAATGTGAACTTAAGAATGACTGTTCGATTGGTTATTTGAGCAACAGATATGTTGTGATTAGGGCATCAAGTATGGAAGATTATGTGCATCTTTTATCAAATCCAGTTTTTTACATTGGCCACAAAAATTGGTATTATCCAATGCGTACTTTGAAGTAGGATCCATTGTTTGATCCGGAAGAAGAAACTCCAATTGCTATCGCTTGGATCTCTTTTCCATCATTGCCTCTGAATTTTTTTGGAAAAGAGACAGTATTTTCATTAGCAGTTGTTATGGGTAAGCCTTTACAGGTAGATATGGCTACATGGAATAAAACAAGGCCCATTTGTGCGAGGGTAAAAGTGGAGGTCGATTTATTAGGGGATTTCCCTAAAAGAATTAATATTAGAGTGAGAAATAAAAACACAGGGGAAATCAAAGAGAAGTGGATTAAAATCAATTATGATTACATGCCAAAATATTGCAAGAATTGTAAATTGCAGGGACATAATAAGAAAGAGTGCTTTGTATTGCATCCAGAACTCTATCCAAAAGAAGATGAAGAAGAAGGAACAACAAAGGAACAAATGGAGGAGAAAGACAAACCCAATAATGAGGGGAAAGGAAAACTAATTGAGACACATGATAAGACTAAGGAGAGAATTGAAAAGTTCCAGGAGCAAAGGAAGAAAGGAGGAGGACGGAATAGATTTAATTACAAAGATGGTCCATTGCAAAAATGGACTCAAAAGGAGGGAAGGAAAGAAGTGGATAATATAGTTAATGAAAACAAGTATAGCACCCTAGAGTACAATAAGTATGTGGAGAATGCAACAACAAACAATAATGAAGATACAGGGGTGAAAGAGATTGCAAAAGAATCGACAAAAAAATGGGTGGAGAATTCTTTTGATATTCATAATTCACCAATCAACAAAGAAAGTGGTAGCAAAGCTACGGTGATAGATATTGACAAGGAGAATGTTGGGGAAAAACAAGATCAGGAAGAAAATAACTCTAAAGATATAGGCAGCAATTGTAACAATCATGCAAGATAGAGAGAGGGGGATGAAGCCACAAGTGAGATGGAAAAAAACAATGATGGAAAAAAGGGGGAACAAGAAGTAATTGATCCTAAAGCAATGGAAACCACAAAAGACACAGTGAAATAACAGTGAAAAGAAGCAGGGAAAGAGGTCTCAGAATCAGTAAGCCTCAACCTTCATAGGGAGAATGATTCAAAGAAGAAAGAGGATGGGGATCTTATATAGTTAATACAGCAAGATGATGGAAACTTGGAAGAAGGGGATGACGATATATCTATATCAGCCGAGGAGATGAGTTCTAAAGGTGATCTGTCACCAAGGCACACCAAGGTATTACAGAACACAGCAAGGAAAGCAAAAGTTACTATAGCAAAGACAAGTCAGATTACTACAAGGAGTAGCTCAGCAAGATCATCACCTTCCAAATGATTGAAAATATCTGTTTTTGGAATATAAGATCAGTAAACACTCAAGAATCCTTTGAGCGTCTTATGGATCTTAGGAGGAGACATCATTACTCATATATAGCTATAATGGAACCTTTCCAAGGGCCTCATGATTTAGACAAATACAGAAGTAGATTGGGGATAGATAAAGTAATGGCTAACTATTTATCTAAAATTTGGGTATTCTGGATGCTGATTGGGAGGAGGAAGTTATTAGTGATTCATATCAGCAGATATCAATTAAATTCAAGCATGGAAGATTACATAGAGAATTTGTAATTTCAGCATTATATGCCAGATGTTGTGCATTGGAAAGGTTAGAATTATGGGAGAACTTGGAGTATATTGCTGAAGGAATTAATCATCCATGGTTAGTGGGGGGAGATTTCAATGTAATTCTTGATGAATCAGAAAAATGGGGTGGTTTACCATTCACAACTTATGAATCTGAAGATTTTGCACAGTGTATTAATGTATGCAGCTTGTCTAAAATCAGTTTTAAGGGGAGCTTATACACATGGTGGAATGGAAGAATTGAAAGTGAATGCATTTTCAAGAGATTAGACAGGGTTTTTGGTAACAATGAATATATGCAGGAATTCCCAACTACTAAAGTTCATCACCTTATTAGACAGGGGTCTGATCATGCTCCTCTACATTTGGTTTGTAAATCAAATCAGGAAGAAGTTGTGAAGACTTTTAGATTTTTAAATTTTTGAACAAAGCATAAAAATTTTAGAGAGGTGGTTCAACATCATTGGTCGACAATGGTGACATGAAGTCCTTTGTATGTTGTTCAGCAGAAAATGAGATTATTAAAAAAGGCTCTATCGACCTGGAGCAAAGAAGCTTATGGGAATATCTTTGAGAAGATTGCCACACTGGAAGATATTGCTAGAATAAAGGAAGAACAGATGGGGGTTAATCCAACAGAGAGTAATAAAGAAGAACTTGCAACTAAGGAATCCTTGAGAAGATATTATCAAATAGAGGAGGATTATTGGAAGCAAAAGGCTGGAATGCAATGGTTTAAAGAAAGAGATAGAACTACTAAATTTTTCCACTCATATGTAAAAGGTAGAAGGAGGAAATTGATGATATCTGAGATTCAAACGGAGCAAGGGGACACTATTTGCACTACTCAAAAAATAGGTGAGGAGGTTGTTAAAGTGTTCAAGGAGAAGTTCATAGAGGATCCAAGAGAAGAAGATCATTCCATATTAGAGGTTATACCAAAAATCATTACTCTAGAGCAGAACAGAGAAATGACAAGACCACCCACAGAAGAGGAGGTAAAGGAAGTCGTGTTCAGTTTGAACAAGGATAGTGTGTGTGGACCGGATGGTTTTTCAGGGGAATTCTTTCTAAATTGTTGGGATATCATAAAGAATGATATTTGCAAGTTGGTTATGGAATTCTTTTGTGGTAGTGAAATTCCTAAATATGTCTCTCATACAAATGTGGTTCTAATTCCAAAGAAAGAGAAGGTTAACAAATTTGTGGATTTAAGACCTATAAGTCTTAGTTCCTTTGCAAATAAGATTCTATCAAAGGTGTTGCATGAAAGGATGGTACCAGCTGGTATAATTTCTACTAATCAGTCAGGCTTCATGAAGAATAGGAATATTGCAGAGAATGTATTACTGGCATAGGAGATAATCAGGGACATCAACAAGAGAAATGAGTTTCGTAATATGGTTGTGAAGATGGATATGACAAAAACATATGATAGAGTTTCTTAGATCTTTTTGATAAAAGTAATAAGAAGCTTTGGATTTGATGAACGAATGATTGATATGGTATGGAGACTAATATCAAATAACTGGTATTCAATACTGGTTAATGGGCAGTCATTTGGTTTCTTTGAGTCTTCAAGAGGATTGAAACAAGGAGACCCCCTATCCCCCACTTTATTTATTATTGTTGCAGAGGTCTTATCTAGAAGCCTCAATAAACTTAATGAAGATCAGGATTTCAGAAGGTTTGGGATGCCAAAATGGAGCAAGGATATTAACCATCTCTCCTATGTTGATGACACTATTTTATTCTGTTCAGGGCATAAGAAGTCTATGAGGAAGATGATGAATGTATGAAAACAGTATGAATTTGTATCAGGTTAGCTTATTAACCTCTCTAAAAGCTATGTGTATATGCATGAGAAAGTTCCTAGTGTTGTATGCCAGAGAATCGAAAGAATCACAGGATTCTCACAGGGTACTTTTCCTTTCACCTATCTTGGTTGCCCTATTTTCTATGGGAGGAAAAAGAAGGTGTATTTTGAAGAATTGATAAAGAAAGTAGCTAAAAGAGTGATGGGATGGTAAAACAAAATGTTAACTTATGGAGGAAGGTATGTACTCATCACACATGTGCTGCAATCAATGCCTATATATCTTATGTCAGCTATGAATCCTCCTAAAGGGGTTATAGATTAGATTCACAGAATTCATAGAGGGAGTACAAGGAAAACATTGGATTGCTTGGGAGAATCTGTGTTTACCAAAATCAGAGGGTGGTATAGGTTTCAGATCCTTACATAATGTCTCAGATGCCTTATTTGCAAAAATTTGGTGGAACTCTACAAATTCATTATAGAGTGAGTTTATGTAGAACAAGTATTGTAAAAAGCTACATCCTATTATAGCTCAAGGCAACAATATATCTCATGTGTGGAGGAAAATGATCAAAATCAGGGAAGAGGTGGAGCACAATATATGGTGGCAAATAAAGTCTAGCATTACAAGCTTCTAGTTTGATAATTGGACTAAGCAAAGAGCTGTATATTACATTGAGGAAGACAAAATGGGGGAAGAGGAGATAGATGTCAAAAGCTTTATAGCGGAAGATCAATGGTATAGAGATAAATTGCTAGATTACATATCTGAGGAGATGACAGATCATATAATGAATACTATATCCCCGAAAATAAAATTTGACTTGCAGGATGTACCTTGGTGGATAGGTAGTCATAGTGGACTATTCTTTGTCAAATCTGCGTGGGAATTGATGAGGAGAAAAAAAGAGAAGGAGGATAAGTATTAGCTGATGTGGGGAAAGGGACTATCTTTCAAAATTAACTTCTTCTTATAGAGGGCTTGGAAAGGAAGAATAGCCACTGATGACAACTTGAAAAGAATGAGAATTAATATAGTTTCCAAATGTTGGTGCTATGAGAGACAACAAATGGAAACTACGACACATTTATTTCTAACCTCTTCCATAGCACAAAAGCTATGGAAGTTATTTGCTTCATGTGCAGGTATAAATGTTGATGCAAGAAATCTAATGCAAATGATAAAAAGATGGTGGTATGCTAATGCACCTAAAAAACTTCAGAAAGTATATAATGCAATTCCTGCCTTGATACTATGGAGTTTATGGAAAAGAAGAAATCATCTAAAGCATGGAGGAAGAATTACTTTTGAAGGCCTAGTCCAACAAGTGATAAAAAAACATTCAAATGGTGATAAGGGTAAGGTTTCCTAGTATTCCAATTGGGAACTCATGGCCTAACATTGTGAACATACTAGGTAATCACAAACCTAGATTATATCATCACATAGTTTAGTGGAAATTCCCAAGGGAGGGATAATTGAAATGCAATACTGATGGAGCTAGTAAAGGAAATCTAGGTGAAAGTGCAACTGGTTTCTATTTCAGAGACAAACATGGAGATCTAATTTATGCACAAGCTAAAGGAATTGGGATTGCTACAAACATTGAACTGGAGGCAAAGGCAATACAGTCGGCTTTATCTATAAGTGCTAAGAAAGGGTTTCAAAATCTGGTGATTGAAACAGATTTCGTGAGTTTAATGAAAATGATCTTAAAAATGTGGAGAATACCTTGGGAGATTGCATAGATACTGGAATATATCATCAGAGAGATGCAGCAACAAGAAGTCACAATCAAGCATCTATACAGAGAAGGCAATCAAATGGAAGATTATTTGGCAAATTTAGCTATCGGCCAGACAGAAATACAGGAATATGTGAATTTTGCAAAATTACCAATAATAGGGAAACACATCATTAATATTGACAAAGCACAAATCCCTACCATTAGAATAAAAACAAAACAGATTCAGCACCATACAAGTTCAGATTCAGAGATATATACATAAAGGGGAGGGGATTAGCAGCAGGCATATTTACAATAGAGTTTTCCCTCTGAGGGGGAGATTTACAGCTGCTCTAATAAATTTTTTGATAATATACATTAGCACACAAAAACTTTCATCAAAAAGTCAGGGGTACAATTTAGCTTTCAGGCTTGGAGATCAGCTCGATACCAAGAAGTACAAGGAACCTGGGATGGAGTTGCGTATTCCGGATAGTTACCACCATGAACTCCACGCACCGGTGGAAAACACATTACCTCCTAAACAGATTAGTGGTCAGCTTAAAAGGTAGAGAATGATAAAGAAGGAGCTAGAGAATAAGGATTTACCTCTCAGTAGTGAATGTTCTTGTGCAAGCTGCAGTTCAAGAAGGAAAAGAGGAGATAGATGGAAACAAATCCAGCGGATAAAGTGGCGGAATGTCAAGTTCCAATGGCAAGAGATGGAAATGGAAACTAAGGAAGAGGTAGAAATTTTTAGGGCAAGTTTCCTAATTATAGATAGAAGGATAGAAAGGGTTAGGCTTAGTTTAGTGGGCTTTTTTTTTTGGACTGATTTGTAAGATGCTTTAACATTGATTAATAAAAAGGCCTTGAGGCCATCAAAAATTTCATAAAAAAAAATGGGGTAGGGGTTACTTGGTCTCGTTATATGATCTTCATAAATTCTTCCTTCATAAGTTAGCTTTTGAAATTGATCTACTTGATACTTGTGAATGACTTATTTGATACGTGTGATTGATATACTTAAAACTAATTAATTGTGAATTGTGACTATTGGACTGTGATTATTAAGTCTTGTGAATTGTGTATTGTAAAACTGTTAGGTTGGACTGATTTCTATGCAGGTTGAAGTTTGAGGAGGTTTAGTTGGGATGAAAAGAGTACTCGTATTCTAGCTAGTTTTTCCATGTTTGTTTGGTTACTTGTTGAGTACAATGTTGGCTGATACTTTCTCCTTGCTTTTTCACTTGTGTAGGTTCCGACCCCAAATCTATGATATTATTCTTCTCCTAGTTACATCTGAGGCTTTTTGAGGATACATTAAGAGGTGCCTTCTTGTCATCCTGGTGAGCCCTCGTATTCCTTGTTTTATGCTTGTTTTGTTTCAGAAACAAATATATTGATACTTGTAATTATATGTCAATTCCGCACTTTATACATTAGCAACTTGTACATGTGATAACCATATTTTGGGATTTCATATGACCGAATAAGTGTTCCGCTCTTATGTTATTATTGCTTACTTTATGCTTTTCTTTCATGTTATTGGGGTTGAGTGTCACGTCTCGAGCCTACACCCTAGGCGTAACTAGCACTCGAGAACCATTGTTGGTCCCCAAGCAAACCCTTGGCATGGCTCACTACTCAGCAGAAGACTTACTCAAGAATATAAGAACTTCAAATGCAAACTCAACTCATAAATATATCATTAATGAAAATATCTTAACTCGGAATATACTGAAATACTCAATAACATAACTGTTCAACTCAAGTCTTTGAAACATCAGAAGAAGATGGAAAAAGACTCCTCAAAATTCTACTGTCTATGAAGCCTCTATATACTATGATAGACGTTAGGACAAGACCCACGACATCTTAACAAAACTAAAAAAAATAAATGGGGAATCATTCGGATGCAAGGAGCCTCACCAAAGCAAATCTGAAATGCGAGTGGTATCAACAGAGCGCCCGTTTGATGACCCTGAATACCTATATCTGCATCATGAAATTATGCACGCCAAATGGCATCAGTACATTAAATGTACGAGCATGTAAGTGGAAAGATGAAACTGATATAAACATAACTGAGTGGATAAAAAGGAAGAACATACTGACCCCAACTCAACTCAACTCAACTCAACTCAAAAATACTCAACTCAGTAATATTCAACTCAACTCAAGGATAGTCAGCTCAAATCAATATGAAAGCAATGATACCATGATGTAATATATATAAAGCTTTTAAAACAATAGATAATAACTCAAAATGTATATAAAATATGAAAATAAATTCTTTACTCTAAATTAGGAGATTTTCTAATCGACAACAATCACTATGAGCTACGAGATGATACAGCGTCTCGTCCACGCTTCCAAAACTTTCCTATACCATGCCGGAGTATAAGACATCCTCAACTAAGTGGATCCACTAAGTTATGCTTAAAATAAATAAAGAATCATATAAAAAGTATGACCCTTTACCCATGTTGGCATACATAGTTTATGATAATTTTGAGTTGTATGAACTCATCCCCATATCGGTGTTCAATGCTGCTCCTAATAGCATATACCTCATGCTTGTCACTCTTCGAGCCTACACCGTAAACGTGGCCGGCACTCGAGAACCATTGCTAGCCCCAAGAGAACCTTTGGCGTGGCTCAACTCTCATCGGAAGACTTACTCAACAACGTATGAACTCAAAAGTAAAACTTTGAAGACTTACTACAACATATGAACTCAAAAGTAAAATTTTACTCAAAATCCCAAAATAGATACTCAGAATATTTTAAATAAAACATTCACTAGCCAAAAGAGGTAACTCGAGTCTCAACATTAACAATGGACATGAAAAAAACTCATGAACTACTACTGTATAACTGAGATGGATGTCGGGACAAGACCCACGACATCCTAATAACAAAACTAAAAAAAAAAAAACTCAAATGTGAAACCCTCCGAAAAGAAAGGAGGCTCACCAACTCTAGCTGGAACACGACTTGATCAACGGAGCGCTGGTTGATGAACATGTTTCCCTATATCTGCATCATAAAAAACGCAAGCCAAATGGAACGTACGAGCATGCAAGGGGAAATATAAAACATGACATAAGATTGAACTAGAATTAAATAAACAATTACCTCATCTCAACTCAACTCAACCTCACCTCAATTCAATATAAAAGCAATGATAAAGATGCAATATAAAGAAAGCTCTTAAAATAGTAGGTAACAACTCAATGTATTTAAGAACACAAAATAACTCATTTTGTATGTAAAAATACAAAATAACTCTATCTGGTTGATTCTCTAACCGACAACCATCACTATGACTTATATGATAATACAACGTCTCGCCCACACGGTCAAAATTGTCTTATACCTTGCCAGGTATAAGACATCCTCAACTAAGTGGATCCACTAAGCTATGCTTAAAAAGCAATAAGGAATCATCTAAAAAGTATGACCCTTTCTACCCACGTTGGCTACATGGTTTGTGAGGACTTTGAGTTGTATGAAATCATCCCCATATCGGTGTTCAATACTACTCCCCAAAATATACTCAGCTCATATGTTTAAAAATATTTCCTCATCCTCAAACTTTAAGATTATTACTCAAAAGGTTTCTCTTAAAAGAGATAGTACTCAAAACTACTCATAACTCATTTTGAAATCAAAGTTTCCTCCTTATTTTAAATGTAAAAACATTTACTCTTGGGAATACTTATTTCCCATATATTCATTTTGAAAAATGAAACTCAACTTTACTCATCCTCATACTGAAGTACTCAAGTCTTAAAACAAGCTCTAAAAAATTTTAAAAGACTTCTCAAAATGACGAGAAAGAACTCTCAAGACTTAACTCTTAACTCTACCTTGAATTTGAATTATGAATTAGAGATTACGATTCATGTTATGAATGATCTCTCGATGCTTAGATATAGTTTAGAGTAGTTAGAATTAAAAAGGAGTAAAGGTATACTTTAAAAGAACTCAGACAGGCCAAACGACTTAAAATGGGGTGGAGGCAGGTAGCCCTGCGCACTGAGTGGCACGGGGCGCCAGCCCGTAAATTACTTAAGACATTTTCTGGTGTACTGCTGGCGTGGTGCACCAGCCCCTTGCCTAAAATTCCCGACAAATTTTCTTTCTTGTTTTCTGACCCTAATTCACCTAGAATCAAATGGTTTCTTCCCAACTTGCTTAAATTCGAATACTTAACATAAGTACATGAAAATCTACTTAAAATTACCCTCAAATTACTAGCATTCATCTCAAGAATTTATCAAAACCTTAACAATTAAGATTAACGAGTGAAACTTCAAGAAAACTCATCAAGAACTCAAATCCTTCAACCTCAAGAATGAAATTTCAATAAAATCACATGATTGGCGTGTGGGTGAACGAACCCAGCACTATGAGAACTCACATACCTCTTAAGGATCAAACCCTCGGCGAAATTCCTCGAAAATCCTCAAGAACATTGACGAACGCCTAGAACCTCTCCTCTTTTCTCCTCTTAAACTCTCCTCTCAAAACCCTAAGTGTAATTTAGGAATATGAAAACTAACCTAAATCAGTTTAGACCCTTAAAACCCTAATAAAAATGTTTTAAGCTGAAGGGGTAAGGAAAAGATGAAAAATACCCTTCATTAATTCAAGTAACTTTCCTTAACTGGACAGGATGACTTCAAAAGAGCATTTCTCCCTCATCCAAACTCAAAACTTAGCAAATTTAGTGGCATTTAAAAGAGGATTTAAAGACCTTTCATCTTGGTATATTATGGGCCACCTAACTCATCATGTACTGAAAGTTATGGTTGTTTGAAGTTGACCCAAGACTTACAACTTAAGATTAACTTGAACAAATCTAAAATTAGCTCTTTGCAAATTAGTTCTTTCAAATTCTAGCTCTTTCTAAGGAAGAATGTTACAATATATCCCCCTTGGAAACATTTGTCCTCGAATGAGATCACTCTAAGTAGAACTAAGGGTGGGTGGCAACAACTAACACCCAATATGCAATTCAACACAACATAGCATATCAATTGAAAGAGTGTTTTACAAGGAGTCATTACCTGGGTCTGGAATTTCTCTGAAAGGGAAGAGATGTGGGTATCTCTTCTTCATATCCTCCTCAGACTCCCAAGTACCCTTCTCAACAAACTGGTTCCTCCATAATACCTTGACTGACGCGACCTCTTTTTTTCTAAACTTGCGAACCTGACGAACAAGTATCTCAACAGGAATCTCCTCATAAGATAGGTTGTCCTTAATACCAACATCTGGCGAATTCTCTTGCTCTTGGCGACTTGTGATAGCATACAAACTGATTGCTCCTCCGCGTGTCCTTAAAGTAGCTCCTTTAGGTCCAGCTCTGCCTGGTGGAGCCGCGGAAGAAGATTAGGCTATGTTGCCCCCATTACCACTGCCCTGCATGTTCTTAGGGCACTCTCTCATGAAGTGACCTGCTTGACCACACCTGAAGCAACCAGTGGAGCCATCATGACACACTCTTAGGTGGTTCCTACCACACTTAGCATATGCAGGAGTCTCATTACCTCCTTGTGCCAAACTACCTTGAGACTGCGCAGCTCTAGTTCTGAAATTTTGCGAACTCTAATTCTTGAACTCACATCTGTTCCTTGGTGCAGGTGTACTAGCAGATGATTGAGCAGGTCCATTTGGCTTTTGTTGGAAGGATGACCAGTTTGCATTACTCTTTTGCTGCCCAAACTCATTTTATGTTGTCTTAGACTTCTTGTTTCGGAACTCTTCTCTATCTCTCAACTTATCTTCCTCAACCTGTTCCACATGGATTATCAGCCTTGCTAGGTCCATGTCCCCTATCAAACAAACTTATCATGCTCCTCATATCAACAACCAATTCCGAAGCATAATGGGACAATTAAAAGAACTTGAGACTGTACTCATGCACACTCATAGATTCTTTCTTAAGATTAAGGAAATTCATTACCTTTGCCTCTCTTAGTTCATGGAGAAGAAATGCCTCAAGAAGTCCTCCTCGAACACAGCCCAGCTCAAAATTGGTGCACTTTCAGCTCTACTCTTCTTCCATTGGTCATACCATACTCTAGCAATACCCTTCAGTTGGTATGCATCTAGTTCCACACACTCAGCATCTAACATATGCATCACCTCAAAGACTTTCTACAACTCTTCTACAAAGTTTTCTCGATCCTTTATTACATTTGAACCGGTGAAGTCTGGAGGATTCATCCTTAAAAACACATAGATTCTAGACATATCAGTCACATCCTGTCGATTCCCTCTTTGTTTCCCAACTTGGTTGATCACCATTTGACTCAACATCCGGATAGCATCACGGAACTCAACATTAGTGACCTTTCCTTGGGATTGCACTTAAAGTGCATTAGGGACCCCTTGATCCTGAGGATCAGCATTCCTCCTAGCAGGACAACCTCAAACAAGTCTTCCTAGAGGCATGATCCCAAAGAGAGGCGCAAGCACGAATTAGAAAGAAACCTTATAGAATTAAACTCTATCGCACGAAAATTATGAAAGAAGTAAGATAGTTCCTAAATGTTGTAGCCTCCTAATTATAGATGTGGCGCGCTTCACACCGATAACTAGGACTCTACAGACACATCTTCATAGACACCCAATGACTCTTGAACTCTATGCTCTGATACCAAGTTTGTCATACCTCGAGCCAATACCCTGGACATGGTCGGCACTCGATAACCATAGCTGGCCCCACTCAACTCTCATCAGAAGACTTACTCAATAACGTATGAACTCAAAAGTAAAACTTTACTCAAAATCACAAAATAGATACTTAGAATGTTTTAAATAAAGCATTCACTGGCCAAAAGAGGCAACTCGAGTCTCAACATTAAAAATAGAAATTAAAAAGACTCATGAACTACTACAGTTTATCTATAAAGCCTCTACTAATTGATATGGACGTCGGGACAAGACCCACGACATCATAATAACAAAAATGAAAAATAAACTCAATTTGAAACCCTCCGTAAAGTAAGGAGTCTCACCAACTCTAGCTGGAACACGACTGGATCAGCGGAGCGTCAATTGATGATCCTGATACCTTGTATTTGCATCATAAAAGATGCAAGCCAAATGGCGTCAGTACATGGAATGTACAAGCATGCAAGGGGAAATCTAAAACATGACATAAGATTGAACTAGAATTGAAGAAACAACTTACTTCATCTCAACGCAACTCAACCTCAACACAATTCAATATAAAAGCAATGATAAAATCCAATATAAGGAAATCTCTTAAAATAGTAAGTAACCACTCAATGTATTTAAGAATACAAATACCTCAGTTTGTATGTAAAAATACAATCTATCTCGGAGATTCCCTAACCAACAACCATCATTATAAGCTATGTGATGATACAGCGTTTCACCCACTATGCCAAAATTATCTTATACCTTGCCGAAGTATAAGACATCCTTAACTAAGCGAATCCACTAAACTAGGCTTAAAAGGTAATAAGTAATCTTCTAAAAAGTATGACCCATTCTACTCACGTTGGCTACATGGTTTATGAGGACTTTGAGTTGTATGAACTCGTCCCCATATTGGTGCTCAATACTACTCTCAAAAATATACTCAGCTCTTATGTTTAAAAACATTTCCTCATCGTCGAACTTTGAGATTATTACTCAAAAGGTGTCTCTTAAAAGATATAGTACTTAAAACTCCTCATAACTCATTTGGAAATAAAAGTTTCAAATGTAAAAACATTTACTCTTAGGAATACTTAGTTCCCATATTTACTCTTGAGAATACTTAGTTCTCATATATTCATTTTGAAAACTAAAACTCAACCCTACTCATCCTCATACTCAAGTACTCAAGTCTTAAAACAAGTTTTAAAAGATTGTAAAAGACTTCTCAAAATGACTTGAAAGAACTCTCAACATTTTAAACCTTAAATCTACCTTTAATTTGAATTATGAATTCAAGGTTATGATTCATTTTATGAATGATCTCTCGATGCTTAGATGTAGTTTAAAGTAGTTAGAATAAAAAAGGAGTAAAGGCATACTTTAAAAGAACTCAGACGGGTCAAACAAAGAAAACAGCGGAGGGGGCAGGCGACCCTGGCGCATTGAGTAGTGTGGCGCGCCACCCATAAACTACAGAAGACATTTTCAGGTGCACCAGCCCCTTGCCCAGAAATTCCGACGAATTTTCTTTCTCGTTTTCTTGCCCTAATTCGCCTAGAATCTAATGGTTTCTTCCCAACTCACTTAGATTCGAATACCCAACATAAGTACACAAAAATCTACTCAAAATAGCCTCAAATTACTAAAATTCATCTCAAGAATTCATCAAAACCTCAATAATCAATATTAACGAGTGAAACTTCAAGAAAACTCAACAAGAACTCAAATCCTTCGACCTCAAGAATGAAATTGCAATAAAATCGTATGATTGGTGTGTGGGTGAACGAACCCAACACTAGAGAACTCACATACCTCTTAGGGATCAAACCCTTGGCGAAATTCCTCGAAAATCCTTAAGAACCTGGACGAACGCCTTGAACCTCTCCTCTTTTCTCCTCTTGAACTTCTCTCAAAACCCTAAGCATAATTTAGGATTATGAAAACTGACCCAAATCAGTTTAGACCCCTAAAAACCTACTAAAAACGTTTTAAGCTGAAGGGTTAAGGAAAAGACGAAAATACCCCTCATTAATTCGAGTAACTTTCCTTAACTGGACAGGCTGACTTCAAACAAGCTTATCTCCCTCATCCAAACTTGAAACTTAGCAAACTTGGTGGCGTTGGAAAGAGGATTCAAAGAGCTTTCATTTGGTATCTTATGAGCCACCTAACTCATCATGTACTAAAAGTTATGGTCATTTGAAGTTGATCCAAGACTCACAACTTAAGCTTAACTTGAACAAATCTCAAATTAGCTCTTTCCAAATTAGTTCTTTCTAATTCTAGTTCTTTCGAAGGTGGGATGTTACAATGCTCATATGTTTAAGCTCTAGCTTTGCTTCTACCAATTAGTAGAATTTTTGAGAATCAAATTACTTTAGGCATGATTATTTAATCAACACCACTTAAATTTCTCAATTTTAATATTACTTATCAGATATTTATTTTATTTGGAGAAAAAATTAAAAATTATTTAGTCAACACCACTTAAATTTATCAATTTTAATACTATTTATCATATATTTATATTAAACTTAATGAGATGATTTAAAATTATTTAATTAATATCACTTAAAAAATAACTTTGTGAACAAATATTGTGCCTCGTGCATTGCACATGTTCTTCATATATAAGGGACACTAAACATAGAAGATACAGTAAAAACAGTAAAAATACAGTAAACACAGAAAAAATGCAGTAAACACAGAAAATACAGTAAAAATAGTAAATACAGAAAATACAGTAAAAACGGAAAATACAATAAACACAGAAAATACTTTAATATTATATACATATCTTAGGTATGGTAGGATATAATATATATATAGTAATAGTACTTAATAATATATAAATATAATAGTATATGTAAGTATATAATATAGTAATATGTATATATAGTATATAGATATAATGTATAGATATATAGTATATTTATAGTAATAATATATATAGTAAGACTTAATATAATATATGTAGTAATACGTATATATGTATAAGTATAATATATAGATATATAGTATAATATATATAATATAATATTAGTACGCATATATAATATAATATTAGTAGTACGTATATAGTATTATAGTATATAATATTAGTAGTCCGTATAGAATATATAATATAATATTAGTATATATAGTGTATATATAGTATAAATAGTGTATATATAGTGTATATATAATTAATATAGTTTAGTAGTCCTGGTAAGGTATGGCAAGATATTGCAAGTTGTTCCGTGTTTAGGCTTTGTTTCAAATATTTTGTAAGTCCTACTCAGTACTCCCTCTCTCATTTAGTTAAATTATGCTAATTTCCGACTTAATTCCCTAATTTCCCCATTTTTAATTGTATTTTTCATTTTTTTTTTAAAACTTACCCAGTTCATCTCTTCTTCTTAACCTGTGTTCTTAACAACTTCATCTTTAACCACACCCCGGATATAAAAACTAGCAACAAATTTGTCCTTTCATCAAGCGGACTGTAAAGGCCAAGAATCCTAGGAATTTACAGGTTAATCCATAGTCGTTATTAAGAAGTTAAAAAGCTAACCATATACTAAGGGTAATTTTTTAACATATGTACAATAATTACATTGAAACTAACAACTTAGAAAAATAACATATTTTTTAGGGGAATTTTGGGAAGTAAACATCGTGAAACTTACATGATAAACTGAGAGGTTTCCCTTTCGGGAACCCCCGAAGGACTTTGAAAAAGCTTTCTCAAAACTTTAACACTCTAACACACTTATTTTTATTTCACAAACTTTAATATACAAAGGAGGATTTTTGATACATAAAGGAGTAATGAAGGGGAATGGAGGAAGTATGGAGGGAGTATGACAAACTTTTTCTAACTTCTATTCTTTCCACTCTTTTTCACACACTTCTCAACTCTTACTACTCTCCTTTATATAGGCAAAATAAGAAACTTAAAAAGACCAAAATGAAACTACTAAGTGGCCTTAATTTTTAGTGGCCGACAACTTGATAAGATTCCTTTAATAATGCAAGTCGGGTACTCATTGGGCCCCATCGTCACGTGCATCATTAAGTTCATCTTATTGGACTTATATTACAGACTGACACAATTATTGGACGCGTGTTATGTCAACAGTTTTTCCCTCTTTTGGAGGGTAGTGATAAAGTGACAACACTCTTTTTTACAGGACACGTAGTGGGCATCCCCACTTACTAATAAATATTTACAAGACATGTAGTGGGCATTCCCACCTAACTTTATATATATATATATATATATATATATTGTCTTCTTTGATGATTCATACCTAACATATATATAAATATATATATATATATATATATATATATATGTCCTTTTGTCTATACTTGCTCCGTACTTTTAGCATGCCACTTTCTTTTTTTCACATTGCCGTAACTTTCCATCTTTGCCAAACTTTGTTGACCTTTTTCTTTTCTTTTTTTTTTAAATGTCTTTCCGTAGTTTCTTCTTTGTAATAATTAATGAAGTCTTTTATAATATGGTTAAGTGTTTAAGTTGTGCAAAGCAATAATATCAAAACTCATGCCTGAATCATCGTCTTCATAAGGATCTTGAGAGTCTTGAATATTATTTATCTGTTCTTCATCTGATAAAGAAGGAATGTTAATGTTGTCTTCTGAACCATTACTTGGACTGGGAATGTCTTTGATATTATGTTTGTCTTGACTTTTTACTTGGAAAATTTTTTCTAAAGTTTGTTTAATTGTTTTTTCTAATTTTTCATTTTTTTTCTTTCTTAATGGGTCTTTTTGAAAGTATTTAGGTAATCTCCTTCGTGAGGAAGAAGACTCCTCTTCTTCACTTTTTGGCAAAGTGACAGCCTTTAACGGATTTGATAAGTATTTACCAGTCACCGTTTGAACCGGACTAGTTGTATCATGCTCCGATACAGTAGAGTTCTTAGCATTCAGAGGGGAATGCACACCCGTCTCATCCATTTTTAAAGGAGATGGAGAACTCATTTCTTGTGTCTGAGTACTGTCTGTTCTTGGAACATATTTATTCTGAAAAGTCTCTAGCTGTTTCATAAGTCTCATATTTTCTTGAATAAGGATTTCATTTTTTGTATTGAGTCTTTTGAAACCCTCTATCATGGCTGAACAATGGTCACAAAAAATTATTTTGTCTGAGTCTTTTTGGATATTATATTGTGGTATTTGGTTTGGGTTTTGTCTAAGAGCTGGTGAAATATAATAGTTAGGCCCAAGTACTCCTCTTGCATAGTCTAAAGCTTCAGTAAAATTATTAAATCATTTAAAAAGTGGGTTTTTAACCCCATTTATAGAATCAACTACTTCTATCCATGTTTGGAAAACTCCTTTAGTTTTTACATGTATAACTACATAATATTTAAATTTGTTGTCTCTATTTTTGTCTGAAAAGTATTGACACAAAGCATTAGAAGCTGCTATAAAATATTTAGTATCTTGTTTATTATAGGCTATCCATAAATTATCTATCAAACATTGTTGACTTTTGTCTAAATTACAGTCTGAATTTACTCTAAATGATAAATTACACTTAGGGTATGAAATTAAATTGTACTTGCCAAAATAAATTATCTCCATTATGTTGTCTGTGGTACTTAATGATCTGAAATTTTGTCTTCCTAATAATGTCTGAGCATAAGTGTCTGGCTGGGCTGTGCCCTTGCCTTTGTCTGCTGGCTGTTGGCCAGTTGGTCTTATGCTTGGTCTCATACTAAAATAAAAATTAATTAGTTTTTAATTGTAATCTACTTAATTTATCTGCTAAATCATTGTCTTTTCCTTTAACATATTCAAAAACAATATTATTATATATGGATATTATATCTATAAAATTTAACCATCTTCTTTTACTACTAGCTTTACTGTTTATTTTTTCATGAAATTTTACTATTGCTTCGCAGTCTGTTCTAACTAATACTTTCTGTTTATTTAGAATGTATAATTTAAAACTATTTAGTCCATATATCACTGCTAATACTTCTGCGTCTATACTATTCATATTACATTTTTCTTTATATTGCCCACTTTGGTAGGCACATATTTTTTCTTCATATTTTGGATTGTATTTATTAGGTCTAGATTTTAAGATAGCACCCCATCCTAATTTACTTCCGTCTGATTGGACTATTAAGTAATCCGATTCTAAAGGTATTTGTAAGTCTGGTATATTTTTAACTTTTTCTTTTATTTGTTGGACTAATTTTATATCTTCTATGTTAAAATGTTTTTGCCCTTTACTACCTGTCTTAGCATATAATGGTCCTGTTATTTTTCCTAAATCTTGAATGAAATTTCTAGCATAATTTACTAAGCCTAGGAATTTTTGTAATTCTTTACTATTATCTAACTTGTCGGGCATTTCTAATACTTTTTTAGCTATATGTGGTTGTAATTTTATTTTTTCTTCTCCTAAAGTTACTCCTAAGAAATTTATATGTGTCTTACATAATTCCATTTTCTTTTTGCTAATTATTATTCCGTATTTTACAAATAGTCTAAATACTGTCTGTAGGTGTCCTAAATGTTCTTGTATATTTTTACTAAATACTAGAATATCATCTACATATACTAACACAAAATTTTTATAGTCTCTGAACATCTCATCCATTTTTCTTTGAAAGATAGGCGGAGCTGTCTTAAGACCAAAAGGCATAGCAAGCCATTCAAAATGACCTTCGGGACAAGTAAAAGCTGTCCATTCTATACTTTCAGGGTGCAATTTTACCTGCCAGTATCCTGATTTACAGTCAAATTTACTAAATATCTTTTTACCTTGTATTCTATTAATTAATTCACTTTTATCGGGTAATTTATATGCATCTGTTCTAGTATTATCATTTAGTATTTTATAATTTATTACCATGCGAGCTTTTCCTCATACTTGTTTACTATGGTTTCTAACCATAAAAGCTGTTGATCTATGTCTAGATGTAGATCTTCTTATTACTTCTAGTTTTAGTAGTTCTTTAATCTGTTTAGTAAATTCTTCAGTGTCTTCATTATTTGCTTCTATTGTTGCTGTTTTTATAGTATACTCGGGATTTATTATGTCTAATTTACACATAATTTTATTACTTCCCCAATGTATTAAATGTTTTTCTCCTATTATTTCAATTTCATCTAATATTGCTACTATATTTTCTAAGTCTTTATGATTGTTTATTTTTCCTATTGTATTTATTCCTTTTTGAAAGTTGTAAAATTCTGTTTCTATATTTATTAAGGTATAATCTTTTTCTATGTCTTCTATGTATGTATCTTCTAAATAATTTTCTTCTTGTTTTCCTTCATATAAGTAATTTGAACAACAACTACCATTATTGCCACAATCGTCACAACATGGAGTAGTATTTTTTATATTTATTTTATTGTCTTTATTTAATTCCTTGGTTGGAATTTTTCTAGTTTGTACAGGGGTATATGTTGTATTTCTAGACAAGATTATTCCATCTCTGGAAATTAAACAACTTTCGTTATTTTGTATAAGGAATTGTAAGCCTAAGACTAAGTTTGTTTTAATATTAAGATCTCGGACTAATATCTTATGCATATTATATGTAGGTTTATAGAATTCACTACATGTATTTATAAAACTTATTTGTGCTTTTTCTATGTACTAGTCGTAAAGATTATATGTTCCATCCATTTGTATTGCTTGTATAGGTTCCTTAAAATTTTTTAAAGTTGATAATAGATTATGAGGTAGTATCTTTTTATTAAGTAGGCAACTTGTACAACCTGTATCTACTAAAGCTAAAGTCTCTATTTCTACTTCTTTTATTTTTATTCTGACTAATATTTTCATTGTTCCAAATTTTTTATCTTCATTGCATATAAAACTAGTATTATTTTCTTCTATGTTCGTTAATTCACTTTCTTCTATTTGGTCTAAATGTATTGTACCTTGTGATTGTGTAGTATCTATGTCTATTTTTTGTTTACCTTTTTCTAACTTAGTTATTCTTTGCTCTAAGTCATTTATTCTTGTTTCTAGATTTATTAGTCTTAGATTAGTAGCCTAGTCTTTTATATGAACTTGTTCTTCATTTTTATTTACTTTTTGTTTTAATTTATTTTCTATACAACTAATACAGGCTTCCATGTAACAGTATTTACATTTGGCCCTATTTATTTTACTAGGAAACCATTCACATATATTACATTGGTTGTTATTTATTCCTTTTAGTCTTTCAAACTCATGACTACATTTTTGAGAAATATTCATCATAGTATTTATTATGATATTATCTAGGAAATCTTGATTTCTTTCTGTTCCTATTTCATTAATTAAATTATCATCTTCTGAGTTAGAAGTGTCTGATTGGGTATTTATTTCTTCTGTTTCTATACTTACTACTGAGTATATACTTTCTGTATCTGACATGTATTCATCTACATTTAATTGGGTTTCTTGAAAGTCTTCTATTAACTGAGAGTTCCTAGTTTTCATATTATTCCTTTTAGGACATATATTTGCTAAGTGTTCTATACTTCCGCAAGTATAACATTCTAATTTATTTTTATAATTTCTATCATTTCTATATTTCCTAACATGTCTATCTCTATTTAAATAGGGTTTTCTAAATGAAGATTTTCTTAAAAAATATCTTTTATGTCTATAAGGTTTTTGGTTATAAACTGGTCTTCTTTTATATTTTCTTATTTTATTAGGTTCTTTGTCATAACTTTGGGTAGTATATATCATTGCTTTGCAAAAGTTCATTTCATTTTGTTTTAATTGTTTTTGTATTTGTGTATTTGTATATTTGTACATTTTTCTGTTAGTATTTCCATTATGTGATTTATTTTTTGTCCTATAGGCCATAATAGTGTGGGGTTTTGCACCACTCATTCTCTTTTATACCATCTTTCTTCTATTTCTCTTCCTAAAGCTCCTAGTAATTTATTAAATAATTTTCTACCTAATTCTTCATTAAATGTATTTCCACTAATAATAGTACAATAATAAAAATAGTCTTTAAGAAAATTCTTTTTGTTTAGCCAGTTGGATATACTTAATTGTTCTAATTTTATTACAACATTACGTTGTAGTGCTACTAGGCCACTATTCGGGTCTTCTCCTATTAATAATACATGTATTTTATTTGTAAAGTTGTATGGATTTGGTCCTAATTCTATTAAACTTTGAAAATCTTGTGGATATGTTTGTTTATAAGATTCTCATAATGCTTTACAGGATTCTCCTAAAAATGTTTCTAAGTATCTATACATAGTTTCAGCGTCAGTTTCTTGATAATTTTTAATAAAGTCTGCTACCACTATTCCTTTCCATAAGTCTATTACTGTATTCCACATTTGTGGATCATGTGCTGCTATGTTTAATATTTTTCCTTTATTTCCTCCTTCTTGTAGTCTAATAGGTTCTTCTATAGGCATTCTTTTTCCTATTGGTTTAATATTATCTTTTATTTCTTGATCAGGTCTTGTCCATGGTTTTCTAGGTAGATTACCTGTATTATAGCTAATACTTGGAGTTGCACTAATTCTTTGGAACGGACTAGCACTACGTGAACTAGTTGCTTCTTCCATTAGTTCAGTATAACTAGTTATAGATAAAGTATCTATTTTCTCTTCATTTATGTCTTCTGGTTCTTTTATTCTATATGCTAAATTATCTTCTTTGTCTTGGCATATTCTAAAATGTTCTACTGTTTCCATTATATCCATTTTACCTTTTTTACATCCTTTACACTTAAAAGTTATAAGACTATTTTCTTGGTATTGTCTTTTTGCTTCTTCTATAGCTCTTTCTACCTCATACCCTTCTTCTATTAATTCTATATTCATAAATTCTTCCTGTTCTGTTTCTATTGTACTTTTTGTTTCTGTATCATCTAAGTTTCTTTGACTTGTATAATTATAGTCTGTAAACCTAATTGATGTTTCTCCTTTTTAGCTAGTATACATGAAATGTTGCTCGGGAGCAAATACTTTTGGTGTACTTAATTTATCTAGATTCCATTCTAATCCTGCATATTCTTCTGGATTTATTTCTATTGGTTTTATTAGTTTTATTCCTTTATTACCCATTATTTCTACTACATCATTTACGTGGAGTTTAAATTTTGTGTTACTACTTAAAGTCATTTTTCCAATAAAACCTACACACATTAATAAATTATTTCCATTATTCATTTCTTCATATCATTTAGTCTGGATTCCTATTTTAATATGTTTTCCAAATTCTTTTAGATTCATTAAAAAGTCTGGGCTAATATAAAATATTCCACCATTATTTTTCATGTCTACTTCAGTTAATCCTATTATAGATTTCTTTAAGTCTGACCATCTATCATCGTATAATACAATTAAAACTTTAGATCCTAGATTCTTTCTAGTTAATCCTTTTATTCCTACAACTATTAATCCCATATGCATTAACATAAGTTTGGAATTTTTTATAGTCTTTATGACAGCTGGGTTTACTAAGTCTAAAATTGCAAATTCTTTTCCTATTGCTGATATCTGTTTTTCTTTATAGTGTCTATATAATTGATTATTTCTAGAGAAATTTTTTTCATTATATAATGTTTTTGGATTTAACAATTTTAGTTGATTTTGTTGAAAAATTTGTAGATCTCTATCTATATCTATAATATCATTTAATTCTTGATTTTCATCTGTTTTTGAGGATCTTCTAGACAGTATTCTAGAAATTAAATTATTTCCGATTCTATTTTCTGAGAAACTTGGTCTACTTTCTTGGGTTGTTCGTTTGTTTGAAAGAAAGTCTATTGTTTAGATTTTCTGGTTAATTTATGTTTTTCTTGTTTAGGTGTTATTTCTACTTTCTTAAGTTGAGTTATTAATTTTCCTATATCTGTATTTTTATGAATTTGTTCGGGTTGTTTTTCTTTTAATATTTTATCTAATTTTATGTTTAATTCTATTAGTAATGCTATTAGTGTATTATTTTGTTTTAGAATTACCTTGTCTGTTTGGCCAGAGGGAATGTGACTAGAATATCCTACTACTTCTTGATGAAATTTTGTTGTATATTCTAATGCTTTTTTATAATTTATATCTTCTTCACTCATGAAAAGTGATATTTGTTCAAGTCTTATAATTATTTCTTTTAGATTACTTATTTCAGTAGTAATTTTTCTACTTGTTCTATGACTTTTGTTATTACTTGAGTATTTTTAATTTCTAATTCTTTAGGCTTTTCTACTATAGTTTTTATCAGTTTTTCTATTTCTATTTTAGTAGGTATTTTTTCTAAGTTAAATTTTGTATTTAGGTATTGAATTTTTCTATCTATCTCTAATTCTTGTGCTTTTAAGAAGTCTAAATTCTTTTCTAATTTATCTAGTATTTTAAATTGTTTATTTTGTACTACCTCTATTTTTTTAACGATTTTATTATGATTTTATCTTGTTGTTGAGTTTTTTCACTCAGATTTATTATTAAGTCTATTAAAGTATTATATTGCTTATCTTCAGAATGTAACATATGTTCTCCTTCAGAAAAATTACACTTTAAAATACTATTTTTGGGTAGTGATTTATATTTCTTTTCTGGGTGTATTCTTAAATCTAAATATTCTAATTGTTTTAGAGAATCTATTTTTCTATCCTATGGAACTTCTAATTGGACATATTAGTTTATAATAATTTATCCGATTATTAGTATATCTAATATTTAGTTTTAAGTGATTAATGTCTTTTATTACTTTAGCTTTTTCTTTAATCAAAAAATCTATTGTATAAGTTTTAGGTATCTCTTCGTTAGCTAATTCTTCTTTTGACTAGATTAAATATTCGCTTACTTCTTCTTTTTCTAACTCTTTTTCTATCCAGGTTAAAATTTCTATTGATCTTTTTAGATGATGTTCAAGCTCTAACTTATATTGTATTTCTTTATGAAGCCAACTATATCTTAATCTAATTCTTTTAATATATTCTAGAGGCATGTATATTATCCAAAATGTAAAGATGCAAGTTTTTGTTCGTATATTCTTATTCTTCTTTTAGAGTTTTCTATTCGTCTTTCAATATAGTTTAATTCTCTTTGAAAGTATGATATATCTAGGTTCGATTCTTCTAAAGATAAAAGTTGTCTTATTCTTAATTCTCTGTCTAAAAGGGATTTTTTATGGTAATTTTCTTCTATAAGTCACTCTTCTAGTTGTCTATTTCTTTTAATTATAGCTTGCATTTACTATCCTAATAGAATTGCTTCTCTTTTTAAATTTCTATTTATACTATCTATTCTATTATTACACCAATCTATGTCAATATAGTAACCTTTTTATTTCCCACCTTATATTATTTATGAATTCCGGATCTAAAATATTATCTAAATCTTTAGTAGTCTTAATACTATATGTATTTTCTATCTGTCTTTTTCTAGCTACAGCTACTCTTTTTAGATTATATTCTCTATATAAATTCTAGTATATAAATCTTATTTTTCTAAACGAAGGATGTCTTTTCATGTAGTATTGTTATGTACTAATAAGATCCCAAAAACTTCTCGCTCTGATACCAAATATAAGGGACAGTAAACACAGAAAATACAGTAAAAACAGTAAAAATACAGTAAACACAGAAAAAATACAGTAAACACAGAAAAAATGCAGTAAACACAGAAAATACATTAAAAACAGAAAATACAGTAAACACAGAAAATACTTTAATATTATATATATATCTTAGGTATGGTAGGACATAATATATATATAGTAATGGTACTTAATAATATATAAATATAAAAGTATATGTAAGTATATAATATAGTAATATGTATATATAGTATATAGATATAATGTATAGATATATAGTATATTAATAGTAATAATATATATAGTAAGACTTAATATAATATATATAGTAATACGTATATATGTATAAGTATAATATATAGATATATAGTATAATATATATAATATAATATTAGTACGTATATATAATATAATATTAGTAGTACGTATATAGTATATATGAGCTCTTAAATTTTTACAAAAGAAAAAATAATTTATTTTTTAAAAATTCTTTTTTAAAATTATTGAACTCAATGACATCTTAATAAAATTTTGAAATATGCGCACTAATAATATTAAAGTTAAACTATCTCTAAAACTACTTAATCTCATCTTTATTTATCACTCAAACTTCACTTCTCACTATATATACAAAAGTCATTAACATTCAATTTCATAAAATATTCATTTATTTGCACTCTTTCTCCTCTTTATTTCTCATCTTTTTTTGAAGAAAAATAAAAGGAAAAACAATGTTAATGATGTGGCACAAACTGAAGAACGTACTCTCACTTAAACCTAAGGTTAAGAATTTCCATAATGAAACATACCATTGCTATTCACCTGTTATTCCTCCGTCTTCCTCCTCCTTGTCCCGTTTCTCTAGTTCCACCACACGATCATCCAAGGTCCATTTTTTATTTTCTCCTCTCTTTTTGATTTTTGTTTTGTTATGTTCCGTATCCTCCCTTTTTTGCTAAAATTCTCCATCCTTGTTCCCCTTCTTACTTTGTGACAACCGCTAGATTGTTTTATCACTAGAAGTGGCAATTGACAAAAGACCAACAAAAATTTGTGACTTTCTAAGTAAAATTTTTAATTCTTGTTCTTACTTAAGTACCCTTAATTTATAATTTTGATTAAAATGACAGGTGAGATGGGGATGAATTGCCTTAACTAGACAGACTGCACTCAAACGAGCATATCTCTTTTATATGAATTCGAAATTTTGCAAACTCAGCCTCAAGCTATGTGAATTCTCTATAAGTGTTCGTGATTAAGTATTTTCTATAATATTTCCTAACAATATACTAATGTTGCTCTTGCTTTTATTGTTGGGTTGTGTGCAGAATCGAAGCATATTTCTTCATTTACCAACAAACTTGTATGTAAACACACTGGAGGAACATTGTTGGAATTACACTCAACCTTTTATTGGAATTGCTCAAGCATCTATTCTATCTAGTCAAATTTGCTTCTTTGACTTAATTTCTTGGGAATACACCAGTACATATGTAATAAACTTCAACACCTTAGCACAATTGGGGGAATACATTAAAATTAGGTTATTCAAACTATTTAAAAATGTACAAATGTATTCTGAACTCTTAAAAAATACTCCTTCCGTCCAACAATAGTAGTCTATTATATTAAAAATAATTGTCCAATAATACTTGTCCAATTTAGAAAATCAAGAGATAATTTACCTTTTGTGTCTATTTTATCGTTGCTATTAAATATTATTTATCATTTAACACAATTTTCAAAGCATTAAATTTAATAAAGTCAAAGGATAATATAGTAATATTATTCCTATTATTTATTGTTTCTTAAGGGGTGTGTCAAGTCAATAGTAGACACTATTGTTAGACAAAGAGAGTAATACTTTTTTTTAAAATCCAACATAGATATGATAACATTTTTGAGAAGTTCGACCAATATATAATAAAAATACCAAAGATCAATAATGTGGGGAAGTTGCTAGCAGTTGTGATAATTCCAAATAAAGTTTTGCCCCCACAAGTATCGGATATTTCAAGTCCATATTGCGAGGAAGGAGAACAAGGCGTAGTGAAATTTCATTTCCAGCTTTCCGTCCTTGAAGTGGGGGAATTTTTTTTGGGAAAATTTCACGAAAGTTTAGTTGTCTAATACATGGTAAACATACCATCCAAAATATATATGACAAGTTTTTAGTCCAAAACACAATTTGGTATATAATAATATACATCCAATATACAAAAGTTTCATATTTCTTTTTTACAAAAATGTTTAGAACTTATATACAATATTATACACCAATATAAAATTTTATACAAAATAGACCCAATTGTGAAACTATATATCCAAATTGACCCAATATAAAGTATTTGCCCGTAATGGACTCATGGCCCAAACTATTTGCCCACTTATCCCACTTTTTTTTCTTTCTTTATTTGGGAAAATTACATGGTTAAGCAAACATATATTAATTAATTAGCGATCATAGCTATAGTTTTAGTTGGTTACCACTTGCGATCAACATTCAGTGATAATTACGTGAGTTGGGGTTTCGAGTTTGTATAATTCACATGTTTGTAGAATTCAAAATTTGTATAATAGAATTTGTATAACTTTTGTATAATGTAATTTGTGTAGTATAATTTGTATAACTGTTTAAAGTTCAGATGTTTGTATTTGTATAAATTCGTAATTTTGATTTATACAAAAAATATCTCAATTATACAAATGTATCCGTGAATTATACAAACTCACCCGCGAATTATACAAATCCACAAATTATACAAACGAGACAACTTAAATCGTATCTACAATCCGTAAATATGCAAACTATAGCTATGAAGCATAATTAAGTTTAGTATAGTGGCTATTTACGAAAATTCCCCTTCTTATTTTACGCATGATATCAATGTGACGTCAACATCACTACTATGAATTAATCCTTTGTGATACTCTGTTAGTATATTGATACCATATTGGTATCATATAGGGCTGAGCTTAATCCTCTGTGATACTTTGTTGGTTTGTTGATACCATATTGGTGTCATATAGGGCAGGGCTTAATCCTTTGTGATACTTTGTCGATATATTGATACCCTATCGGTATCATTTAGGATTGGGCTTTTTTTAAAAAAAAAAAACAATTAAGAGAAAATTATTAAAGTCACAATCTTATTTACTAAACTCTAAAATTAGTAAATAAAAAAAATATTCTTTGTGATCTCCGTCGGTATATTGATACCATATCGATATCATATAGGACTGAGTTTAATTCTCTATGATATTATGTTGGTATATTGATACCCTATCGGTATCATAAAGGATTGACCTCTTTTTTTAAGAAATAAATAAGACTTAAGAGAAAATTATTAAAGTCACAATCTTATTTATTAAACTATATATTAGTAGAAAATATAATTTTTTTTTCTCTTTTTCTCTTTTAGCAAATTTTTTTTAAAAAAAATTGTATCTAAATTGTGAGTCTTTTTAAAACTGTTTTTAGATTAAAATATTGAACAATTGAAACATACCTCAATAATACTACGCCAATATGTAGATATACCATAATAGCATCATGGATGATTGAGTAATCTCATTGGAGTTCTTGAAGCAAACCTCAATGAAAACACTGCTCAGTTACTCATTGATACCACCAGAGTACATTATATTTTGATGGTATCAAGGAGGAAGAAGCAGTCCTTCAATGTAGACAATGCTTAGCTCAGTTATTCTTTGATATCATCAGAGTATATTCATATACTACAAATATATTGTGATGGTATCATAGAGGAAAAAAAGGGCGGACGTTGACGTTAGCGCATGAATTATATGTTTTTTTAAAATAAAAATGGGTATGAATGTAATGGGGCATTTAAGGGTAAATATTTTTCTTTTTTGGGGGTACAAGTGTTCTTTTTTCCAAAATTATAATATATATTTATATACTCATATATAGTATTATACAATTTTATATGCTATTATATACAAATCGATGTTTCGTCAAACTTTGTTAGTTGATTTCTCTCAAATGACAAGACAAAATCTTCTGAAAATTTGTGGAGAGGAAGATTAGTGATGTCCTATCATCCCCAATAGGTGAGACATCATAAATCTTAAGAGAATTTCATGGAGAAATATTCGAAAAATAGTTGACACTTTACTCTTGCGATTTCGCTATATTTATTGAGTTTGTAATTTGCGATTTCCTAGAATAGTAGATGAAATTTTGAGACGATTATTGTTGGAATAGATTTATCTCATCAAGATATATTATTTTTTACAAGTATGAATTTTTGGAGGCCGGGAGAGGGATTTGGCCCCCCATAACGGCCTTCTAGGGCTTTTAATTACTTCTCTTTTGGATCAATTTAGATAAGCATTAAATTTTTTTAATGAAATTATGTAAACTAACTTTATGCGTTGAACTATAGTATAATTATCTCTTTTTTAAGGGGGAGTACTGATTTGACTTAGAAATACTGCTATTGTTGGGACTAGTACAAAAGACTCGGAGAGTGGTACCTGTACGTTAATTAGAAGAGGGTTGTTATGTTTTTCATGCTTCAAAAATTAACAAATAAAACCCTTGAGTGTTTTTAAATAAGAGTTTACTTAATTACAGATTTAATATAAATATTTTTCTATTTTTCACTTTTGGCTCGTCCCTGCACAATGGATGTTCATATTGTTATTTTTGTGTTCTCGATATATATTATGTATTGAACTTATCAATTAGAATGCCTAGTTATGTCTTCTTCTTAGACAGATTAGCCTATTTTTCTGCAATTTCCTTTTATTTCAACTTCAAATTGCATCATGATATTTGTCACGATCTAGAGCTTAGTTATTTAATTTAACTTTAACCTAAGTGTGAAACACTATGTCTAATGAGTTTCATCAAAGCAGTAAAAGTAATAAGTAAAGAACACATTGGTTTTATGGAGAAACAACTGGCTCACAAAAGGTATAAAAATCATGACCTATACCTCTACATGATTTAACCCCAACTTTACTAAACCACAATGAGCCTTTCAATAAGATATTATAAAGCCTATGTAACCTAAAAAATTATAAGCTTTTATTCCTAACAACTCACACACTTTCCAAGATATATGTTCCCAAATCTTCAAGTTATCCCAACTTAAATACAATAATCCAAATTCAATTTATTACTCACTAAACTAATATCAACATTACAACTTAGTGAACAACTCTAAATTTATGTATACTAAAGCTCTTAGCCTAACTCGGCACTAGGACTCAATTCTTCAACTTAGTGAACAACTCCAAATTTCATTTTGATGAGGGAAGGAGTGAATTTAAGAGGCTGGATTGGAGGAGGAGAAAATAGAGTGAGTCAGGAGTTGGTCAAGTGACGTAAAATAGTAGCTATGTTCTAAATCTTATTTCGTAGACACGTAATTTTTATCGAATCTAAAATTTTATACCATTTTTGTTATTTAAATATTTCTTTTAAATTGAAATTAAATATTTTAAATTTATCTTATTTTAGTAGGTTTATTTTAAAAGATTTTAAAACTACAAAAATAGAGTTGTCTTTTAAGGTAAGTTAAAAGAAAAAATTGTACTCTTGTTAAATAGCAAACATTTAATTCATATTAAATGTTATAGCTATAGTTTACTTTATTTTCAATTCCGCACACAATTTTGTATTTAACTTAAATAAAAAGGTGAAAGGTATATTTGTATAAAGATATATACAAATCAAAGCATTTCTTTTCAATCCCCATTTACACCATTTTCTCCTATAATCTCTCACCCACATAAGTTTCCTTTCATCCACATTATTTTTGAAATTTTGAATTTTCAGTTCTTTTCTCTCCCCATTTACACAATTTTCTCCTAAATTCTCTCACCCAGATTAGTTTCCTCTCACCAACATTATTTTTGAATTTTGAATTGTTGTCATTACCCTCCCGATTGTGCTATTAAAATTTCAGGGAACCATCAAAAACATGTTGAAATCAACTTGATATTTTTTTCTTTATATTTTGTATAATATTTTTAATTTTTTTCATGAATTTTCATATACATATACAGATTCAACTAATATAATTTTTTATTTATATACATATTACACATATATACATATACAATTGAGAAGTACAACAAAAAGAACATATACTTATACAAATTACAACTAATACTGTTTCTTATTTGCATATAGATTTCACATATACATTTATACAAAGAACACATACATATACAAATTACAGCTATATGTACGTATACAATGGACAAGCCTAACAAAAAATACATATACATATACAAATAACATATAATATACAAACGCAATTATCATAATTAAAGACGAACATGATTGTATACATATACAAATATAGAAAAAACTGAAACGTTTTATATACGAATTATCCAATTGTACAAATGAATTTATGCAAAACTGATCAATTTATATATAAATTGAATGTATTTAGCGAATTATACAAATCAAAATCTCCATAGCAAATATAAATGTAGCTATGAAGCGTAATTATCCAAACTATAAATATACAACACTAATATGGATATTATCTTTGTCATACCTAAAATTTACTCTAAATTTTATATTCAATTTTTCAAAAGATTTTTTTAATTAAAAATAGATGTTTTTTTAATTTAGAATTTTAAAAATAAACTAGCATTTCTTAAATATATTTTTAGATTAACTATTTAACTTTGCTTATATTTTTATTAGTTCAAGATAGTTTCCTAATATTTTATCATTATATTTTATTTTTTATTTTTGTCTTACAAAACGAAAATCAAATAAGAAAACAGTAAATCTCAACTCCTCCGCACTAATCCTTACCTCACCCCATTACCCCTATATACACTCCACAACCATCCACTCTCGCCCTCAAATACTCTCTACGCCAACATATTACAACACACACACAAAAACTCACGTAGAAAGTAAGAAGAAAAAAACAATATAAACTATGTTTAGATAATCGATTATCTAACATCATACATATCTTGGTCTAAACACCCCTAGATGTTTAACTCCAATTTCTCTCTTTAGTGATCCTCAAACTCATTTCTTAGATAGACTCTTATTTGGTTAATAAAATAAGTCAAAACATGATAGTGAAAATCATCTTTTCACATTCTCTGACATAAGAGGCGATAGCTTGTGTGGGAGAGCCAAAGTCATCATGACTTGATCCAACACTTGAAAAACAACTCGAAACTTCGCATTAGTTACTTGTTTGGTCAAAGGGTCGGTCGGAACTTGTGGAGCCTCTTGGGGAGCTTCTTGTTCCACATTCTCATTCGCATTCCTTCTCACGTTTGCTCTTCGAGGGGCTATATCTTGAAAAGAATAGGATGAGGATTAGGAGAGAGACATATAGAGCTACACTCTATCACACGCCTTTAGAATAATGAAAGAAGTGGAATTTCCTAAACATCTTATAACCTCTCATTCATAAATGTGGCGCACTTCACACTCATGAACAAGACTCTACTCGACGTGGCTTATGAGACATCCTAGGACCTTTCTAAACCTTGTGCTCTGAATACCAAGTTTGTCACGACCCAAAGTACACCTTAGACGTGACATGACGTATAGGACCCCAAGAAACCCTACACAAGTCACTTAGCATACATTATACAAGATAATAGAAATAAAGAGTTTGAAAAATAACATTTCACATTTCAAAAGAGTTTGACAAAAGCGAAAGTCTAACATAAGTCTTAATAGCCATCTAATACATCATAAGGAAAATGATTGGGACGTAACCCATACATCACATACAAAGTATGAAAACAAAAATGACATAAAGCAATAAAAGCATCTCGGTCCTTGGAACATGAGGACTAAGGTTGCGCAACGGACCAAAACGGAACCACCGGACCGGAACGAATTGGTACCAGACCGGAACGGGACGGTTTGATCGGTTTGTTGACCGGTACCGGAATGAACCGGACCGAAATTACCGGGACGGATACTCGGTTCTATTCCGTCCCACTATATACCGGAATGGAACGGGATGGAATAAACGGGACGACACATCTAGCTATTTCAAAAAATGATTAAAAAAAATTTAGTTATTTTGATTTTTTGAATTACGAAAATATGATTTTTTTTTTCTAAGTTTAAACTTTAAATTAATAGTTTTGAAATTTATAATGTAATTTTACTTAAGTTTATTTTAAAGATATTTTTTTTTTAATTTTTACCTATTAAGTTTACAAGTTAAGTGTAATAAAGTTTTTTTTAAAATTTTTTAGCTTAGTTTTCAAATTTCAAGATTTGAATCTTTTGAAGTTTATAAGTTATTACTTATTAATATGTTATAACTTATAAGTTATATTTATAATATAAAATATAAATTAATTAAATATATATTTCAAGATTTGAATATTTTTATTTTTTTCATATATAAATTATAATATAAAATATAAACTAATTAACCAGAACGGGACCGGACCGGACCGGAACGGAATCGGAATAAACTGGGATAAACCGATACCGATACACCGGTATCAAATTGTGATACCATTCCATCCCGTGTACTGGTTCACGGTGTCCCATTCCGTCCCGAAGACTACCAGACTGGAACGAATCGGAATGATATCGAAACGATACCGGATCGGTACCGGTACAACTCGGTCCGGTGCCCAGCCTTAATGAGGACTCACGACTCTTCGAAGCCAATGAAACCAAATAGCCACGAGTATGGGAGGTAGGAACGTCAAACCCAACATTAGTGAAATAGTGTAGGCACTAGTATGCATTAGCACATGAAATGTACTAAGTATGGGGTAATATGCATAAACATAGGCATGATATCATGAATGGCTATAGGCATGATCATTCTTTGAACATTTAATGACTTAAAGAAGAAATGACATGTAAATCATGAAACATGGTTAAAACATTGAAATAAGAGACATGAGGAAAGCTTTGAAGAAATATAGTTATTTTGTGGGATATTAGCGTTAACCGACAATAAGACCATGAGAGCTATACCATGGAATTTGGTGTATCCCTTGTACTGAAAGAAGGGGAATCTACTTGCCAAGGTAGACTTCACACATATCATCATTTGCTAAAGAGGATCAACTAACTAGGTCATTTAAGACAATCCTACGGGGTCACATAGTTTGGGACTAGAAGTTTCTACTAGAGACTACTCTAATTGGGCCTCCACCTCAAAGCCTTCTCGGTGCTAAGTATAAATCCCAATGGAATAGATAAAAGTCAAATATCATTTTAACATAGGAAATGCAATGATCAATACCAATCTACACTTTTGAGATCAAAACATAGAATACTCCTTAAACATAATTCAACATGGATGAGAAAACCTTTCACCAATGTGAATTCATTTGTGAGAAATACCTTTCACAATCATGATCATCATAGTAAGTGAGAAATCCTTCACAATAGCAGTGATACTTTTTATTTTTAAAGCATCCCCAAATCATTTATAAACATTTAATAAAAATATGCGTATCTTCATAATTCCATAGTTCATAGTTCATGGGTGCATCATAAGATCATAGTCCAAAAATATAATTTAGGTATGAGCAAATGCAATTTCAACTAAATATTATAGATTAACATCAAATTATGCATTAGAAGACTTTATCAACAATAATCACTCCTAATTGGATGAAACCCACATTTGTTGTGTTGAAATCCTAATTTGATCAATTAAAATTGAATTGGGAAGTTAAAACCTTTGGGGACTCCATGGAGGAAAAGACTCCATACCCACATACCTTGCTATTCAAAGACCAAGAAAGATGGTGAAATGGAGACTTGAATGAAACCCTAGCTCTTCTTCTTCTTCCTTAGGTCAAGAAATTTTGGGGATGATGAATTTGGTCAAGTTTAGGGAATTTAAGAGAATGATCTGAAAGTGGGTAATTTGGGGGTTAAAAATCTTATATATGGCTAATGGTAAAGGCAAAATGACGTAGTATAGAATTAAAATAATTAAGAAAAGACCCAAAATCCCCTTTAAAATAAATGTTGAACTCGACCTATGGTTTGGACCTACGAACTGTAGGACTGTCTACAGTGTGTACTGGTCAACCATAGACTAAGTAATGAGACTATTATTTTGGACTAACTTTGACTGACCCTGTCAATGGCTCGCAGGTCATCCTACGAACCGTAGACACCAAGCGTAGAAACCAACCTTAAACATTAAAATTTCACTAAGTTTGGGATTCACCAACGAGACTTATCTACAAAGGGTACTATGGCTTAGTTTTTTAAATTTTATTTCCCTTCTTCCAACGACTGTCATCTACGGCCCGTAGAAGCTTCTACTGTTCGTAGATGGGACATGTAAAACCAGACTACAAGCCAAAAAGTCATTTTCTTCTTTTTCAAAATCCTAGGTGTTAGATTAACTTTATGCTTTATGAATTTGGTATGACTGGAATTTTGTGGACTGAAGCCTTATTTTTAGTTAGTCATATTTTTAATCAAATTCCTACCCTGATATATGATGCATCTATTTATGAACTTTGAAGGAATCGAAAGTCAAACATAAATTAATTTTACGTATGAGGTTGTTTGGCTCATGTAGATTACCAAATCAACAAATGACTAAGCGTATATATAGATGAATATATTACGTGTTTATTGGTAAATCAGAAATCAGTAAAGCTTATAGATTTTTAAATCTGAAGACCCTAAACCCTGACACAATTATTGATCCTTACGTACTAATTTTTTTTAGCATATATTTCCCAAGAAAATCTTTGAAATAAAATACAAGTTCTTTTATATCTCCTCTTAAAATAAAAATAGTTGAACCCTTGGAAGAAAGTCAATCAAGACATTACATGATCAACCAAATTGAGATATTTTAGACCTAATTTTCAAGTTTATTTAGTTGAAAATGATCCTAAAAGTTATGTTGAAACAATGTATTCACATGTTGCTCCTTTCTGGCCTGAAGTTATTGAAGATAAAAATGCATTCTCTTCTGTCAAATAATATATGAATTTTATTTGTATGTTATAGCTATAGTTTGTATAACTGCGCTCCATAGCAAACATAAATATGTATATTTCGCTATACATATACAAAAGAAAGCAATTGTATATAATTTGTTTCTATTTCAGTATACATATACAAAAGATCAATTGTATAAACTGTGTTTGTATAAAGCAAGAAAGAGAGAAAGACAAAAGAGAACTGGGCAGGAGAATATTTGTATTATATAATTATAAGTGTATAGGACAAAGATATATGTATTTGCATATGTATATACAATTTTCTCTCACTTTATACAAACAGAAACACAATTTATACATTTCTGTTTGTATAAGCGAGAGAGGCGAGGGAGAGAATTGCGAGCGAGATCTGGGAGACGGGAGAGAGGGGAGAGAGGGGAATGAAAATATATGTATATATACAATTTTCTCTCGCTTTATACAAGCATAAACACATTTTATACATTTGCGTTTCTATAAAAACCAAGAGAGGCGAGGGAGAGAACGAGAGTGGCGAGCGAGATTCACCAGGAAAGAGGCAAAATAGCAACAGTTTGTTGTGGGGTACAATTAAATCAAACTATGTTTATAGCATTTAAGTTGAATTAATAGTTTTTTATTATATACAATTTTTCCCTTTTTCTTTCGTCTAGACAGGCCCCACACCTTAGTGAAAGATGGCCAGATCCAATGAAAGAGATGTTATTATCACTCAATTCTCACAAGTGATAAGATGTCTTCTCAAGTTCAATTCCATGTGTTGTCCTTTCTGTTTTGAACAAATATCACAAACTCAATCTTTTATAATTATTTATGCAATATTGATACATGTTTATATACCATTCATATAATATCTATACATGTTTATACACCATTTATACAATAACGATACATCACATATACACTACATAACTATCTATACATATAATATATGTACATTGTATGTGCACTACATAAATATTGATCCATTATATATATATATATATACACACACACACATTACATATACACTACATACTTATTTATACATCATATACACATGTTCATACACCATTTTTACAATATTCATTCATATTTATACACTATCTATACTACATTGATACATTACATATACACTACTTAACTGTTGGTAATTAAAAAATTTAAGAAAATAATTATTTAGCCACGGTCAAAACAACATTTTCTTGATTTTTTTTATTTGAAAAATATTATAGAGAATAAAATAACATAAATTTTGAAAAGAATTTTACTTTTTATCAATAATTATTTTTTATAAAAATATTAACACGTAATTTATTCTTGAAGCATTAACCAGCCTTGATGTATATATCTAAGAACAAGAGAATTAATTCTTTCATCAATTAAATACTCCTTTAGTTCATGATTTTACAATGGAGAACTCTAGGATTCAGTCCTTGAGTTCGTACTCCAACATATTGTGATGAGTTTCACTTGTTAAATTTTAAACTTCAGTGTTGGCTTTCCTATATTTTAGTTAGAATATGTTTTATTCAAATATTATCTCCGCATTAAAAAATTATTATTTCTCAATTACATTTTATTAAAATGATAACTAGGTATTCATAAGTGATCCCAAAGCTGATCATTCTGCTTCATTTTCCCCTTATACTCCATTGTGGGACTTTTACACGAATATTCACGCGGGATGGAAAAAAATTACCCATTTGTGTATGCTTACCAAAATTTTTTATAAAAATTACATCACATATATTTGTACATTGTATATCCTTAAGGTATATATTTCACATAATTGTATACTTGAAAGTATACACTATAATATAGTATTAAGGTAAACAACATGTGAATTATGTGTCTTGAAGGTATACAACATACATAACTGCTGGTATTTTCTAAATAATTTTTTTAAAAGTTGGATTATAATGTTTTACCATATATTGTTGAAAGCCATTGAAGAATTAACTTAAATAGTCGCTCACTATATTGCATAAACTAGAAATTATCCAAGAGATTTATAATATACATGTATATAAATGTCGCATATAGTCAATGTATAATGTATGTATACCACCTAAGAAAAGTAAACATTGAATTTAAAAATCCTAAATTTATTACTATAATAATCATATAAGTCATGGGGAGGTCTTTTATCAAACTATTCATGGAGAATGTGTCCAATGACCAATATGAAGCTCCTGGTGGTTATAATTTGCACTCAAGAATTTAATTTTCACATCATTTTTTGGTCAAAATGGCTATAATTACTCATCAAGTTAAAAATGAAAGCAAATGAGTGGAAATTGTAAGATATAATTATGTAAAAGGTAGTAGTAATAAAGAAGTTAATGAGTATCTTTAGGTTGGTCACTTTCAAGTCATTATATTTTTTGCAAATCTTATATTGTTTCAATGAAGGAGAGAAGGTACATTTTATAGTTCCCTTAGAGCCATGAATACTCAAGTGTTTGATGACAAGTAGATCAATTGGCATATATCTTTAAGTCCTATCAATACTTCAATAATGGATTCCCACTAGACTTATATTGACAGAGTCCTTTTAGCTTTGGCTCCATCCAATGAGGAAAAAGTGTACCCACTAAATTGTACATGTTGGGTAGTTGAGTTAATAGTGGATGAACAGGAATTTAAGGTTCTAAATCTTGAAAAGATAAAAGCATAATTATCAATCATGTTGCCCTAGATGTTAACCTAAGTATTTTTAGTAGTCTCCTTAGTTGTAATGTGTGGTTTTTTTTATGCAAAGTGCGAACTCCACAAAATAAGAAATCTTGTGAGATGAGGACATTTGAATTATAATTAGGCTAGTGGAGAAAATGATGTCTGCATCAACCATGTGTCAAAAAATAGTTTGAATTATTCCTCCATTATCTCTTTCCAAGTCTTTGCTTTCCAACCACTCATTCACTACAAGAAAACAAAGTTTTGGTGATGGCTTATCTTATTGCTATAAAATAAGATAAATCAGTAGCGATAAATAAATGTTAGCATAAAATATATAGTTTTGGTGGCTATCTTTGTACTTGCCACGAAAGATAACATATTAGTGGCGACTTGATTATCGTCTCCACAAATAATCTTACTAAAATATAGCTGAAAAATGAATTTGTTGCAATGAGAAATTGTCGCTATAAAACGTCTTTTTGGCGGCGACTTTGTAGTCTCCACTAATTTTGTTGTTTTTATAAAGATTTTGAATGTAAGCTTAAAGTTTTATTACTAATGTATTTGGTCCATTATTTGTACTAAATGTTTTAATCACGTAATACAAAAAATAATTAATAAAAATAGTAGTGGACTTTAGTATAAATTAAATTTTAAAAATTATCTATCTTTTAGGATAAGTAAATTTTAAATAATATTTTATTAAAACTCATTTATCTATATTTTGACTTTTTATGGGCGATTTGTATCGCCACAAAAAGATTGTAGTGATTGTTATCAATTCTTGATGATTCAACTAGAGAAATTAACAAATCTCTTTAGTTGGCTTTCATTCCACTCCATTACTTTACCAATTGATCCCTATTCATCAAAAAAGTAAGGTTTTGACAAAATCATGAAAATTTCCATATAAAGTAAACACAATGTGGAAGGTCATTATTCTACATGTATGGGGTGTTGCATTGCCCCAAATTCCCTTCACCTTTCTCTATCAACTATTTGTATATTTAGTGTATGGACCCAATTGAAGATGGATGAGTAGATATGTGCCATAATCATACTGACACAATAAGGTAAGGTTAAGTTTCACATCGTGGGGCCCCTCCCCTACACATTTCTTTGATAGTATCCATGCTTTTGTGCTAGGTTTTGTCCCCTCTATAGATCCTACTAAAATTCTATGTCAGGTCAATGAAGTGGGACTAAGGATAGACAACTTTTGGTGACTAGGCCTGGGCATATTTCGGTTTAAATAAAAAAAATCGATCAAATTGAAATTTTTTTAATTTTGGTTTCGATTTTTTGATTTGATCAGTCAATTTCGATTTTAAGTTTTAAAATTTCAGTTATTCGATTCGATTTTTGATTTTTTAACAAAATGAATTCGTTATAATCGAAAAACCGAATTTTAATACATTAACACTATTAAAATTCGATCGGTTTTTTTGGTTTTCGATTTTTCGGTTTGGCTACAGCCCAACCTATCCAACGTCAATAGCCTATTAAAATTTGGCCCAATTTGGCATTTGGGAGTGACCCACTGTAGCTCCTACACTTATGTTTTTTTACCTTTTACTCCCTTTGTACTCTATACATTCACATTATTCTTGTAATATAATATTATTTCTTATATATTGTTTATTTTATTACATGCTTTTGTTCCACGGCAATTGTACCTTTTGAGGATAATTTATCTTATTAGCTTTTGTTTATATTAGAGAAAATAATATTATTTAATTTCTTATTTAGTACTTAGTATTTTTAATTCATTTATTATATAACCAACATAAGTATTTATTAGTTATACATCATATTTAATGTCATTTTTATATATATATTATATTATTAAATTAATAATACAATATATTATTTCTATTAATACACTATTCGTACTATCATGCTTATTATATATAGTTAAGGTTGGGCATAATATGGTTAAAACCAAAAAAAACCAATCGAACCGATTTTTTTTTAAATTTCGATTTCGGTTTTTCGATTATTTCGGTCGATTTCGATTTCGATTTTCAATATTTCAGTTTTTCGGTATAAAGAAGGGTGTCCACTGTCATGCACTTGCTGATTTATGGGTCTTGACTCTTGAATATGGTATCCTCTGGGAGCTCATTGCATTTGTTTTACTGCAAAGAAACAACTTGAATGGTTGAAAGTTGAGACTTGGTGAAACAAATTAAGGTTAAAAAAGTCAAATTTTGATCAGTTTATAATCAAGCTAGCAGAAAATAATCCAGATGCTACAGCCCACAGGTGGCATTAATTAAATTTGGTTAAATCAAAAATCAAATCGAACCGAAATTGTAATAACCGAACCAAACCGAATTTATTTCAGTTTGGTTTGGTTATTACAATTCTGATTCGGTTTGATTTTCGGTTTAACCAAATTTAATTAATGCGACCTGTGGGCTGTAGCATCTGGATTATTTTCTGCTAGCTTGGTTTCATATTTTGCCAAACCGAAGATCAAAAAAATCGAACCGAACCAACCGAACATCCAGCCCATGACACACACCCCTTTCCATTTCTTAATGATATTGGGTCCACACTCTCATTTAGTCTAAAATTTTGGGACACAAACATGGGCAAAGATAATTGGATCCTACATTTTGGGTTAGATGGGGACCATCAACAATACTATAAAAACATTGAATGTGGGGTGACCTAAATTGTTGGATTGTTAAGTCTCCTTTAATTAGATTTCATCTTCATGATATGTCCATGTTCTTGTAGGGTGAAAATGATGTAATTGTGACATTTACTTGTCATAAAGGACACTCACATGCATCAATCAAATACTTACTTCAAATTATTGTCACACCAAAATATCAAGTTTTTAACTTTTTTCAACAAGGGGCAGAGATTTTGGTTTTAATTTAACCTAGCAAATCACCAAGGAATTCAACTTTTAACCTCAATAAGGAGAGCTACCCCTTTCAGTGCTAGACATTGTATACATTTTGGCCCCACTAAATTGATACTCCATTTTAAATAAAATATCACTTAATTTGAAATGAAGGGAATAAGAGCAGAAAGGCATGCATTGATAGGAAAAGTCTCTTTGAGAACCCCACCTCTCATTTAGACCAAAAGGCAAGACAAGTGGTGCAAAAGTGGTTGAGATGATATATATATATATATATATATATATAAACTCTGTTGTGATTATTTAAGAAAAAAAAACACCATTTTTTGTGGAAAATAGCTATGGGTCCCAGAAATGCAATCTTATGAGAAGAACCTCTTTCAACTTTATATTTCTTTATTTCTCAACAAGATGGCCAATGTCTTGAAGTAAAGGGAAGTTTAAATCAGAATTACTCCTCCTTTGTCATATTTTAGTTGTTATTTAGCTTATTTTTGTGCTCAGAAAATAATAAATATAATATAATTTAATTTAGTAAGTTATGTTTATTTATTAAATATTTTTTAAAAATTAATTAGTGTTATAAAGAATTATCCTTTAAAATAAAAAATATTATAAAATACCATTAATGATTTTAGTTTAAATTTTTAAAGTAATTATTATTTTTAAGATAACTTTTTTAAGTTAAAATGACTGTTAATTTGGGGCAAGTATCATTTTCCACCTACCAATGAAAAGAAGGTGTACATTTGGAGGAACTTAATAAAGAATGCGACGTGCTTGATGCTCTTAAATATCAATCGCTTTGACAATGAAAAATCATTTAATTGATTAGTTATATGAATATTCACCTTACTGTTGCATCTAACGAAATAGAATAAGAAAAAAATAAAATTATAAATAATTAGGGACAACTAAATGGATTTGTCAAAATAGACAAGTAATTAGGGACAACTAAAAAGGAAAAGTGGATAAGTAATTAAGGACAGATGGAATACTAGTACTTACCATATAAGTACTCTCTTTGATCCTAATTACCTGTCCACTTTTTCTTTTTTAGTTGTCCCTAATTACTTATCAATTTTGACAGATCAAGAAAGGACAATTTTTTTACCTATTTTACCCTTAATTAATTATTTTGAAAAAGGTTGAACTTTTTGAATATCTTAAGTTTTTAATTCACCACTTCATAATTAATAGGAATAAAATGATAAACTCACTATATTAACCATTAATTTTTTAATAAATATGTCAATTCAAAAATAAAAAAATAATTAGGTACGGGAGTATTGTGCACTGCAACCAAGCCAGAACAATCAAAGAACTCATTACTCACTAGATATGCATATTGCTAGTCACAGAAAAGTAGAGAGGAATGATTATTCAGCCCAAGAGAAAATGGTCATAGCATTGGATGCCACACATTGACCAGACAACAAGGCGGCATTTTAGTAATGCTCATGACCATGTTGGCTATTCCCAATAGACCTATACTAATTAAGGATAAAGTACTCCATAATATTAAATTGACACATGATATTTTATTGTATTTAAGAAATAAACATATATAGTGAATATTCCCTATATAAGTAACTGATTGAGAACCTTTGATCTCATAATTAATTTAATATTTTTTTATATAAGTGACTCTTTATTGAGTAAAACACAATCCAAGTGTATGTGCCATGAAAAGAGACCCCTCGAGAGGGCATCCTCGGGAAAGAAAGAGAAGATAGTATGATATGATCTAAAACCAATGACATAGACAAGAAGAAACAAGGTTTCAGAAAATTCAAGTGTGCAGATGAGCCTCATATATCTTATCTTTACAAGAATATTAGCTAGGATTATTAAAAACATCACTGTGTGGTCATTCATTAATGCACTATTAAAAAACTGACAAAAAGCGACTACCAAAAGCGATGGACTGCGTCGTTTTTTTGGTCAAAATCGATGGAAAAGCGACGCAGTCACCTCCGTCGCTTTTTTGCCCGAAGATTTTCAAAAAGTGACGAATTGCGTCACTAAAAAGCGATCGACTGCGTCGCTTTTTGACTTTTTTTAAAAAAATTTTTAACAAAAGTGACGGACTCTTTATTTTAATTTTAATTTTTTAAAATTTTATAAAAGTGACGCAGTCCGTCGCTTTTCTGGAAATTTTATTTTTGAAAATCCCAGAAAAGCGACGGACAAAACCACGCTGTCCGTTGCTTTTTTGGGTTTTTTAAAAAATTAAAACCCAAAAAAGCGACGGACTAAACCACGCTGTCCGTCGCTTTTTCTGCAATATTTTTTACAGCAAAAACTGGCAGTTTCTGCTGCCCACCTGCAAATGTAATTCAATTCAATTCTACACTATTCAGCCCAATCAAACACACAATTATAAACAATCTAAACAAAACACAAACAACAAAGTTAAAAATAATATTCAAAAGTATCTAAATCATAAATTAAAGAATTATAAAGTCTTTCAAAATTCGTTTCAAAAAGTTCATAAATGCATGTCTAGAGATCTAAACTAGGGAGTGAGATCTACATAATCATTCTCATCACTCTCGTCGTCGGTGTCATCGGAAGCCGAAGTAGTAGGTCGACGAGCGAGGTTCATCACATGTTCTTTGATTTGCTGAACGGTGTCACTCATGCTTTTTTGTTCAACTACTCTTCTCCGCTCCGACTCTGCTAGTGCCGCTGTAAGTTTAGCTATTTGATCCAACATAGCAGCAATTTGAACACCGTTAAGTGCCTCAGCTTGACGTGACGATCCAATACCTTCTACGCCTGACTGGAGTCATCTAACATCGTTTCGAGAGCCTAGACCATAGCATCTACCTTTGTGTGTCCCCCCTACCACTTTTCTTTCCAAATCTGGGTGGACAGTTCAGGTGTCAATTGGACCGAACTATCTAGATTCTCAGCGACGCACTGATGAAAGTCATTCTGCATATTAAATATAAAAATTGACATCAATATATATACATATCATAAATATATTCACTATTAATATATATTATTCATATTAAAGAACTTACAAAAATTCGTTTGGCCCTTTCCTCCACCCACACATCCGGATCCGACTCATTTTCTTTCTTCCTAACATGAGTCTTCTTGAAAATCTCTGGTTCAATGGGAGTGCGTCCCAATTCTTTTTCCTATAAATAAAAATTAAAATTTATAACGATATATGAATCAACTAATTATTTATTTAAAAGTTTGAGTAAGAACTTACCATCTCTCGTGCAATTGTACCAACGTATTTGCACTTCCTGTGTGCAACGAGCCACCTTTAAGATTGTCTCTAGCCTTTTTGGCTTGATCTGATATTTTCTGAAACTTGTCTACGTTTCAATACTGACCCAATTTATCAAAAACATGAGGCAACATCCAACCGGGACGTTCACCGCTATTCCGAACTTTCTTTAGCTAGCTAGACAGTCTGGCAGATACGTTCCTCTCAAATGTGGTCCCAATGACCAATTGTACCTAGACTCCTAAGTACACATAATCTGAAAAAAAATTGAATAATGTTACTTAGATCGATGGTAAAAAAAGTAAAATATACTAAACTTAACTAAAAAATATATACTTTAAAGTTATTAAACATTGCTTGGCGTATACTGTTTGAAATCTCGCTCCAAGAATGATAAGCCCGTGTGTATAGTATTCTAACACAGTCTTTTAATGCCCGGGCAGCATCCTTTGCAGGATGCCACCTGCAAAACACATAATAAATATGTTAGTTCATGAATAATATATTAAAGTATAAGAAATAAATATAATAAACTAGCAAATAGATAACAAAACAAACTTACGATGATCCATCCGGCTCAATCATGACTCTACCAACTCTATCCTTCTAGCCAGGAGCTAGAGCAGGCATCGTATCATGTGGTGTAGCACTAGGTGTAACTGTAGACGAGGGTGATACATTAGAATGCACAAAATGCTGAGTCAATGAAGGCGTACCAGCCATAACATCTGACTGCTCGCTACTAGAATCTACAAGCCTCATGGCAGATAAATGAGGAGATATACCTATAGGAGATGGAGTACCCATCGATAGGAGTCATGCTCGACGAATAGCCTGTAAAGGTAGGTCCTCGTAGTGTCGTGAAAGCAATGCCTGTGCTGTAGATGAAGCACCGACTGGTCCACGCTAATTAGGATAATATTATCGAGGATCTCCCATACTAAACAGAACAGCAAATAAATAAGTATCATGGCTGATGCGCTCTAGCGCAGAAGAAATAGATCCTGCAATATCTTTAGGATCTATCGGTCTCCTAGAGTTCTTCCTTTTAGCCTATTTTGTCTGGCTAACTCTAAGATGCTCGCGATGTCTATCACCGTCGCCACCTGATGACATCTGTATGAAAATTTACATGTATAATATATATAAAAATCATAAATTAAATAACATTAGCAAAATACACTTACATATATACTAGCTAGCTTTCATTCTACATTATTCCTCCCCACTTGTTTCAATTCCATTATTATCCCATTCTTCCTCCTCAGTTGTTTCATTTTCATTATCATCCCATTCTTCGTCATCAAATGATTCATTTTTCTCATTCTCGGATATTTCTTCCTCAACATTCAGTATCTCATCATTAGATACTTCTTCTAATATGTGTTGAGAATGTTGTAGTGTGGTTTCCAATTCAACATCAACTTGTTCTTGAACAATTGCAACATCATTTTGATACACCACATCTAAGACATTGTCAATTTCAATTCTTCCCACAGGCTTACTTTTTATAACAACCCTCCAATCAGCTTTGTCTCTGCACAATGGATATGAAGCGTAATACACTTGTTTAACATTTTGTGCAATAATAAAAGGATCATAACTTCTGTATTTCCTGGTGTGCTTAACTTCAATTATATTATGTTGATGGTCCACCTTTGTGCCTCTATGTGATGGGTCAAACCACTTACACGGAAACAATACAATCTTCTTCTTAGGCCAACCTGAATACCTCACTTCAATTATCTCTTGAATGACACCATAATATTCAATAGTTGGACCAGTACCATCAACGTCACCTTGTATGTAGACACCGCTATTTTTTGTTTTCTTGTTCCTAGAAGCTTCTTCAGTTTGAAACTTAAAACCATTGACACAATACTTATTCATTGTTAGTACTTGATATTCAGGTCCAAGTGCTACTTCTTTCACTAATTGCAAATGTTGGACACTTGAGTATTCATCGTAAACCTACGTGATTGTTATTTCAAGTAATATAATTTAGTATAACACAAATATATTATTAAATACTTAGTGATTACACACTTACATAGTTCCTCAGCCATTTGGAAAATTTTGTATAGATAGCTTCATTACCCTATGTGTTTACGAACAAGCTGATCATTTTACATTCAAGTATTTCGTTAGTTAATGATCACTTATTAGTATGTAATTTAATAACATATTTTTAACACTGACTTGACATATGATTGAATCTCTGGACAATTAAGCAAAATATGTGTCACAGTTGATTGCATTTCCATATCAGTGAAGCCTCGCTTTTCACGCTTTGTAGATCCTCAACCATTTTGATTAAAAACTGATATAAGTGGAAATAAAGGATAAATGTCACCTTCATCATTGCGGTTGGGCATGTTTCTCCTACATGACACATCATGATCAAAGTAATAAGAATAAAAATCACCAGTTTCTCTCCCAATATGACCTTGAACAAATGATCCTTCGGTCCTTCCCCTTTGCTTAATCGTTTGCTTCGAACTATCAATTTTTCTACATGTATATATGTATATGTACATGTTAATATATAAGAGACTTGGCGAATATATATAGCTTAGTGAATATTTCAAATGGATACCTCTCAAATGGATACATCCATCTTGTTTGAATCGGACCTCTGAGGCAGACCTCTTGTACAAGGTGAATTGGAAGATGATCCATCACATCAAAGAAACCACGTGGAAATATCTTCTCCAACTTAGTAGTACTAACAAGTTGTCAATAAACTCAGGTGTCAAACCAGCACCAGTTTCATAATGCATATTATACATGCACAAACGATGATCCATCTACAAAAATATAGATATTCAATTATATTATAAATAAAATTTAATAATAATTTTACTAGTAGTAGTCCTAAAACTAGTTTAGTATTGACTTAAACCACATTATTTATTTTAACTTATTTAAACAACTTAACAACTTTTTAACTTGAACAAGTTTAGTTTTGACTTAATTCCAACAACTAAATCCATCAACAAAACCACATTATTTATGTTAACTTATTTAAACAACTTAACAACATTAACTATTTTAGTTTTGACTTAGTATAACAACTAAATCCACCAACTAAACCACATTATTTATTTTAACTTATTTAAACAACTTAACAATTTTTTAACTTGAACGAGTTTAGTTTTGACTTAATTCCAACAACTAAATCCATCAACAAAACCACATTATTTAATTTAACTTATTTAAACAACTTAACAACTTTATAACTTTAACAACTTAACAACTTTTTAAAGCTAAGTGTCAACACTAGATGGACACAAATCGATCTTGCAAGAAAATCAATTTTGTCATCAATAGGATCAATTAGTGTTGGTACTATGCTTAGCAAATATATTATTTCTAAATTTAAAACACTAGATGGACACAAATCGATTTTGCAAGAAAATCAATTTTGTCATCAATAGGATCAACTAGTGTTGGTACTATGCTTAACAAATATATTATTTCTAAATTTAAAGCTAAGTGCCAACACTAGATGGACACAAATCGATCTTGCAAGAAAATCAATTTTGTCATCAATAGGATCAACTAGTGTTGGTACTTATACTTAACAAACACATTATTCCAAAATTAAAGCTTAATATCAACACTAGATGGACACAAATCTATCTTGTAAGAAAATTAATTTCGTCATCAATAAGATCAACTAGTGTTGGTACTTATGCTTAACAAACACTCGATGGACACAAAAAAATTATCACAAAATTAAAGCTAAGTATCAATACTAGATGGACACAAACACATTATTTAAAACAATTGTACTTGAACTTTAGAAATTTAGAAGCACCAACCTTATCTCCTACTTTGATGAAAGAAGCAATATAGTCTTGTATCAACATTTTTAGATGTTGAGCTTCCTCAATTGCCTAGCACGAAAAGTTCTATATATATATATTCAAGTTTTAATAAGTTCAAGTTTTCAATTCAAGTTTATATCTAATTTCTAAACTTAATTAGTTATATATTCAAGCTAATTAGTTCCAACTTCAAGTTCTAATTTCAAGTTCAAGAAGTTCAAGTTCAAATTCTAAGTTCAAGTTCAAATTCTAAGTTCAAGTCTAAGTTCAACTTCAAAATATGCTTTGTTTGGTCTAATTAAGTTCCCAAAATATGTTTTGTTTGGTCTAGTTAATTTCAATTAGTTCAAGATCTACAAAGTTAAAGCTTAATTAAGCAATACTAATTAATTAAGTTCAAATTAAATTCAAGTTTTAGTTAATTAGTTTATCAAAATTAAGTTTATATTAATTCCTAACTAAGTTTTCAAGTTATTATAAATTAGTTAAGTTTAATATAGTTCTAATTAATTTATATATAGTTCTAATTAATTAAGGTCAATAAGATTTTCAAGTACTACAAAATTCTAATTAAATTCAAATAAAATCCAAGTTCTAATAAGAATAAAAATTAAGTTCTAATAAATTAAAGTCAACAACATTTCAAGTTCATATTCATAATTAAGTTCAATTTATAGTAAATTCAAGTTATAATTAATTATAAGTTCTAATTAAGTTGTAATTTAAATCCCTAAAATTTCAAATTCAAACTAGCTAGATAGTGTCCCAAATTCAAACTATTATTCCTAAAATATCAAATATAATTCAAACTAGTCCTAAATTTCAAATTCAAACTAGTCTTAAAATCTCAAATTCAAAGTACTCCTACAATTCAAAAAATCAAACTAGTGCTAAAATCCCAAATTCAAAGTATTAGTAGTCCTAAAATCTCAAGTATAATTCAAACTAGTCCTAATTAAATTTCAAATTCAAACTAGTCTTAAAATCACAATTTCGAACAAGTCCTAAAATCCTAAAATCCTAAAATCTAACTAGTGCCAAAATCCTAAATTCAAACTAGCTAGCTATTCCTAATCCCAAATTCAAACTATTAGTCCTAGAATCTCAATAATAATTCAAACTCAAATTAGTCCTAAAATTTGAAAAACAAACAAACTCAAATAATACCCAAATTCAAACAACTCCTTAAATTATAGCCTAATTCAAACTAATCCTACAATCCCAGAATAAAACTAATTAACTCAAGAAATACCCAAATTCAAACAAATCCTAAGATACCCTAATTCAAACTAACCCTAACATTAAAATTTTCAATTTACTCACTAACAAATAATCCTAATTCAACCTAACAATCAATAAACACAAATTCAATAAACTAATTACAAATAAATAGCTAACAAATTCAAAATATAGTTCAATTTGAAAAAAAAAATTAATGCATTATTAAACCCTAACCTTAAAGGAGAAGGAGAGATTGAAGAGTGAGGAGAGGCAGGCGGCGGCGGTGACGGCATCTGGTTCGGCAGCTCGGGAGAAGGTGGCGGGTCCTGCGGCAACTAGCGAGCGGTGGGTCCAGCAGCAACAACGAAGTGGCGGTGGTGAGGAGTGGAGAGAAGAGGAAATTTGAGAAATGGAGAAATGGGGAAAATCGCGGATCTGTTTTTACATATTTAATAAAAGCGACGGACAGCGTCTCTATGTCCGTCGCTTTTTTTTTTAAATGTTTGACCAACATTTTGACCAAAAAGCGACGGACTAAGAAACACTGTCCGTCACTTTTTAAAAATATTTGACCATATATTTTGACCAAGAATCGACGGATATAAAGATGTTGTCTGTCGCTTATTTTAAAAAATATTAAACAATTAATATTAATAAAAAGCGATGGACGGCGCGACTTTTTTTAAAATTTATAAGTAATTACTTTTAATAAAAGTGACGGACTACGTCGCTATTTATAAAAAATAATTAATTATTGATTGTATATATATTTGACACAAAAATCCGCGAAAAAAAGCAACGGACTAAGCGATGCCGTCCGTCGCTTTTTAGAAAAAAATTATTTTAATTAAAAAGTGACGGACTGTGTGGCTAATGGCGTCGCTTTTTGGAGCGACGCTGTCCGTCGCTTTTACTTCCGTCGTTTTTCAGCAGTTTTTAGTAGTGATGGTCTCAGTAGGATAGGGCATATTTGGAGCTTTTCTATTGGCCAAAGCCTCTTCTTTGTAACCATTTTAAATATTTTGAAAGATTCACAGGGTTAGTCATGTTGTACTTAGTCTATTATATCATTGGTTGAGGGTAAGCTGGTGGATTCAAATCTCATCCCATTAGGTTAAAGTCCGGATGCATCATAATGAAAAATGTTCAAAGAAAGAAGGTGGATTCACATTTTATCGCACCAAGGGGTAACACATCAATTTGAGTTTTGATGCATCATGATGATAAGATATTGCATTTGAGTCTCATAGAATTATGGTATAACGCGGTAAGAGATTGAGTTTGAGTCTCAATGCACCATAGTGATGACAAAACGATGACTAAGACAATACTAATATAGTTTTTTTATGAAAAGTTATGAAATACGTTCCATTAAATTTGGTTTATTCCCTAAAGAGAATATGGTAGCAGTACATGATAAGTTTGAAATCCGTCCAATTATTTCATCCTATCATATGAATGTTGTAGTGATGAATAATAAATCTGAAAGAAGACAAGAGATTGAGTGTATGAATAAGGGTGTGGGGGACAGAATTATAATAGTCATCATTGTGGTAATTATAAAAGGAAAAACATTTTGAGTTCTCCAAATAGTCCTTCATAATGTGAAAGTAATTTTTATCATCAAAATAATATCAAAGGCCATTGGATACAAGGTTGCTGTGCGAACTAATAAGTTGATAAATTTATAAACCCTCCATCAAAAGAAAGGAAGATAAAGTGGTGGTACAATTGACCTTTCAAAGTGATGTTGAGCTGTGTCATGCTAAAATGATAAATATTAAGGGCATGATAATGAGCATATAATGCAAATTTATGAAAACACATACAAATGATTAGTTCATTTCTTGAAGAGAATGTGACTTCTGATAGGCATCATGAATGCTCGATCATTCTAAAAGTGAATGGATAATGTGGTAAATGCATTAAGGATTGGATATCTGCCACAACTCACCTCTACAGGAGGTTTGAGAAAAATAAGTAAATTTAATTTTGTCATAACGTTCTTGTCTGTTGTATACACACATGGACATGATAATGGAATCACATGCAAAAGTAAACTAGAAGTTTACTGAAATAAAGATTAGTTGGCATGATTGGTTGGCCATTTCATTTCAAATATGATGCAAAAATAATTGAATAATCACGCGACTATATGATGAAAAAATAAAATATTCTTTACGAATTCTCTTGTATTGCTTGTTCTCATAATAAACTGGTCATTGTACCAACTAAGGTTGGGATTATATTTCCTGAGGTTTTGGAATATATAAAAATGTAAATATGGGTCTGTTCACCTGCCATGTGGATCGTTTTCAACTATATAATTTTAATAGTTGCATCTATGGTACGGTCACATGTGCTTTGTTGTCAACTTACGAATTGATTTTTGTAAGGTTGTTTTCTAGAATTATTTAATTAATAGCACGGTTTGAAATTATGAAATTACGATGAAAATACTGGTTGGTTTAGCATAAATTGTATGTCATGTGGATTGTTTTCAACTGTATAATTTTAATAGTTGCATCTATGGTATGGTCACATGTGCTTTGTTGTCAACTTACGAATTGATTTTTGTAAGGTTATTTTCTCGAATTATTTAATTAATAGCACAGTTTGAAATTATGAAATTACAATGAAAATACTGACTGATGTAGCATAAATTGTATGCCTTCAATTATAGCTAAATCATTGGTATGAGAACAAAACTCCCAAATAAAATTTGGTATGAGATGAATTTATTTAACATGACAACACATGTATGCATCAAGATGATAAAGTTTCTCCATTATAATTGGTTCAGGATTAAGAATCAAACAATTTTCATTGAACTTCAAATGTGCGATATCTAATTTAAATGTGCTACCACGCATAACGATGGATCCACAAATAAAGATGGGAGAGAGGGGGAGAGATGATTGACAGCTAAAAATTATGATGAATTATCTAGATACTCGTTAAAAAACTAAACTTGAAGTTCAAGAGATAATTGTCAGGTGTATTTGCTTACTCTATGTTACAATTAAGTTGCAAATGCTCCAATGAGAAATCCTTCAAGGACAAAATATATGGTACGTCTGAAGCATGAGAGACCAATCGATTCCAAATGTAAACTTTCTTGAGGAAGGAGAGGAGCAAATGATCAAGATGGTCATGATAATGAGGCAATTGCTTTAAAGAAGCACGACGACATAACACTTCATAAAATCTTGAAAAAAGGTTCAAGTACCTGAAATGATAAAAAATGAAAAGATCTCAATAAGTTATGTCGTATTGAAATCAAGTTAAATGACCGTCTACAATATCATCAATATGAAGTAGCGCTTAATAATATAAATGGTGACGTTGATCTTGAATTCAAATTTGTCACATAGTCTAGACAAATAAATGATTGACTAAATAAATTTACAATTTAAGTATATTTTATTTCACTAGGAAAAATTATGTTTTAAACTTATAGCCTATAGATCAAGGTATAATGTCAGTGAGAGTACAAATAAATTATTGTGCGAAAATATAAATGATTTGTACCTCAGGGGCATAAATATTTTTCGCAAAAGTCCTGACATTGTATGGAGATGTTTTCTTCTATGGTGGATACAATGAGGTTTGTTTTGATCTGAAAAAATTTGACAAACTTGAATGCATGTAATAAATAATTGTCATGTCTAGCTAGAAATGAAGGTTATATGAAAATAATGAAGATTATATGAAAATTGAAGAATTTGAGGTGTCTTAAATGATGAAGGTTATAAGAAACTCCTTGAAGGATTTAAAAGGAATTAAAGTGATTCCATTGAGTTCTTTAATGGTTGTGACATTGCTTAACATAAAGAAAGATCAATTTCGATTTGATGAATTTAATTGAAAAAATATCATGTATTAGTGCAATTGGCGTACATACAAATTAAATTATCGGTTATACAAATTTTAGAAGATTATTACATAACCAAAGTTATGTGAGGGGATTGTCATATTATCATTCAAGTAATGCCAAGAAACTAACAAAGCAAGTGACTCAACACATAGAAGATGTGTGGCTTTTTTTAGAAGAAGAGACGAGCTTCAACAAAATTGAAATGTTCAATCTTCGAATCTAAAAATATTGATTATGTAGACACCGGATATTTATTTGATCATCATAAAGCTCAATCTCAAATGATTTTTTTTGTTTACATGTGGAAGCATAATAATATTCGACATTCTATGAATCAAACACTAGTAGCCACTTCTTCAAATCGTGCGGAAATAATATTCATCCATGAAGTAAGTCCAAAGTGCGTTTAGTTGGGATCAATGATCCATCATATTCAGGAAATGTGTGATTTTCTTTGGAAAGGAATATTTTAGCCACTATGTACGAAAATAAATTTGTATGTATAGCTCAATTTATTAAAGGGATGATACAATCAAAGGACACCGGATACAACATATTTCACCAAAATTCGTTTTTCACATAATCTTCAACAAAATGGTGATATAGAAGTTCAAAAGATTTGATAATCTTGCAGTCTTATTCACTAAGGTATTGCCAACATCAACATTTGAAAAGTTGAGATATAAGATTTGAATGTGTCGTCTCTGAGATAACAAGTAAAGTTTCCATCAGGGGTGAAATACGTGTTGTCCTTTTTTTCTTAGTCATGGATTTGTCACAAATGAATTTTCCTGATAAGGTTTTCAATAAGGCAACATTCAAGACGTATTATGAGATGTGTGTACTCTTTTTTCTTCGCTAGGCTTTTTTTCCATTGGGTTTTTCCTAATAAGGTTTTAATGAGGCACATTATCTATGAACATTCAAGGGGGAGTGTTATAAATCCATTGAATTAGTGGGTTGTCCATTACTCAATACATGCACTACTACATTCATGTATGTATATCCCCTAGGTTCTATGAAATATTTTGGATAAGAATGTATCCATTAATGCGGACATTTAACATAGTAACTTTTGGAGTAGTTTCTCAACCTATAAATTGGATTGTAATTCACCATATAAGGAAAACCTGAAGACATTTGAATAAGATGATCTCTACATTCTAGTCTTCATATCTTGTCTATATTATTTGTAGTATATTGCTTATGTTTTACAACATATCTAAGTTATACAAATCATTTTTCTTATTTAGTAGTACTGATAATTCCTATTTCCACATTTTATTTAATTATACTCACTTTGATAGTTAGAGGTGTACAACCGAACCGAAAATCGAACCATACCGCAAATTGAGTCAAACAAAAAAACTGACTAGTAGTTTGGTTTGACTTGTTTTGGTATTTAAAAAAAAACTTGACTGTATTTGGGTTGGTTTGGATTTAATTGGAAAAAAATAACCCGAGACCAAACCAACCCGACATTATATAGATAATTTTAAAATTTTATTTTATACATAAAAATATTTACTTTGATATAATTTTTAAATATTTCTTATACTTTTTCATAGTTTTATCTTTTAATATATTATTTCAAGTTTGAAACTTAAAATTTTAAATGGTCCAATAAAGATTATAGTCCATAAATGTTGATAATTATAATAAAGCTTAAATCAAAATCAAATTAATACTAATGCAAAAAGAAAATCAATTCAACACTAAAAATGACAATAATATTGAATATTTGTTCTTTAGATTTTCATTGGTTTAGACAATTAAAATACATATTCTAATTTTAATTTCTTTTAATATTTAATCATGTAACTAATACTTATTAAACTTATTTTAGCATGATTTAGTACTTATAAATTATGATCATTTTCATGATAACTTATTAATTTGCAATATTTGTTTTACGCGATTTCATTATTATTTTTTGTTGGATATTTAGTGTCATTATCATATCATATTTTGTGTTATTTTTTCTTAAGAAACACCTTAGATAGTTGTATTTTGATAGGACTAAAGAAACATTTGAAGTACAAATAAATTATATGTTTGTATGAATACTTTAACGAAAAAACCCGAAAATCCAAAAATTCCAAAAAAATCCGAGGTTGAAAACCCCCGAGTTTTATTGGTTGTTTGATTTATAAATTTAAAAATTCGATGAAAGTTGTTTTGATTTGATATTTGAAAAATTCGAACCAATCCAGTCATGTACACTATTAATAGTCATGATTAATTTTGATTTGTGCTGCGTAAGGTCCTAAAAAGAGTAGTATTTCCTATCAAGTCCTTTTCATTTTAAAATCTTAAAATTGAGACCTCTGATTAAGAGGAAAGGATTTTATCCATCAACCACAACCCTAAATTATATTATTTTTTTTATTTTTTTTTATTTTATTATTATTATTATTATTATTATTATTATTATTATTGAGTAAGAGGTAGTTCGAAAGCAAAGAAAATGATGAAGCAATGAAAAATGAAAGTAGGGCCATAAGTTGAAAGCATGACAATTGATCACTAAACAACCTTTTCTCAAATGTCATTTTCATAACAAAGGAAAAATGTAAAAGCAAAGTAAATGCCTCCAACTTATTGTTATAGCCTACATCATTATCATCAACATTTTGTACGCATTATGGATAACCTTGACAATTTTTATATTTTTTTAACAAAAAACTTAAAAAGAGCCAAAGGAGATAAGCACAATTCTAGCCAATCTCACAAAACAACTTTATTTTCTTAACAATAATTTTGTTCCATAATCTCAATTACTTCATCAGATATATATTTACTTCTACCAAACACAGCCACAAATAACATTACCTTCAAAGTTTAGACAAATCGAAGAAAATATCTTACGCTTTTTATTTGATTAGATTTTTGAATTTTATTTTTTATAATTTTCATTCGCTTCATTATTAATAGTACTATAGTAGCTTTTTGTGACTTTCTTTTAGTTCTTACACCTCACTCGTGTATTCAGGGGTCCCCTTAAAATAATTTAAAAGAAAATTTAACTCTAATCATGTCTTGATTAATTTGTTATCTTATTAGGCCCAGGTTAATAACTCTAATTGGAATGCATTAGCCATTATAATAATGATCAGAATTATAATCATATAAGTTTTGACCATATAAATTTGTCTCATTAGGCATGATATGCTCATGTAATCGTATGTTTAGTCAATTTAATTAGGCCGTCCAACTCTCCCTACACCCAATTATCTTTGTATTAAAAATATTAATTAGAATGCTTTTTTAACATGTGATAATGATGCCTAGTGAAGGCTTCTTCGTACGTTAACATACATGAATCATTAATGTTGTACCTAATTAAAGACGTGTGTGGAAAGTTCAAGAGAAATTTTCAACTTAATTTGTTTTTAGTCATCCATTACACCAAGCTAGAAAAGTGTTAAAATATTATATGTATTCATCTATGTTGATGTGACGACAAATAGTATTTTTTTTCATAGTAATAAGTGGATTTTTAAAGGTTTTTTTCATTATTCAAAATGATTGAATTGTTCAAAGTTCAGAATATTTAACTTTTTTTTATATATTTGACTTTTCATTTATTGAAGTTTTATATTTCCTTTGTTCGCTTTTACTTGTCACAATTTGGCTTAACACATTTATTAAGAAAATAATTATTGACATATGTATTTACCAAATTCTCCCCTATTAAATGATGTCTTGAAAAATATTTTGGAAAATAAGTATTTAATGTTGAGGGTAAAACATGGGAAAAATTATTTTATTTTATTTTCTTGATATGTCAAAAAGGACAAGTAAAAATGAAAATCTATTTTTAGGAATAAGTGACAAGTAAAAGTGAACAGATAGAGTATTTACTAGAAGATAAATTACACGACCTACAAAGTTACATTTATGATTTCAAAAAGGGCATAGTGAAAATTATAGGTCAAATTATGTCCTTAAATATTTTTTCTTAATATGTGTGCATTGTCTCACAAATTCAATTAATATGGAATGGAGAGAGTAATAATTATTTATGAAAAATTCCTTTTGGCCAGAAATTTGGCCAGAATGGTATTTTACCTATGTTATTTTACTTTTTTTGAATATTTATATCATTTTAACTTTAATACATTTTAACTAAAAATGAAAAAAAAAATCAGTTTATTTTAAAATAAAAAAAATATTATAGTTTTTCAAAATTCTGGTCAAATTTTCTGATCATTTAGCATTATCCATTATTTATTGATTATTCATTTTTTAATCAAAACACGAACTTAATCAATGATTAGATGGTTGTTTATTTTATTTCCATATTTACATCAAATTAAAAAGAAAAAATAAAATTGTTAGTCAATAATCCATGAAATGCTCTAATAATAGTATTAGTCCTTTAATCTATCTGTAAATGTGCCCCTTTATTAAAACATTATCATTGTAGACAAGAGAATAATTTGGAGTTAGTAAACAATTAATAATATAATAAATTACTTAACAGTAGGAGCACTAGATCTGAGAAAACAGTAACTTTAAGCAAGAAATATAAACAAATCATCAATTATTTTAATGTGCCATACAAACCCCACAAATTAAAATAACCAGACTATACCTTATAATTAATTATTATAGACAAAAGAATATATGGGACCAATTCTCTTGTGGCCTGTCATAACTGATAATATGTACGTTGGAAAAAAACTAACAACGAGACGCTGCTTTTTTGAAAATGATATTAAACAAATCACATGATCACTTCCCAACTTATTCATAAATACTATACTATATGCATCATTATTCAATTCAAGATTTCATTTTTGGCTTTTTCTATACATAACACTCATAAAGATAATCAACTATATTTCTTTTTATAATTAAATAAAAAAAATATGACATTATACTAGAAATTATGTTTTTTATATAATTTGTCGGTCACAACAATCAACAACGGTGGCGTTTGGACTTTCGGAAAGCTCTTCAATGTTATTTTCTCCGTCCAATTTTAGTTGTCATCTTGCATTTTTTGAAAGTTAATTAGATTACATTAATTCGATATTTTAGACGAAGAATTTAGATATTCAAATTTTTTGTGAAAAGTACTATAAATTGCAATTTTTGAATATCAATATAATGAAAAATACATCGTAAAATATTATTCAAAGTTCTTATTGTTTGTCTTTGCAAAAGAAAATCATAACAACTAAAAATGGATGGAGAGAGTAATATTCTTTTCTAAAATTTCTGCCCAAAAAAAAAGTTCCTTTTTTTAAAAAAATATTTTAATCACTTGCGGAATATATTTTTTTCATATATAAAAATGCGTCTCAAAGAAGTTTATAAAAATTTGCGACGTTATTTTGGAATAACATAGCAGAATATCTAGTAAGTTTAACTAAATATTTTTCTTGTAGGGGAATAGAGTCTAATATACATGCATCTTAAGGACACGAGTTTTTTTGACCGGCCAACATTCTATTCTATACGGTTAGGATTTTACTTTGATTTTTTTACTTTGTTTGAAATTTATTTTTCTCTCGAAGGAAAATAAAAGTATTACCATAAATACTTTAACTTTTTTTGAAAAGAAAATATAATTTTCTTCTATATTTGGTTTATTCTTCCTTATAAGAAAAGTTTGGAGATTTATAAATTGAAGATTCTATTCTCATAGCAAAACACAATAGCATCCACAAGAGTTTTGTTTATGGGGAGATTTATTCTCTCAACGGTTTATATATTTTCTTTTATATTAGTTTTCATATAATAATATTATGTTTTTAGTATATTTTTATTTGTCATCTGATTTATCACAAATATGATTCGCAATTATAAACTTTCGCATAACGTCCTAATCACTTTCGAACTCAACAAGTGGTATCATAGTACATGGTTCAAAAATCAGTGGTTCAATGATCTAATGCTTGAATGAGGTTGAAGACAGGCTCAAGTGATTTCAAATCAATTTGCAACCAATTTATTGATAAAAAAGATTTTTGTCCAACTACATGTGGAGAAGAAATTTAAATCGTGTTTTCAACAACATTCCTGTTGCTGCATCTTTAACAATAAAAATAAAATATTTTAAAATCATTTTAACCCATATGTTTTAAATTTTATTTTTAACCATGGCAAGCAACAGTGATGAAGACTATGTGAAAATAAGATTATCATGCATATGAAGAAGATGAATAAGATTTTGTCAAGAAAATCCAACCAAAATGAGAGATTTGTTAGGATTTTGCCCTAATTTTCTTACCTTGTTTGAATTTATTATTCTCTCGAAGGAAAGTCAAAGTATAACCATAAATACTTTAATTTTTCCTCAAAAGAAAATATAATTTTCTTCTATATTTGGTTTAATATTTCTTATAAGAAAAGTTTGGATATCTATAAATTGAAGATCTCTATTCTCAGGGCAAAACATAATAGCATCCACAATGTAGACATTTAAGAGTTTTGGTTATGAGGAGATTTATTCTCTCAACTGTTTTAATATTTTCTTTTATTTTAGTTTTCATATAATAATATTATGTCTTTAGTATATTTTTATTTGTCATCTGATTTATCACAAATATGATTCGCAATTATAAACTTTCGCATAACGTCCTAATCACTTTCGAACTCAACAAGTGGTATCATAGTACATGGTTCAAAGATCTGTGGTTCAATGATCTAATGCTTGAATGAGGTTGAAGACAAGTTCAAGTGGTTTCAAATCAATTTGCAACCAATTTATTGATAAAGAAGACTTTTGTCCAACTACATGTGGAGAAGAAATTTAAATCGTATTTTCAACATTCCTGTTGCTGCATCTTTAACAATAAAAATAAAATATTTTAAAATCATTTTAACCCATATGTTTTAAATTTTATTTTTAACCATGGCAAGCAACAGTGATGAAGACTATGTGAAAACAAGATTATCATGCATATGAAGAAGATGAATAAGATTTTGTCAAGAAAATCCAACCAAAATGAGAGATTTGTTAGGATTTTGCCCTAATTTTCTTACCTTGTTTGAATTTATTATTCTCTCGAAGGAAAGTCAAAGTATAACCATAAATACTTTAATTTTTCCTCAAAAGAAAATATAATTTTCTTCTATATTTGGTTTAATATTTCTTATAAGAAAAGTTTGGATATCTATAAATTGAAGATCTCTATTCTCAGGGCAAAACATAATAGCATCCACAATGTAGACATTTAAGAGTTTTGGTTATGAGGAGATTTATTCTCTCAACTGTTTTAATATTTTCTTTTATTTTAGTTTTCATATAATAATATTATGTCTTTAGTATATTTTTATTTGTCATCTAATTTATCACAAATATGATTCGCAATTATAAACTTTCGAATAACGTCCTAATCACTATCGAACTCAACAAGTGGTATTAGAGTACATGGTTCAAAGATCTGTGGTTCAATGATCTAATGCTTGAATGAGGTTGAAGACAAGTTCAAGTGGTTTCAAATCAATTTGCAACCAATTTATTGATAAAGAAGATTTTTGTCCAACTACATGTGGAGAAGAAATTTAAATCGTATTTTCAACATTCCTGTTGCTGCATCTTTAACAATAAAAATAAAATATTTTAAAATCATTTTAACCCATAAATTTTAAATTTTATTTTTAACCATGACAAACAGTGATGAAGACTATGTGAAAACAAGATTATCATGCATATAAAGAAGATAAATCAGATTTTGTCAACAAAATCCAACCAAAATGATAGATTTGTTAGGATTTTGCCTTGATTTTCTTACCTTGTTTGAAATTTATTGTTCTCTCTAAGGAAAGTCAAAGTATAACCATAAATGCTTTAATTTTTCCTCAAAAGAAAATATAATTTTCTTCTATATTTGGTTTAATATTTCTTATAAGAAAAGTTTGGAGATCTATAAATTGAAGAGCTCTATTCTTAGAGCAGAACATAATAGCATCCACAATGTATGCATTTAAGAGTCTTGGTTATAAGGAGATTTATTCTGTCAAATGTTTTAATATTTTCTTTTATATTAATTTTCATATAATAATATTATGTCTTTAGTATATTTTTATTTTTCATCTAAATTATCACTAATACGATTCGCAATCATAAGCTTCCGCATGACGCCCTAATCACTTTCGAACTCAACACATACAACAATTTCGGTCTAACCACCACTCTATAGAACTTACATTTGATTTTGGATTTTTATCACATAAGACTAAATAAATGAATAAACAACTTTGTTTTATACATATTTACTTATTGCTTTAGCCGAAGATATATAGGGGTGATTGGACTCCAGGCATTGATATAACATTGTGCATTGCACGTTTAGATTACTCAATTTTTATTTCTATCAATTAACTCGATTTAATTTATTGTTCAATTATCTTTATTTCAATTGCATTTATATTGTAAAGGGTAGACAAAACTTGAATTAATTATGTTTCTTGTGATGTCATTATTAATGATAGTTTGGTTACACCATAAGCATTCAATTAGGATTATTGAGTAACAATGCAAGAAAATAAATTGAAAAAGATCAGGCTTCTCAAGGTGTAAAAGTTCTAACATTTCTTATGATTTTACTACATGAGTTTATTTTGAGGAGAAAAGAAAAAAACTGTTAATTCAAAGCATTAATCCTGATTCTTTTTCAATTGACTTTCTAGCATTGTTGCTCAAAAACCTTAATTGAATGCTTGTGGTGTAACAAACTAGCATTAATAATGACATCACAAGAAATATAATTAATCAAACTCTTGTCTACCCTTTATAGTATGAATGCAATTGAAATAAAGATAATAGAACAATAAATCAATTTGAGGTAATTGATAAAAATAAAAATAGAGTAATGCCTGTTGATTCTCCACGTTCAAATGATAAAGATCTATGAAGAATTAAGATGGGTAAAAAGATTGATAGAAGAAATTATCAAGTCGTGTGTAATAAGGTAAATTCATATGGTTATTATATTGGTCAAAACACAACAACCATTCAGATGGCCACACATGGCAACTAGGATCAAATGATACTATCAGATGGGTTTAGAGACTCTCTAGAAGACCGAAGTAATGTTCAAACAAGATATCAATTTCTGTGGCCTTATACCTCATTTTGGACACACGCCTTACATGGAAAAAATTAGATAGTCAACTAACAGATATTATTGTGTGGTTAATATTCACCATCATTTTCTCCACAATCATCAATCACCATCACTGACCACCTCTGCTATCACAACCATCACCGCCATCACCATTGTCAACCACAATTACCATCGTCTACCACCAACCACATCTACCATCACAACCACCACCTTTGATAACCACTCTACTATTAATTGCTACCAGACTTGCCTCCTCACTAACTCCTTATTTTTAGTCGTTGTCACCGTCAACTATCACAAACACATCATCAACCACCACATATTCTAAAATCACCACCATCAACACCACTCACTGCTAATATGAACCAATTTCTCCATTGTAACCACCAACACCACTAAACACCATCATTATGACAGTCAACACAACACTACCTACCTCCACCACCAATATTATTACCACAATCATTACTGGCCACTAAAACCAACTATTACCATCACAACCACCACTACAAACCATCTCCACCATCACTAGAAAGCATAAGTGTTTCATTTTTTTTAATCAAATAATTATTTTATTTTATTTATTAAGTATTTTTAGATATTTAACTAATTTTTATTTAAATTGCATATTTATTATGTATATATAAATAAATTATGTATGTTCAGATGTTGAAAATAAATGATCATAATCATTCAATGTTCAGATATAGAGATAACTTCTTAATCATTCAGATGTGCATCCAGATTCATACGTCTTAATCTTAATAAAAGTAATATATTTTCTTCTTCTCTCTTCTTTAAAATCTGAGCTCATTCTTAATTGATAATATGTAAAAATATATATGGTATTAGAGCTCAGATCACGACTGTCACTCTCCGCCCTGGGCGAGACTAGCACTCGAGAACCATTGTTAGCCCCAAACGACCCTTGGCTTGACTTACTTACTCAGTGGAACACTCTATGCATATTTATAATGATCAATAGCACTATACTCACTTGAATAATAAAATACTAAGAATGCTTAAAAGTCAAACACTCAACTTGGCCAAAAGTGGCAACTCAAGTCTAACATAAGATAATGACAATGAAAAGACTAAAGAACTAACATCTAACTGTCTATGAAGCCTCTAAAACAACTGAGATGGTTGTCGGGGCAGGACCCCCGATCATCCTAACAAATGAAATACTGAAAAGAACTGAAAGCAATAAAAAAAAGTCCTACGAAATGCAAGAAGGCTCATCAACTGACTCTGAAGTGCTTAACTGGATCAATGATGCGCTGGATGCCGATTCTAGTTACATGTGTCTGCATCATAATAAGATGCAGGCCAACTGACATCAGTACATTGACTGTACGAGTATGCGAGGGGAATTCTAAAACAAGACATAAGCTTGAAAGGAATCTAAAGAACCTACTTGGCTCAACTCAACATAAATGAATTCATTTCAATATAAAGCAGTTTAAAATAAGTGCAATATAAAGAAAAACTGATTAAAACATAATGTCAATTCTCTGTATATGCAAAGATACATATAACTTTGAAATGTATGTAAAAATACAATAAACTGTATATATAAGAATACAATTACTTCTGTGGAATTTTCTTTAACCGACAACCATCACGTAAGAGCTATTGTGATGATACAACATTTTGCCTCACGCTGTCAGGGCCGTCCTATACCTTGCTGAGGGTATAAAACCTGAACTACTAAGTGGATCAACTAGTCTATGCTAAAAAATACTAAAGGAATCATCTAAAAAGTATGACCCTTTACTACCCATGATGGCTACATGGTTTATGGGGGTTGTGAGTTGTCTGAACTCTCCCTCATATCGGTGCTCAATACTACTCCCAAAAATGTGATATTAGTTCTTATGCTTTTTGAACTTATTTCTTTCTGTGATTTGAGATTAGTGCTCAAAAACTTAGCTAAAAGGCTATCTTGGAAATCAAAGTTTCCTCTTTTGCTTCATTTAGAAAGCGATTACTCTTTTCTGAAAACTAGCTCGAAGGCCTTTTGAAAAATCGAGGTTTCCTTTCTTGTTTAAATGTGAAAATATTTTAAACCCTTTAGGAATACATAGTCCCCATATAATTTTGAAGAAATGAACTTCAACTTTACTCTTTAATATTTACTCAACTTTAAGTCTTAAAACAAAGTTAAAACATTTGAAAAAGACTTTTGAAAAACTATAAGAACTTTTCTTGACTTGACTCTTACTTCTCTTGACTTTGATCTTAACTTTCCTTGAATTGGATTATGGATTCAAGGTTCATGATCTCATGTTTATGGATGATTTCATGATGTTTAGATGTACCTTAGAGTGTTGGAATCAACTAGAAAACATAGGTACATTGTTAAAGAACAAGTACTAAAAGGTGGAGAACGAATGGGGAGAACTGGCGTCCCTGGCGCTCTGAGAGGCGCGGGGCGCTAACCCTCAAAATTTAGAGAACAAGTTGGGGCGCGCTGGATGGTGCAACTCCCCAAGGGTGAAACTTTAGAAACCGTTTTGGGCGCGATGGCCCACCCCTTCCCTAAGCGTTTGACGACTTTTCTTGCTCCTTTTTCATCTCTAAACCCTCTAAACTTCAATGGTTCTTTCCCCATACACTTAAAAATCATTTTTACCCTCAATATACATCAGATTCTACTCGAAAAACACAACTAACAACATGAATCAATCTCAAGAAAACTCCAACAACATAACTCACAAGAATTCAAACGAATTTCATTAAGAACTTAAGGATTTACTTTCAAATCTAATAACTTTGCTGAAATTAAATCATGATTGGTGCATGGGTGAACTAACCCAACGCTATGTGATCTCACATACCTTGTAGGGATCACCCCCGACGAAATCCATAAGCTAAACTCGACGATCTTGACGAATCTTGCTTCTCTTCTTCTCTTCTACTTAGTCCTCTTCTTTTCTCTTTTCTCCAAACCCTAGCGTATTTTGGTAAAAGCGTAAACTAATCTAATTCTAATTAGACCCTAACTTAATTACCAAAAATGAAATAAAATAATTGGTCAAGGAAAAGACCAAACTACCCTTTCAAAATTCGGATTGGACTTTTCTTATTCCAACTGCCCAACTTTCCAAAGGGCATAACTCACTTATACCAACTCGAAATCGCGCAAACTCAGCGGCATTAGAAAGTTCATTCCAAGAGCTTTCCTACCATATCTAGAAGTACCTCTAAATAATGCTAAGTTAGAAGTTATGGCCATTTGAAGTTGGCCAAAACTCAACTTATTCTAACTTAACAAAATTTTCCAGATTTTCATTCTTTCCAAAAATGACTATTTCCAATTATTAGCTTCTTCCTAGTTATTTCAAATTGCGAGATGTTACAACGACTGTGAGATCAATTTTAGTTCAATGACATACAAACTTGAAGATTGACAATGCCAACGATAAAATTTGATCATAATTATGCTTCATTTCTACAACCGCCCAACACCATCAGAACTATTTTCATATAGACGCAGTTAGCAGGGTACGAAAATTAGTTAGTCTGGAGAAAGGCTATGCGCATTCAATTACTTGAAAAGAATAAGTTGGGAATTTAGATGGCGCCGGGAAGAAAGAGGATTTCGAAGCTTGGGCATCAATGGGATCAGTGTAATGCAGTCATTCAAGGATGGATCAGGAGCTCAATAACATCAAAATTGTAGACAAAAATTGTGTATACAACAAGTACAAAATCAAAATGGAAAAAACTACGTGGGTCTTTTGATTAGATTAATGCATCACAAATCTATCAATTGTACAAGGATATAGATAGTGCAGTTCAAGGAAATGATAGTATTGCCCTCGATTTCTCGAAATTCCAAAATCTATGAAATGAATTTTCTAGTATAATACCACCACCATATGACTATCATAGATACAAGGAATTTTGTGTTCATATGCATCAATAAAAATTGATGCAATTATTAATGAGATTAAATAAGACATATGATTAATTCAGAAGTCAGATTTTTATGACAAAATCAACCCCAAGTCTCAATAAGGCATATGTTACGCTAGGTGAGAGGGAGAGTCAAAGAGAAATGACCAGCTCTTCCATGAGTGAGGACATGATAGACCAAGTAGCACTTATTGAAAGAAAAGGAGAAAATTATGTATAGTAAAGGATCAACCTATCAACACTTTCATATGGGGAAGAAAAAACAAGAACCACAGAAAAATCAAAAACAATAATGTGATTTTTGCAAGCTGAAAAGGCACGTAAAGGGGACTGTTATAAAATAAATAACTATCCACTTGACTAAAAATTCAAGAAGAAATACAACATGAACATTTCCTATAATGTACACATTAAAAATGTGTATCCACATATGGTATCAAGAACCAAAGATAGAAAGAAAATGATGAACAAAATGACTACGTGAGAGCTTCCAAGGGCACCATACCTAAGAGATAAGAACACATGAAATATTATGCAAATGATGGACAAATATCCTTCACATCATGGTATGATGGTTAACATGGCAGGTATTGCAAATATTGCCCAAACTCATTTTATTAAATTAGAGGACATAAGTGGATAGTTGATTATGAGGCAACTATGGCTTCAAATATGAATATATTGATCAATGTGAAGTTGGTTAAATCAGATCATAATATAAGTGTTCATTTATCAAATGGTGGAGTGACTTTAGTAACACACCTAGGAAGCCATAAGACAACATAAACTAGAGAATTACAAAATTTTTTATTTTCCCCAAATTTTCAATAGAATCTATTGTAAGTATCAAAATTGACTATAGAACCCGTTGCTTTGTATCTTTCTATCCTAGATTCTTTCTATTTTAGGACCTCTCACTAAAAAATTGAAGGGAATTGATAAGGAGCAAGATGGGGTGTACTTGTTGGTTTCATAAGAATCAAGTAATTTTAGGAGTACCAGATAAAGAGTTTCTAATGTATTCACAACTCAAGGTGAAAATAAGGACATCGTGATGTGGCATAGAAGATTAGCTCATTCATCAATAGGATTAATAGAGAATCTTTTTGGATACACAATGAATGCTTGTAAAATTGTTTTAAATTGTTGTGAAATATGTCCATCCACTAGACATACTAGACTCCCTTTTGCTAATAGTGAGACTAGATTGTGTTTGCTTTATTGCATTTAGATGTATGTGATCCTTATAATACATAGACTTTTGATCGAAACAGGTTCTTTCTCACAATTATTAATGCTTCTTCAGAATTACTTGGATTTATTTGTTAAAATTCAAATGTGATGTGTTGATGGTTCTCAAACATTTTTTAAAAATGGTTCTTACTCAATTCAATATTTCAGTCTAAGGTGATAGGAAAAATAATGGTGGAGAATTTATAAGTGATTAAGTGAAAGTTTATTTCAAAGACCTAAGTATTATCATTATAGAACATGTGTTCATATTCCTCAACAAAATGGTGTAACTGAGAAAAAACACAGGCACTTATTAGAGATAGCAAGAGTGTTATTCCTCTTAAATTATGGGGATACTATATTCCTAGAGTTTCTTACATTATCAATATGTTAATCTCAGGTTCTCAATGGTAAATCACTTTATGAAGTTTTCTTTCGGAGAAAACCTTGTTTAACCATTAGATTGGTCGTGTTTTGCTAGCACATTGCCTAGAGTTGATAAATTTGCCCCTAGAGTTGTCAGAGCAGTGTTTAAGGGATACTCCAATGTGACTAGAGGGTACATATTATTTGACATGGCCAAACAAAGGTTTTTTTGTGAATAGAAATGTGATTTTTCATGAAACTAATTTCCCTTTGCAAATCTCTTCTGAAATTAGTAACATTGTTGTTCCTGATGTTTTTTTTGTTGATCCTAACACATCTTGATCTTGAACCTTATGACATCATTGCTCAATAGCCCACTCATTTTCTTCACCACCTCCTCTTCCGGTTCCACCTCAAAGGAATTCTATTAGAATCTCTAAAAAACCTCTCTAGTCATTAAACATTGTTACTTAACCTTCTGCTAGCTCGACTTTATATCCTCTCTCCAACTACGTTTCTTATGCCAATTTGTCCACTTCTCATCAGAAATATTTAGGTTCTTTCTTAGATATTCAAGAAACCTGTTCATACCAAGAGGCCATTACAAATAGAAGATTCCTATTGAATGCAGATGGGCATATTGGGTCAAATTAAAGTCCAATATTGGTATAGATAGGTTTAATTCTAGGTTAATTATACTCAGAGGGAAGGTATTGATTTTCATGAAACTTTCTCACTTATGATCAAGATGGCCACTGTGAGAGATGTTCTTTCTTTGGTTGTTTAATCTAGCTGGTCCATTCACCAATTAGATGTCTATAATGTTTTTGCAGGGTAATCTACATGAAGAAGTCTATATATAGCTGCTTGAGGGATTTTCTAGTCAAGGGGAGTCTATTGTGTGTAGACTTGTGTAATTCCTTTATGGGCTTAAGTAGGCAAGTAGATAGTGGAGTTCGAAGTTGTGTGAAGAATTACCTCAAATAGGTTTCCTCCAAAAATTATTTGGACCATTCATTATTCATCAAGAGACAAGGATCAAATATGGTAGTGGTATTGATTTATGTAGATGATATATTAGTCATATGAAGTAGTACAACCCTTACGGAACACACTAAAGATTCTCTACACAAGGTTTTTAAGATCAAAGATATTGGTGAACTTAAGTTTTTTTATGGTATGAAATTTAACAGGTCTGGAAAAGAAATTATAGTCAATTAGAGAAAAAATTGCACTAGAGATCATTTCATGCAAGGCAAGAAAGTGTTAAACTATCTTAGACACCACGTAAGGCAAATATGAAGAAGTTGACTACACAAGAGCAAGATGGTTTAACAAGGAGATCAGATGATGAGTCTTTTGAAAACAAAGAACAATACCAATGTTTGATAGAAAAATGTCACGACCTAGACCATCGTGATTGGCACCCACATTAATCCTTTGGTGGGAGAACCATTAATACTAATTAGCTAACCAAGAACTACACAACTTAATCAAAATAAGACATTTAAAGATACGAAAGCAGATTTAAATGCTAAGGAAAAGAAATAGAGTTCCCATAAACTCCAAAAGACTAACAAAACAATGCGGAAGTAACGCCTAGAACCTGAAAGTCAATGTACCAAAATTATAACAAGAACCATAAGTCTAAACAAGAAGGGGTACAACCCCTAAAATTTCATACGAATAACTAAATAGAAAGTCTAAGTCCGAAATGTGGACATAAACAGAAAGAGAACTCATGGCAACTCGAAAGAACTAGCTCACCCTTGAATTCGAAACGATCACTGATCTTCTAAACGAGGTCTGTCAATAGCCGCCTAAGATGCCATGTACTCAACAAAGATAGAGATGTGCAGTATTAATACACAACCACAGTGTACTGGTAGGATCACACAGTTATCCCGTTAAGTGCAACATACATAAGCCATTACAACATAATAATAACATGCATACACCGAACATATACAATATCAACATTATTTATAAACAACGTACAATTTCATAATTCTCAAGATATACAGTTATGTCAAGTCAATGGTCCTCTCATGGAACCCAAACCCAAACTGTTAGTGTACCGATTCGTGGTACACAAACCAATGCTTATGCCAAAATATGGTAATCGATCCCATAATTACGCCGAAACATGGCAATACATCCAAGTTTGTCTGTCGGAACGCAACACCCGATCCATTCAACAAGCCACAATCACAATCACAAGTATTTTCTCAAATCATACAATCAAGTCATGATTTATGACATTCATCATTTACTATTAGTGTGATCAATAATGCAACATTCGCATACATACATATATTATACTAAAGCAAGAACAAACATACATCACACAACATGAAATAACAACAATCACCTACCTCAAACAAAGCTTGAATCCCCAAAGAAACTTGATCATTCCCTTCTCTAATTCTTTCCGCTTGTTCTTGGTCTACAAACAATCATAATAACACGGGAATCAATAAACAATGTCTAATTACCCAGATTAAAGTCAACACTATCAACCCTAGATCAAACTCAAGATCCAAATATATAAAATTAGGGCTTTTCCCACTATCCAAACAATTCTAAAACCCTTCCACAACAATAATCACCCAAGAAACTAAGTTCTACAGATCGAAAAATGGATTTGGGGAGTGAAAACCTTACCTTTAGCCTCAAGAATGGTGGAAAACTGTCAATAAAACACCTGGGATCGTTCCTTAGCTCTCAAAGTTGAAAAGTGCAGCATAAAACATTTTTGGGGTTTATTTTCAACTTAAGTCGTGCCTATCCCGCCACAACGGTCCTCGTCCTTCTACAATGGCCCCATCGTGGTGGTAAAATCCCGCCTTAGCAGCTTGCACGGAAACAGTGAGTAAATTTAAGAATTCCAAAACCCCCATTTAACAACACACCTTCATCTCATGACACTCAGAAACTACCCTCTTAAGCTAAGATCGATTTCGGGAGTTCTACTTACCTGAATTCAATTCTATAAAGTCGTACGGGTTTCTTAACGTCTTAGTTATGTACTCATGTAAAAAAATTCATAATTAGATCCCCCATTTATTACCAAATTTTCCTATACCTCACTGACTCCGATTTCGTCCAAATCTGGACTAGGTTGAGAAATTTCAAGTTACTACCAAAAATTTTTTCGACCCAAAGTTTTTCCCCGTTGGCTGTTCTACAACAACGGGAACAAGTCATTACAATAGATACCAATTTATCCATTACTCGTCCCCAAGTGACAAACTTAGGAAAAAATAAGCTAAAGAAGGAATGTAGTAGTACCTGAATCGACGAACAATTGGAGATACTTGTCTCGCATGTCCTTCTCGGTTTCCCAAGTAGCTTCCTCAACTGGATGATGCTTCCATTGAACTTTCACAGACTTAATCTCCTTGTTCTTAGCTTCTGATCACGATCAAGAATTGCAATTGGTTCCTTCTCATATTGAAAGTCTTTGTCTAACAAAATTGAATCCCATTTTATGATGTAATACCCGTCACCATGATACCTCTTCAACATGGACACATAAAATATCGGATGAACTCCCGATAGGTTAGATGGTAAAGCCAATCTATAACCCACTGGCCTTACACATTCAAGAATCTCAAAGGGACCAATGTATCACAGACTTAACTTGACCTTCTTGCCAAATCTCATCACCCCTTTCATGGGTGACACCTTAAGAAGAACATTCTTACCAGTCTAAAATGTCATGTCTCTTACCTTATGGTCTGCATACTACTTTTGCCTACTCTGGGCCGCTAAAAGCTTAGCTTGGATGCTTCTCACCTTATCTTGAGCATCCTTCACTAAATCAACCCCCAAAGGTTTCACATCTCCAGCCTCAAACCATCCAACGGGTGATCTACATCCCCTCTCATAAAGTGCCTCAAATGCTGTCATATCAATGCTGAAGTAATAACTATTATTATAGGAGAGCTCACACAACGGTAGGAATTTATCTCAATGTCCTCCAAAATCAATCACACATGCCTCAACATGTCTTCTAACACTTGGATAGTCCTCTCTGATTTCCGTCCAACTGTGGATGGAAAGTTGTACTAAAAGTGAGTTGTGTGCCCAATTCATCATGTAACTTTCTCCAAAACTTAGAGGTAAATTGCGTACCACAGTCTGAGATGATAGAAAGGGACATCCCATGCAACCTGACTATCTCTTTCACAAAAACCTTAGCCAATTGTTCAACATTATACTCTATTCTGACCGGAATAAAATGGACTGACTTAGTCAATCTGTCAATCACTACCCAAATAGAATCAAACTTCCCCAAAGTCTTGGGAAGACCAACCACAAAATCCATGGCTATCATTTCCCAATTCCATTCCGAAATTGACATTCTCTGGAGCAAACCTACAGGCCTTTGATGTTCATACTTTACTTGTTGGCAATTTTGACACTTAGCCACAAACTCCGCTATATCCTTCTTCATGCCCGGCCACTAATAAATTCGCTTTAAATCTTGATACATCTTGGTCACACCCGGATGAATGGAATATCTCGAACCATGAGATTCTGTCAACAATTTCTGAATCAAGTCATCAACTCAAGGAACACAAATCCTTCCTTTAAAGGTGAGCACACTTCCGCATCAAGAGTGTCCTTTTGTGCCTTACCAATCGCAGTCTTTTTCTTAAGTTCATTCAAATTTTCATCCTCAAATTATTTGGCCTTGATATCTTCAATAAACGTGGCCCTTACTTTAATGCTAGCTAACACCCACCTTTCTCTGAGATGCCTAACTTCACGAACTTAGACTCTAAGGTCTGAATTTCCTTAGCCAAAGGTCGGTTGTGTACACTCAAGCAAGCTAGACTACCCATACTCACCGATTTTGGACTCAAAGAGTCTGCCACTATATTAGCCTTACCCAGATGGTATTGAATGGTCACATCATAATCCTTGAGTAACTCCATCCACCTTCGCTGTCTCAAATTCAGATCCTTTTGAGTGAACACATGCTGCAAACTACGATGATCAGTAAACACCTCACACTTAACCCTGTAAAGATAATTCTGCCAGATCTTAAAGTAAACACTACCGTTGCCAACTCCAAATCATTTATTGGATAATTCCTCTCATGCACCTTTAATTGTCGTGATGCGTAGGCTATGGCATTCTTATCCTGCATTAACACCACACCTAAACCCAAATGTGAATCATCACAACAAATAATAAACTATTTACCTTCAATCGATAGTGCTAGAATATGTGTTGTGGTCAAGGAGGTCTTGAGCTTTTGAAAGCTCTCCTCACATTTTTCAGTCCATTCAAATGATATCTCCTTTTTTGTCAAATTTTTCAAGTGCGTGGCTATAGAATAAAAGTTCTTCAAAAATCAATGATAGTAGCTAGAGATCCCCCACAAAACTCCTAACTTCCATCACAGAGTTAGGCTGAACCCAATTCTTAACCGCCTCAATCTTTTGGAGATCTACCATTACCCCTACTTTTGAGACTACATGCCCCAAAAATGCAATCGAAGTCAATCAAAATTCACACTTAGAAAATTTTGCATACAACCTTTGTTTCCCAAGAACACCCAGAACAATATGAAGATAGTCGGCATGCTCTTCCTCACTTTTCAAATAGATCAAAATGTTGCCAATAAAGATGATAACAAACGAATCAAGAGATGGCTTGAGCACATCATTCATCAAACTCATAAAGGTTGCAGACACATTTGTCAACCCAAACGACATAACTAGAAACTCATAGTACCCATAGCGGATTTTAAACGCCGTCTTGGGCACATCTTCAGGCCTAATCTTTAACTGATGGTAGCTAGACATTAGATCAATCTTAGAGAAAATGGATGCACCTTGCAATTGGTCAAAAAGATCATCTATTCGAGGTAGTAGATACGTGTTTTGAATGGTGACCCTATTCAATTGTCGGTAATCTATATGCATCATCATACTACCATCCTTTTTCTTAACAAACAAAACTGGAGCACCCCATGAGGAAACACTAGGACGAATGACTCCTTTATCAAGAAGTTCTTATATTTGAGCCTTAAGCTCTCTTAATTTTGCTGGATCCATTCGATAGGGAAGGATGGAAATGGGATGAGTATCAGGTTCTAAATCAATGCAAAAATCTATATCTCTATCCGGAGGCATACCAGGCAAATCATTAGGAAACACTTTTCTAAATTATGACACCACTGGGATAGACTCAATAGAAGGAGACTCAACCTCAACATCCCGAATATGAGCCAAATAAGCCAACAATCCTCCCTTACTAGTTTCCTAGCCCGAATGGAAGATATGATCTTAGCTTGCTTAGGCATGTACAACCTTTCCCACTCTAACTTTTCCCTTCTCGAAATTTCTAGAGTTACAGACATAGTACTACAATTAACAATGTAATAGGGGCATAACCAAGTCATGCCTAAGCTATATCAAAGTCAACTATAACCAAATCACTAAATCAGCCCAAGTTTAAAAACCCATAAACAAACTAAGACAAGCACGATAGACATGGGTGAATTTGACAGACTCTCCAACTGGGGTAGAAATACGGATGGGGGCATCAAGTATATCACAAATCATAGCAAATTCTGAGGTAAATCGCACGAAAACATAAGAATAAGTAGAACCGGGATCAAATAACACATTACCCATTCGGTCACAGACAAGAATTATGCATGTGATCGTTGTGTCAGACGCCTCTGCTGGTCTTACCCAAAAAAGCATAACACTGAGCCCTATCATCATGACGGGTGACTTCCCTGCCTGGCTGCACTGTACCTCTGTCTGCGTTACCATTTCCCCTACCTCCGCGGCCTCACTGATTTCTTCCTCGCCCACCTTGTGGACGCCCTCGACCATTATTACCATTTTCTGCGGGTACCAGTGCTCTAGATTGCTATTGCGCGGAATCCAACATGCGCGGGTGGAGGCAATCTCTCCTTATATACCCAGGTTCTCTATAGTTGTAACATGTACGATCAAAAGATGGCCTGCAACCCGTCGAAGGTGCGGTTCCCTGGCTATCCTGAATAAAATTCTGAGGTAGAGTTTCGGAGTAATTACCTGTAGAAGTTGGCATAGCGGACTGAATTGGCTGGGCTGCAAGTGTTGGCCTCTCTAAACCTCTAGAATAAGATCCCTGAAAGTTGCCTGAATTTTTGGTTTTCTTAGCCAATGCCTTAGCCTCACCGTCTCACCTCACCCCTTCCACTTTCTTCACAAAGTCTGTTACCTCATTGAAGCTTTTTCCTGCAGAGGTCATATGAACGGACAGTAACTGCAACCCCTTAACAAATAGACAAATCATCTCTTCCTCAGTAGTCACCAATTGCGTAGCATATCTAGACAAGGCATGAAACTTGGCCTCATAAGTAGCCACATACATACCACATTGCTTCAAAACCATGAACTCATCCTTCTTACGATATCTTAAAGTCCGAGGCACATACTTCTCTAAGAACAGAGCATGAAACTGGGTCAAGTGAGTGGACGTAAAACTGAAGATCTGCATTCAACATAAGCTCTCCACCACTGCTTAGCCTCACCTTGAAGCTGAAAAGTCACAAACTCAACTTCATGCTGATGGAAAATTCCCAACCTGTGAAGCATCTCATAGTAATCTAGGATGAACTTATATGCGTCCTCACTCTCTGTACCATGGAAAACAGGCGGTTTCAACTTCAAGAACTTAGTCAACATTTCATGCTCATTACCAGTCATAACAGTACCCAACAAAGAATGGAAGAAAGCATCATTACCTACAGTTCCACCCACCTTGGAGACAGTGATAGCAATAGGGGGATTGACGAGAGCTTGAGCTGTTTGAACAGAGGGAAACACTCCAGGACCAACCAATCCTTTCAAGAACGACATAATCTGTTGAGCTAACATTGGGTCTAAGGGAGGAATACCTGTAGTCTCAGCCTGTACCTCTTCTCTTGTCCAACATTCTCTTCCTCCTCAACCTCTATATTCTTCTCTACCTCTTCATAGTGCGCATGAGGGGCCTCATTTCTAAGAGCATCTCCAACTGGTGCTCCATCCCTAGTAGGTGCCACCCTTCCTCGGCCTATACCCCTAGTTCTTCCTCTACCCCTACCTCAATCGCGACCTCTTGCTGCAGATTTATTAGCTGGAGCGTTAACGTGAGTTACGGGTCTGACGTCGTTGAACCTAGTGTTAACCATTTGGGACAGAAGAGTGAAGGAGGTTAGATATCAATTTGAATCGCCAGATACCAATTGGAATCAAGTTATAGCACGAAAGAAGACAAGAGAAACATAGAGATTTCCTAAAGTCCTCCTCTCGAAGAAAAGTACAGACGTCTCTGTACTGTTCCGCACGACTCTACTAGACTCGTTTTGATACATCGAGATCAACGAACCTATGCTCTAATACCAACTTTGTCACGACCCAGACCATCGTGATTGACACCCACACTAACCCTCTGGTGGAAAAACCATTTATACTAATTAGCTAACCAAGAACTACACAACTTAATCAAAACTAAGGCATTTAAAGATACAGAAGCAGGTTTAAATACTAAGGAAAAGAAATAGAGTTCCCATAAACTCTAAAAGTCTAACAAAACAATGCGGAAGTAACGCTTAGAACCTGAAAGTCAATGTACCAAAACTCTAACAAGAACCATAAGTCTAAACAAGAAGGGGTACAACCCCTAAACTATCATACGAATAACTAACTCGAAAGTCTAAGTTCGAAATGTGGATAAAAAAAAAAGAACTCATGGCAGCCCAGAATAACTGACTCACCCTTAAATACGAAACGATCACTGATCTTCCAAGCGAGGTCTATCAATAGACGCCTAAAAATGCCCTATACTCAACAAAAAAGATCAAGTGCAGTATCAAGAGCAAGTGCAATATCAGTACACAACCATAATGTACTGGTAGGATCACACAACTATCCCACTAAGTGCAACATACATAAGCCATTACAACATAATAATAACATGCATACACCGAACATATACAATATCAACATTATTTATGAATAACATACAATTTCACAATTCTCAAGATATACAGTTTGTCAAGTCAATGGTCCTCTCATGGAACCCAAACTCAAACTGTTAGTGTACCGGTTCGTGGTACCCGATCCAATGCTTATGTCGGAACGTGGCAACCGATCCCATTTTTATGCCAGAATGTGGCAACCGATCCAAGTTAGTGTGTCAAAACGCAACACCCGATCCATTCAACAAGTTACAATCACAATCACAAGTATTTTCTTAAAGCATACAATCAAGTCATGATTCATGACATTCATCATTCATATATCCTCATTTACAATAAGTGTGATCAATAATACAACATTCGCATACATACATGTATTATAATGAACCGAGAACAAACATACATCACACAACATGAAATCACAACCATCACCTACCTCAAATAAAGCTTGAATCCCCTAAGAAACTTGATCCTTCCCTTTTCTGATTCTTTCTGCTTGTTCTTGATCTACAAACAATCATAATAACACGGGAATCAATAAATGATGTCTAATTACCCGGATTAAAGTCAACACTATCAACCCTTGATCAAACCCATGATCCCAATATCCAAAATTAAGGCTTTTCCCACCATCCAAACAGTTCCAAAACCTTTCCCTAACAATAATCACCTAAGAAACTAAGTTCTACGGATTGAAAAATGGATTCGGAGAGTGAAAACCTTACCTTTAGCCTCCAGAATGGTGGAAAACAATCAATAAAACACCTGGGGTCGTTCCTTAGATCTCAAAGTCGAAAAGTGCAGCATAAAACGTTTTGGGGTTTATTTTCGACTTAAGTCGCGCATGTTCCGCCACAGCGGTTCTCACCCCGTTACAGCGGCCCCGCCCTGGTGGGAAAATCCTGCCTTAGTGGCTTGCACGGAAACAGTTAGAAAATTTAAGAATTCCCAAACTCTCATTTAACAACACACCTTCATCCCATGACACTCAGAAACTACTCTCTCACGCTACGATCGATTTCGGGAGTTCTACTCGCCCAAATTCAATTCTATAAAGTCGTATGGGTTCCTTAACGTCTTAGCTATGTACTTATGTACTCATGTAATCAAATTCAAAATTAGATCTCCCATTTTTTACCAGATTTCCCTAGACCTCACTGACTCCAATTTCGTCCAAATCTGGACTAGGTTGAAAATTTTCAAGTTACTACCAAAAAGTTGTCCGACCCAAAGTTTTTCCCCATTGGCTTTTCTATAACAACAGGAACCAATCGTTACAAAAAATTTTATATTTGACATTAAAAAATGCCAGATATAGCTTTTTCAATTCAAACACTTAGCTAGTTATTGCACCAACCAAAGAAGTCACATTAGAGGCAACACTCAGAGTGTTGAGATATGTTAAAAGAGAATCAGGACTTGAGATCTTACTGAGTAGCAATAAAATAAATATGTTGAGTGTTTTCTGTGATGCAAATTGGGCATCATGTCTTAATACTAGAAGATCAGTCTCAGGTTTTTTGGTCTAGCATGGTGACTCCTTGATACCATGGAAATTCAATAAGCAAAATATAATTTCTAGAATTTCAGCACATAGAATATATGGGTATGAAAAATGCAGTGTCTGAAGTGGTATGGCTTACTTCTTTGTTGAAGGAAGATTTAGTAGGCAAGCTAGGTGTGTTTGAATTGCTTTGTCTTCAGTGTACCCTGGTTTCGTCAGTCTCACTCGCTCGCTTGCTGAAAAGACTGGGACTAGATTGATAGAGCACAGAGCATCTGCTCGAATGTTTTTGCACCCACAAGTTTGAGGGGGAGTAATGACACATGACTAACTTGATAATAATGTGTAGAAGGGCATTTGAGTAATTCACAGTTAAGTTTGTTAAACTAGTTGGTTAGTTGTAGAAATGCAGTTAATGGTTGTTAGGAATAATGGTGTATATATGTGCACCTGATACACTGTAATGAGTCGGTTTCTAGTTTTAGAAATAAGGTCAATATACTCTCCTCTTCTTCTCTCTTCTTTAATATCTGAACTGATCCTTAATGGATTGTATGTGAAAACTGACAATTTGGATGCGGGCTTTACAACTAGTTTTTTGAAGTTATAAAAAGCTACAAGGGAGAGATATTACCCCTTACCAACTGAGAAAATCGAATAGCATATACAGTATTAATTTTTTTTAACAAAAAATGTTCAATTGATCACTCATCATGATATGTGGCTACGCCACTCGCAAAGATAGGTGAGCTAATAGCGCAATTGATCACTCTATTGTTTGTTATAAAAAGAGTCTTTACTTGATTGACTCCCTAAAAAAATGAGAATGTAAAAGACAATAGATGTAGAAAAGGGGACAGGGGCATTGGTTTTTTATTTGCAACTTTTAATTTGACCTCATTTCATATTTATGTTGTCAGTTTCAGGTGTGTACTAGTAAACACTTAAACTTTATAAAGTTAAACAACTAGACAAATGAGTCCTATGTGACATAATACATGTAGGACACCATGTAGGACACAAATTATCATGCAGTATGTCACGCAGTGGCGGAGCCACCTTACTATTAGGGGGTTCATCCGAACCCCCTTCGTTGGAAAATCATACAATATATACATGGTTAAAATAATTTTTTAGGTATATATAATAGATGTCGAACCCCCTTCGGCTACTTCATGTGTCTATTTTTTCAGATTTTGAACCCCCTTAATGAAAATCCTTGCTCCGCCACTGATGTCACGTGGGACGATTGTATCTATTTGTTCAACTTTATACAAGTTTAGATGTCTACTTATATACACTCAAAATTAAATGATACAAATGTAAGTTAAGACCAAGTTAAAGTAGGTATTATGCTTTTTTTTTCACTTATAAAATACTGTAAAGAGGATTGAGAAAGACTAGTAAGATAATGATTACGACAATCAGTGAACTTAATGGTTCTTTCATTTTTTTAAAAACACATCAAATTTGAATACGAGAAGTCCTTCTCAGATATTAATAATAAAATAAATAAATAAAGCGTCAAAAATATTTTTAGTTTACGTAAGATTAAATAAAAATATCATCCGTAAATAGTTTGATCTAAAAGATCTTTATTGTCAAAACTTAGATCCAAAATATCTCGGTCGTTAAAATTTTGATCCAAAAATATCCTTATTACTACCTTTGGGTCAAAATGTCTAATAAAATATTATTTTTAAAAACAATTCTTTTAAAATTCTTTTAACTAATATAAAAAGTGGAAAATAATTTTTTTTTGTCTTTTTAATCTCTGTTTATCAATTAAAATAGTACTACAAAACATATTTTTTAAATTGATAATAAAGGTCATCTATATAAGATAAAAGTAACCTCATTATTAATTTTCATTTTGATAAGGATTAAAAAAATTCTAATAAAAAATAGAAAATATTTTTATTTGTTAATTTTTTTCAAATTAAAATAAAAATTAGGATAAACACTTGCTAATATATCCTTGATTGTATATTCAATATGAGAAAAAGTGTCAATAATAACTCCATCAATGGTATTTGAAGATATTTTAAATTCAATATGAAAAAAAGTGTCAATAATAACTCCATCAATGGTATTTGAAGATATTTTATAATTTGAATTAATGTAAAAAATATTTTTGTTTTATGGCATCATGATTGTTCCATCTTAACTTTAAACCCAATGATTATATTAGCAATTGAGAAACAAAAATATTTTTTATTTTATTGGGCAAAAGATTTTATCATTATTTAAATAAAAATTAATGATGAATTATTGTGATCTTATATATATGAAAATTAATGATGGATTATAGTATTTTTTTTATATGAAAATTAATGATGGATTATAGTATTTTTTTTTATTAGGAAAAGAATATGTTGAAAAAGAAAAAAATAGTTACATATAGAAAAAAAGACATTTTTCTCCAAAAGTTACTAAAAGTCATTGTTGAACCAAAATATTTTCGAATCATGCTATTAAAGAATGACATTTTTATTCAATTTTATATAATTTAAGGATATGTTTTATTCTTTTCCGTAAAATTAAAGTAGGAGTGATTTTCCACGAAGATGGAAGGAGATGATTTTGGAATTGAAAAATCTTGAAGAAATCCAGAAAGTTAAAGACAACATCATCAAAAGCAAAGAATATATAATAAGGTTAAATTCTTGGAATATGTCTATCAAAAAAGATGGGTTGTTAGTGAAAGCCATTATTGTTGAGGACACTAGCTAGCAAGAAATCCTCACCCACAACCCTCCAATTCAGAAAGAAAAAAAATATACTATTATTATATAAAATAAAATAAAACAAAGTACTACTATTAGTAAAATGGTGTAGAAATAAATTTTCCGCTGACAAATAAGTATTTGTCTTTGGAGGACCTAAAAGATTGTGACTTGATGATGGAAGATTCCAAGAAGGAAACAAAAGGGTCACAGTGATGGCACATTATATTGAATCTGCCGATGACCAGTATTAATAACTCCTCATGATACACAATATGTTAGTCACAATCAATCCATTGTCATGTAAACTCAAAGCTTTTCCTCCTCATTTTCATATTCATGTTAGTGGTCCTCAATATAATATAGACATTTGTCATGACCCGCCAGTTTGTCATATCATTAAAGCATAAGTGAGCTAGCCTTCGTGGGAAGAACCTGGAGTCTTGGAAAGGTTTGGAGAAGACTCTAGAATATTCAAAAAGATTTCTTGGAAAATCTTAGAAAACTCTAGGCTTGTTAAGATTTCTAGAAGACATACCTATTTGTAAATATATAAGGACTTGTGTAGCCCCTAGGTGTGTAGTATAAATAGAGGGACATTCATTTGTAAATCAACCAAGCAAAAGCAAGCAATCTTTCAAAGCAATAAAAAAGTCTTCTTACAAACTCTCTTGTGTCTTTCTTCATTCTCTTAGCGATCTAAGTTTGAAAAGGCATACTTGAATTTACAAGATTGTGAAGGAATCGTGAGTAAGTTATCGAGTGTCGCACGAAGTGTTAGTTAAAGTCTAAGCTTGTGACAAAGTGGTATTAGAGCGAGGTTTATACTAAAGGTATGACTAATGAGGGCGACATCAATGCAGCTAGCACCACCAAAGTTAGGAAGAATGGTGGAAAGAAGAATCGAAATAGAATGAAGTACCTTAAGAGTAACGAGGAATTATTACTCGACCCTACACCAAGCGAAGTACTAACATCTCACCCACTTTCGACCATTAAAGCGAGTGACGATAAACGTGGTGAGGAACCCATTGAAGTCACCCCTGGAGAAGAGTGGATCACGAGGGTTGACACTGCGAGGTAGGCTGTGAAGATCTTAGCCAAGCGCTTGAACGAGGTCGATAGTAAGTTCAAGACTCTTGAGGACTTCACCTTTAAGGAGAATGAAAACATCCGCAAGGAGCTGGAAGGGCGCTAGCATGAAGAATATGAGATGAAGAAATCAATCACTTCCTTGGAGTGTCAGCTCACCGATGCACTAAGCACAATTGAAGCCATGAGAGCCAAGATGAAAACACTCAAAGAGGTCATTGAAGTTGGAAGATCTTCGTTGTTCGACAGAGATATGGAGGCTAAGGTTGAGGCTCCCAAACCACTAATGTTCAAAAGTGTTCATGATGCACAAGAGGTGGAAAACTTCTTTAAGAACTTGGAGAATTACTACAAGTGCAACATGGTGAATAGCAACAAGAACAAGATCAACACTATCATATTGTACCTCTCTGAGATGTCCATGCTACGGTGGAGGCATAAAGAGTCCGAGTTAGGGAAGAAGTTTTGCACTATCAACTCTTGGGAGCAATTTCAAAAAGATTTCAAGAAGACCTTCTTCCCAGCAACGTCATCTATAAGGCAAAGCGTAAGTTTAGGGAGCTAAAGTAAAATAGCAGCATACGAGCATACGTGAAGGAGTTCACCGCCCTCACTCTTCAGATTCCCAATTTCACAAATGAAGATATGATATTCCACTTCATGGGCGGGTTGCCAAATTGGACCAAGACGGAGTTGGAATGACGACATGTCAGGACTATAAATGAGGCCATCACGTAAATCGAAGCTTTAACCGTCTTCTGGCATGACAAGCATGACAAAGGAAATGAAAATGAGACAAGAAATAGTCATGCCAAAGTAGGGGGAGATCGTGGCAGAAGCAAGGAGAAATAACCACATCCCAAGAAACACGACTCCTACAAATTGAACGGTAAGCAGTTTGGATATTTGAACTATACCGAGAGAAAGACGTAAACTACAAAGGGGAATGAATGCTATAGATGTTGTGGACCGCATTTGCTATGTCAGATACCTGAAATAAAGACCATTGGTTCTATTTTGCGTGAGAGAAAGGAGAAGGATGCACAAAAACAAGACTCGAGCACAATGCAGTTGGGCATGGTTAGACTATATGGAGCTATTGCCAAGGAGTCGATGAAGACAGAAGAATAAAACACACAATATGTAGACATCTCCATCAACGAACAACCAACCCATGCCATGGTAGACTTCGGTGAAGAGGCTAAAATTATGACCAAGACAGTAACAATGAGATTTGGGCTGAGTTACAATCCAAGCAACACCCACCTCAAGATGGTCAATACACCACTGACTTTCATGTGTGGATTCGCCCATGGATTAAGCATCACACTAGGCAAGTGGCAAGGTAAGACTAACTATAGTTTCGATCCCCTAGGTATCTTTGATATCATTCTCAGGTAGGAAATTTTCTAAAAATGTCACGCGATGATCGATCCCTACCTCCAACATATCTGGGTCATGGAACGAGAAGGATCATGCATGGTGCCTTTAGTGAAGGCGCCAAAGACGAAAGGACAAGACTAATTATCAACCATGCAGCTTGTGAAGGCCTAAGAAAAGGGAACCAATGTTTATAGCCACCATTGTAAGTTTGGAAGAAGACAATGGTTCTGAGGGGTCATTTCTACCAATCAAAGAAAAGGTTCTAGAAGAGAACAAAGATGTGATGTTGGAAGAGTTGTCGAGGCACTTACCTCCTAGGTGATTGGTAAACCATAAGATCGAGTTGGATCTTGGAGAAAAACCACCTACACATTCCCCATATCGCATGGCTCCACCTGAGTTAGAGGAGCCGAAAAAGCAATTAAGAGAGTTACTCGAAGCCGGTCATATTCGTCTGTCGAAAGCACCCTATGGAGTGATTACCGCCTAATTTTTACAATTTTATAGAAACTCAACCCCACAGAAACCATATGACACTACAACATCCCACGTAGCCAAGAATATATAGAGAGAAACTCCACTGACGAAGCCATTACATAAAACATTTTCCCCTAACCGAGCTGAACCTCGTTATAGAGGATCTACTGTCACTATAGAGTTTTTAATATAGTAGATGCCCAGCTTCTATAGAGGCTTGTTGATATTAGAAACGGGACTAGGAGAGAGGCTAGGAATGGGTTTCTATTCCCACTGCCCTTTTGAATCTCTTAAACTTACATTTTTCTCTCTTGATCACTCTATCTAAAGCGTCAAAACTAAGGTAACAATAGCTCCCTCTACTCTTGTTACGTCATTATGTAAATAAAGGATATTGCATGCTAGAAATTGATAAGGTAGAATGGAGCTTTGGATTGATATTTTGACTTTAGAATTTTTACACTTGATTGATGAAATTATTGGAGCATGGGGCTTCCCCTCATGTTTACAATGCTACTACAACATTGTGGGTGTAAGGATTATGGAAAATAGGGTGAAAACGGGTCCAAAATGGTAAGGAAAGTTGAAAGGTTATTCTTGGGTAGGACATAGATTCGGGCAAGATTAGGAGTTGGAATGTCTAAATGCTCGCATATTTTGGTAGTAAGATAGTTTAGGGATACTGATGTGCAATAAATTTGATAAATGAGACTTCTGGTCTAAGGGGTATCAATGACACACCCATTTGCAAGTTGGGACGATAAAGGTTGTTATAGCGGTCTTTCTTCTTGATATAGCGAATACCACTATAGCATACGAGTTTCCGCCATAGAGACCCTACTATAGCGGGACGTAACCCACTATAGTGAGAGGCTACGAGCAGTAGCTTTTCAATTCTACCAAAGATAAATTTTGCTTTTGAAGGTTTTGTTTAGGAGATTTTATGGTTTACAACCCAAAAAAACATGTATTTCTTAATTCAATCAATCAAATGGTTGCCAACTAGGAACAAAACTATCCTTACATAAAGTTCCTAACCAAGCTAGTCAGGAGCGGTTCAAGGAATTCCAAAAGATGGGCTTCTATTTTGGGAGGTATTTTAGCATGTGAAAAGCATAGAAGAAAGCATAGGCTTTCTACAACCGGCTTCAGGAGTTTGGTTAGGCCCCACTGGTTAAAGCTTTTTGTGATGCTCTCTCTAGGTGAGAGAGTTATATGTCTTTCTCCCATCAGTTTTTTGGGATTACCCGCAACCTTTCCTTCACATTTGAGAGGTGATGGTCCTCGTGGATGTTCATATGGCGAATGAGGTCCAGGGAGTGTCAAACATTCCTAACAATGATTCAAGACCAAGTTGAAGAGAAGGCTATGGGATTTAGTGGTTAGTGACGCATTCTAGGGTAAGGTCTATTGGCCTAGTACCAAGGGTATCACTAGTGCTTATTTTTCTATAGATGCACGGAGGTGGCTTGCACTGGTAGGTTAGAGGATTCGTCCACTTGACAATCTCATCGATGTGACTTATCCCCAGGCTCTGGTGGTGTCTTACTCTATCAGGGGATCTAGGTGAACATGGGGTCGCAGATAGTGTTCGAATGACAGGATTTTACACGGGTAGCAAGATGGACCTGTTCCTCCCTTTATTGGTGTCCTCACTTTGTAGATGAGTGCGGGTGCCTAAGGATGATATTTATCGAATAGAGGTAATGAACCCCCAATTCAACCCCCTATTGGTGAGGAAGTTGTCTCTCCTCGAGCAAAAATAAATGAGGGTAGATGAGGCTAGGAACAGTTGTGCCATAGCAGGTTCATGTGAGGAAAAGGATGTAGATGTTGAGGGTGATGACCCTCCTTCCTAGTCCTAGCACCCATTTTCTGGCATCCGCATGGAGGAGGACTTAGTTGTTACCTAGAGGGATGTAGGAGGTGCCATTACCAGAGCCACAGTACCTTCCCCCACTGCCCATGAGAATGAGATGCTTCGCTGGCAGGTAAATTGGGATAGAAGGAAAAACCAGGAGCAGGACCGCTTAATTATTAGGATGTAAAAGTCATCAATGTCAATTTTACCTGTGTTTTCCCCAAAAGGAGATTTACACCCTTGACCTAGAGGACTTTTGGGGGTTTCCCTTCTTGAGCAAGCCATGGACTGGCAAGCGGGCCTCAGAGGATCTCTCACCCGATTAGGACACTCCACATTCTCTTTGGATATGTTAAACTAGCCTTAGGTTTTGCCCCGTTTGGTCTTGAAAATGTCTTTTTTCCTGTTTCCCTTTATTTTTGTTAGCATGTGGATATGCTTGTTTTGACTACTTAATCACCACTATTATAAGTTATAGTTTTTTTTGGATTTCTTTATGTTGTTTTCACATTGATATGAACTAGAACCAATGATTTTTGAACGTTCAAAAATGAAGGCAAAAGTAGGGGAAAACAGGGCTTTGGTTCTGCCTTGCTCTGCCCGCTATAATGACTGACATGACGTTATTGCTATAGCGGAAATATTCCTTCTATAATGGAAGTGTTGTAGCTACCCAGTCCCACTATGGCGTCCCCAACAAGTTCAACCCATAATTTTGAAATTATGCAATGTTTCTCCATTTACCTATCCATACCAACTCCTGGAATACAACCATACTTATAAAGATAATCCAAAGATCATTCTCAGAAATTTATAATACAGACTTTGCTTCAAGGCCTTGGACAAAATCTCAAGATCATACAAAACATACATAATAAGAACTTACCCATAAGATCACAAAATTTTAGGACTAGACTACACCCAAAACATGTTTATCAAATCATATAGAAAATTTTCATTAATCATTACATACAATCAAGTTACAACTTTTCCTTGTCCACAATCTCATAAAGGTTCAAGCAATTAAATCCCATGGAAATTTAAGCCATTCAGGCAAGGTCATGCATATAATAACAATCATCAAGATTTATCCCAAAAATTATTTAGGTTTATTACCTTCTAATCGCATCATGGATGACCACTAACTGGTCATTCATGCATTCACATGGCGTTTAATATCAGATACCAATTGAAACCTTCCTAGTTTCGATTTTCATTACTCGTGTCCCTCTACTCGTGACAATGACATCCAGTTTGCACTGTTGAGATACCAGTTGAAATTCATAGATATTCATTGCACTCAAGCCATACGACAAGCGACAGACCGCATAAAAGAAGTAAAGAAGTGAGATGACTTTCTAGAATGCTTCATATCCCCCTAAATATTAAATGTGGACGTCAACACATCAATCCTAAAGACACTATTTGACATTTACTCTTGTACTTGAAGATCGGTAATTTGGTTTCTAATATCAAATTGTCACGACCCAATCCTTCGAGTCAGTGCGGGCACCTGCTCTAAAACCTAGATAGAAAAATCCTTACCACCCAATTTTAAAAAACGGACAATGCAAAAATTAAATACATATATGAAATCTATTAAAAGTTTAGAATATATATAAAACTTGAATGCAAGAATCATCTTTTTACAATTAACCAAAAATCCTCCCAAGGAACTAGTCTATAAAGTTACAAGGGCTACTAAGAAATTATAATGTATAAAAGGAAATAAGACACAACTCCCACCATAAGAAAAGAGAAGTAAAAGTTGTCGGAGATCATCGCCGTCTTCACCTAAGAAACATACTGAATCCTGCAATCAAACTTTGCCAAGTGACATAGCAAGAGTAGTATCAGTACAAACAATATGTACTCATAGACATCATCCGTCAACCTGAATCCACCACATAATATCAAGCACATAATCAAGAACAGAAAACTTAAAAATTTCAATAGACCCACACACTTCACCTTAAGTCACCCACCTCCGTCCGCTGTCAACTCTACCCTTCATGGTTTCCAAGGTGAGAGTGGCTTAAGAGAGTTTTTGAAGCAACCCTTGCCTAATTTCTTCATGAAAAGCGGGAGGAAAATAAAAGGACATCATTTTACTTGGGTCTGATTTCATCAACCTGGCTATAACAGTCATGCAAGCGTTATAGCGGGAGGCTTCCCGATATGGCAGACTAACGTCAGCCTGGACCAATTCAAATTTTAACTAAAATCTTTGTGTACCCAAATTTTAAATTGACAACACATTTTCAAGAACTTTGAGATTCTGCACGAGGTGTCTTTGAGTATAACGATAACTTAGGTCGTAGCAAAGTCACAAAATGATGGGTGAACACGTGGCATATACGATGAACAAAGAGTATTCTTGAAATTTTCTTTGATAGAGTGCTCGGCTCAAAGTATATCATGTAAAACTCGACATTAGGTCATTACTAGGATCACAGGTTGGGCTTGTACGAAAAAAGGTAGGAACTCATACTGAGACAAAAAAGTGCTCAGGTCCCGATGATATAGTAAAAGGATAAAAGAACGCATACATCAAATATATGTGTATGATACCTTGCCAACAATATATAATATTAGTTTGCATAATTAACGATATTCCCATTGGGAATATTGCTAGTATATTTTAGGGCGCTAGCAGGGATTTTCTACATGTTGATGTATTAACTTTGTTGCATATGAATAGTAATTTTGGCACACTTATTAAGAGTTGAATTCTAAGTAATATATTGGTATTCTTCTATTTCAAACTTTTTATATTTTACCAAGTCTTAGTTCTCACGTATTTTTATATAAATATCTTTGAATTTGAGACCAACAACACTTTAAAGTCTCTGGGTTCACTGCAAACGCAAATCATCAAAGCTCTATTGATTCCTACATACTCTTTACTCATTTTACTTTCTCAGACATTTTCATTTAGTTTCTTAACAAACATATTTAACTGCTAAATTTTTAATTTAATTGGTTAAATTGAGATGTGTGTCCTTGATCTTATAACCTTTTTTTTTTTTTTTATTAATAGGCATGAACATAGGTAATCTATATAGCCTATCCCTATTAATTAGGTATTGAGATAATATTGGTTGTGATACTGACATTAAAAAGGGGAATAGCATAGGCATGATTTATAAAACAAGGAATAAATAGTACTTTACAACTATACATGCCTGCAAAGAAAGGGAATTACTTGGTTTTGGGGCCACATTGTTCTGCATAATTTTTGCTATATATCTTGATATATGACTAATTAATTAATAAGCTATCAAATTCAATACTTTTTTCTGTCTCAAATTATCTTTTATGGTATTTTTAAATTGTTATCTCAATTACTATTATTTTCAATTTTAAAATAAAATAAATTACTTTTTGTATTTTATTCTAATATTAATTTTTCTGGAAGACTATAAACACTTAAATTATGAAGTGATTATCAATAAATAGATTATTTATTTAATACAAAGAAGTTATCTTAAAACACAAATAAAATAATCAAGAAAATTCTTAATTAAAATTTTACTAAAGAACATGTAAAAAAAAGAAGATAAATTGAGATGGAGGAATGCATCATTCTCATTTCAGTATCTTGATACACCGGTCCACCTCCAAAATCAAATAGATAAATGAGTATTTATGTTTTAATAATTTAATATCTCAATTCTTAAAAAAAAAAAAAAAAAAAAAAAAAAAAAGACTCTTTATGTCACCATAAATGTGCAAGAAAAGTCATATGACATTTTAAAAAAGAATCATTAATGTCTCAACCTCTTAGGGCATGTCTTTGCAAAGAAAATACCTAATTTAAGAGGACCACATATTTATTAAAGATGTGATACGAGCCATTCCTAATTTATTCATAGTGATTGATTATAATGTCCAACATCTATGAAAGGGGAAAAAGTGATCCTAAAGCTATAAAGCATATCTCATGTTCTGCTGCCTCACAAAAGTCTTTATTATTAATCTTGATTATAATTTGTTAGGTTCTTTTAAAAGATGCGAATAAGAAATGAATAGTTATTTTTAAAAAAGAAAATATTTTGAGAAAAGATACAATCTGAATAACATAATAGCAACTTTTCATGTTGCGATTTGTTGGTTCTAAATATTTATTTGATTCCTCAGTTTTTTACTTACGAAAAATTTGAAAATATCTCCTTTTTATAATATTTCTTACAATTATAAAGTATGTTTTAAGTGTGATTTGATTGTTCTTTCAGTATGTTGTATACTGGTTGAACTATCGAGATATCAGTGTAGTTTATTCATTTATTTTCTGAGGAAATAATCATATACATTGAGTACTAGAAGGGTTTAAGTGCGCTTTGACTTTCATGCAACTTTGTTGTGTACTGAATATACAACAAACTTACGTGAAAAGAGATTAAATTTCATAAGGACAAATTGTGGTAAAACCCGAATGCAATTCTATTTAATTATTCTTGTTGGAGATGTACTTGCTATTTACGCTTAAAACTTACTTTACAATCACTACTAGGAAAAAGGAAGAAAACTTCAAAAGTTTTTGTAAGTAAAAATTTTGAGGAAGCAAATATATATTTATTGTTAAAAGAGGTAGTGTGAACAAATATTAATGTACCTTACGAAAAGAAATTCGAAAAAAAAAACTATCCATTTTCTATTTACATCTCTTTAAAAATTCAACATATAACTATACCTATATTTTAAAATTTTTTTATATTCAAAATTTTCTGTCCTAATTAAATACAGATTATGCCCACCAAGACGTGAAGCATTCTTAAGATATTCTTTCTTTTGAGGATTGCGGGCTATTTGGATCGACTTATTTTAAATAGCTTACAAATTAAAATTTTAAAAATTATAAGTGGGAGATATTAACTCTTTTCAAATCCTCCAAAACTTAAAATTAATATTTTAGAAATAAAAAATTATTTAAAATAAGTTAATTCAAACACACACAAACTTCTTCGAATTGATTTAAAAGTTGATCAAATCTATTTTTAATTCATATTTAGTTTTTTAAAAGTATTTAACAAAATTAAAAATAACTTAAAAACTAAAAATATGATTTTTCCAACTTCTTATTTTTTGAATTAGAAACAACAATTTTTGTGAAAAGAGGGAAGTACTATTTTTACTACGTGACCTTTTCTTTCCTTTTTAATTCGTCCAATATCACCTTATTATAATTAAAAATAAAAATAATTTTAAAATTTTCCTTTATTCTTATTGAAATAATTTACTTCTGAATAAATATTTAAAAATTATTTTAAATAATAAATTTTAAATCGTATTGAGACGAAAAAAATAATTTACATCTGAATAAATATTTAAAAATTATTTTAAATAATAAATCTCAAATAGTATCATATAAAATGAGAAATGAGAGGAAAGAATATGTATAGAGAAAGAATGAACAATTCATTTACTAGTACCAAAAGTGAATTTACAGTAACCTGTAACTCTATGTTGTCTAATCTTGATTGTTGAAGATTTCCATGGATGGATTAAGAAGACATGTTCACATGAACTGTGGCATTCATATTCGAATTACACACTGGGCAAGCATCCTGTAAACTTGACCCACAAACTGTGCATAAACACAAGTGCCTGCACGGTAACAGCAACACACATGATTCCCTCTCTCCACACCTTCTGCACATTCTGTTTCTCTTATCCTGCGCATCCCCCGCTAAAATGCGCACTGCTTCTTCTTCTTCATCCTCGTCGTTGTTGTTGCTGCTGCCGCAGCATGACTCGGCGTCTTCCTCGGTGGAGAGGCGTTCTTCGGTAACGTGTGCCAGGACCTGTTCTAAGTTGCTGCGGAGTGAATTGGCGGTGGCTTCGTTGGTTTGTGCTAAGTCTCTCCACAGTTGATTTTCCATGTAAAGAGTTTTGACTCTTTCTTGTAGGACTAAATTGATTTTCCCTAGTCTCTGTATTTGTTCGTCTTTTTCCTTCATTTTCGTCATTACTCTTTCGCTAATTGCTGATACCAGCATTCTCGATTGATGTTTCTGTTGCTCTTCTAATTCCAATCTTATTTTCTTCGTCTGTAAATAAACAAACAAACACATCATGAGTAAATGAAAGAAAAATAAAACAGAGAGAATTGAATTGGGGATTAAGCTTACATGGTGAGAAATGATGGAATTGATATCCAACTGATACTGTTGAACAAGTGGCAAAACATCATCACCGACAAACGATGGAATTTGAGAGAGTCCGTTGCAGGGTTTCTGAGGGGTAGAGAAAGAAGGAGTGAATGAATCTCTTGAACGTTTCCTTGGAGCGACTACATCATTTGTGGGCAGGTTGAAGGTAAGACCACTCTCAGTATTCACCGACGTCTTGGGCTGAATCTGAATCGGCAAATAATTCTCCGGCATTGGCAACAGCCCTGAACTCATCTGGGTATTGTATACAAATCCATTCGAACTTACCAAATTCCTGCAATTTCCAATAAACCCATATCAGCAAATCTAAAAACAAATCAACCCAGAAAGAGAAGAAGAAGAAGAAGATTATGAGAAATGCATACCTTTGTTGATTTAAAAGACTGAGATGTCTTGCTTCAACACTAGCCATGTGTATATGATTTTTGAATCTTTGGCTTATGGGTTGTTAAAGAAGGAGATGAGAGGCGAGAAAGGGGTAGAGAGAGCATGCAAATGGAGTTGGGGGAAGTAGAGAGGGAAGAATGGGCAGTGCCCTTTATTTAATGCCTTTAGAGAGTGAAAGAGAGAGAAAAAGTGATAACATAGAGCGAGAATACCGATACGAAATGCTTTGAATAGTAAAACTAAAAAAGGGATTGCCTGCATTTCCAACAACCATTCATCATTCAACTCTCTAATAAATAAATTAATCAAATACGATCCTATAAATATCCCTTCGTTCCATACCCAATTGATCATCGAAATGATATAGTGTTACTGTATGATTAAAAAATGATGTATAATTGAATAGATCGAGTTTAGTGCATCGAGCGCATTCTGCGTTCCATTTCTACCAATCACTTTCCTATCTCCACGCACTTGTCTCCAATCAATAATTACATCTATTCTATTTAATTTCTTCCTTCCACAACTACTATTACATTTACAAGCAAATCTAAAATTTACATTTATTTTATTTTAAAACAAATCATGTTTTTATTTTTATTTTTTTAAAAAATGATCTGAAAAATATTCTAATTTTGATCGAAATAGTTGCATCATTTTAAATAGTAATGTGTCCACGTGGGCACATATATATCTTTAAATCGTGGACACATATATATCTTTTAAATATACTATCAAATAGTGCGGGGGTAAAAGTTCTCCATAAAATTTGGTATTATAACAACAATTTCGGTCATAATTAAAGTATTTTTCAGTCCATTTTTTTTAATATTATTTTAAACTAAATAATATTTTATATATAAATAATAAGAACAATTTTTTAAAATTATCACTTATTTTAAAATTATGCATAATTAATAATTTTCTTAATAATTGTATCCAAATTGAAATTATCACCTATTCTTTTTTACCCTCCCTAGGTTTGCTCCCTTGGTTTCTCGAACTCGCAAACTTCGAATTGAAAATGAGGGGTGCTTACCATCCGAGCAACTCCCTCTCATCAAATTATCACCTATTTTAAAAGGGGAGATATTATAAATTTTGAGTTCCACTAAATTCATGTTTAGTTATTTGACGTAGATTTGAAATTATTTATCTTACACATATTTAATTTATTCTAACACATATTTTTAAAAAGTGAGGTGTTTGATCAAGTTTTTAATAAAAAATAAGAGATTTAGGATATGGTGTATAAGAATAATATTGAATATAGTATTTTAATAATGTTGGTATTAGTTATGCTTGCATTATTTTGCTAAAATTATTTCTTATACAATATTTAATTTAGTGTATTAAAAATATCATGAATCGTACAATTTTTAATTATTTTTTTGCATAACTACCCTCACAAACGATAGAATGAATGTGGAAAAGGTTTACAAAAATAATTGTTCTTTTAACCATGCTAATACATGCATTCAAAATCCTTGTATTGTTAGTAAATGATTTTTCATGTACTAGTTATACATAACATAATACTAAATAGAGGATATAGCTAAAAAGTATACCAAACCAAATATTAGTAGTATACAAAGTTAATACACGCATTAGCTTTGTGTATTAGTAGCTAGTACCTTGTTTGATATATTTTTCAACATATGTATAACTAATTAGTTATACACTTTATCGTATATTGAGGTGTGTATTACTAATACATGGAAATTCACAATATTAATAATGCAAGAGGTAATATATGCATTATCATGGTTAAAAACCTCATTGCCTCTTAAAACATTTTTATTTTTGTATTTTTTCCATTAGAATTGTGAAGATATTCTTATAAATAATTTTTTTTATGCAATCTATGTGTTTTTAATACATCAAACAAGTCAATACATAAAAAATAATCTATATATAATTAACAAAAAATTATTAATACATTATATTTAACATTATTTTTATATTGTCTATAAACGATGGATTGGGGATGAGTCAGCTAAATTGTAGGGACTTTGTCCGTAAATTGAGGTTTCTTTTTTCCTTGTGATACTGCGGGGATAACGTGATTACGTGGCTGTGAATTCCGATGCAGTAACTGACATTTTGGGTCTCTGCCACGTTGTCCAAACCTCCACCTCACCCTCTTTCACTTTTTTATTTTTTTCTTTTCACACTTTTGTTTTTTTTTCCTTATTTTAACTTACTTAAAATGGACTTTCAAATTTTTAAACCTACCAAATATACACTGCAATTCATTTTATAGAAATAAATTACAGACTCATTCGCTTCAAATTAACTTTATATATTTTTTATTTTACCTATATTTGAGTACCAATATTAAAAACTTATTGAGCGTAAAAAATATTTAAATTATTTTGTTGAGTAATAGTAAAATTTCTCAACATGTTAGGTACTTAAGATTAGATTAAATAAATTTATAAAGATAAAAATATCATTTTAAGTGTCATAAATGCGATAAAGAGGTACTCTAGTACTATTAGACAAAATAAATCTAATTTATAAAATTAGTGTTACTGGAATTCCGTAATTTTGTCCTAATCTTCTTACAAGTTCTTTTTGTAAAAACTTAATTAGGAAGGGGATTTAAAGAATTATAACATCGTATTGTATTTTTCTAATTTTTTTTTAAAAAAGGATGAAATGAAAAAAAAAAATGTATTTGGAGATGATTTATAAGATAAATCTTTTTCTTTCTGGGGTTTCTATCCAGCGTTAGTTCCAAAACTCCTACTAATTTTTCAGAAATATATTTCAATTAAAAATATTTTCATACTCAAAATTTCTAATTTAATAGGAAGTTATCTCATTCCCTACACAAAATACGATAGTGGGTATCTTTTTCTTTATTGGTTTTGAACTTTTGTGATTATCTTATAAATAAAGTTAGACCTAGTCTCTGTCCCACGTGTGAGATACTGAGATCTGGACAAGTGTCCCACCGTTTTGTGTTTCCCAGTTTTCCTTAACTGCGTCTTGTCTCTGTACGGATCACACCACAACAAAACAAAACATTACGTGCTCTCATCCTCCACCTTTATTTGTTCTCCACTTTACAAATACTTTCTCCATAAATTATTTATTGTGTTTCTCTTATAACTTCTAACATTAATTAGGAAAATATTTAAAATATAGTTTTTTATTAAATAATTATTTATTGTGAGATGTTTATAATTTTTAAAAACAAATATTTCTAAGGATTAATGAGAAATAAATAATTAATTTGATCTTAAACGATAAATAATTTGAGATAATTACAATAAATAATTTGAGACAGAAAGAAAATTTTATTACTCCATCTGTTTTATTTTATTTGACTCAGTATGAAAGTCTTTATTATAGGTTTGGTTTATTAAATAAATGTATTCTCAAAATCTGAATTTTAAAAATAATATTAAAAAATATATTGTATTAATTTGTTAAAATGAATAAATAAATAAAATTTAATGTTAGACGAAGTAAAATGACACAAGGGATTAATATCTTTTAATATAATAAATGGACAAAGATAAGCGAAATGAACAAATACCCACTAGCTATATTTGATAGCTCAATTGTTTTCGATTCACGTCGTATAGGATCTCATTCGGAGGAAGCTCTTCGTTCATACATAAAATTCAAGCTCAAGACCTCTAATTAAAAAGAAAAGAAAAAAAAACTCCATCCACAGTAACATATCCTTGCTACTTATTTCACATGCGTCAATCCTCTATTGTGTTCATCTTATGCGAATGCGTTTGAGAGTACCGATTTTAAGAAATTTTAAAAATCAATATATAAAGTAAATATATATAAAGTGTTTAAATTATCATTTTAAATGAGTACTGGTGAGGTTTTTACATGAATTTTTATTTTATTTTTCTCATGAAAACTAAAAAATTTATATAAAGATTAAATAATTCAAAAAAAAAAAAAAAGGAGAGAATTTGTTAGTTTGGGACAAAATAAAAAGAACAATGAGATACAATCACAAATCCAATGTAACCTCACCTGTGGGATCGAAAGAAAGTAATATGTACATAACCTTATTTCTATTTTGTGAAAAATAGAGATACATACATGACTAATCTATTCCTGTGTCTGTAGTGTAAAAATATGTCATAGACCATCAATTTAAATACAAAGTTGTAAGATCAGACAAGAATAAATTAGTCATATCAGTTATTATTTTGTAGGATGTATCTCTAAAACGTAATGTATATCTTTTTAAGAGTAATGATGATTAATGATTTTGTTAGCATGTATATTAGTTTTTAAAGTCTGTATCTCAGAAACATAATGTATATCTTTTTATGAGTACTGATTTAAGATTTAAAATTAATGATTTTGTTAGCATGTATCTTAGTTTATTAATACTTTATCTCAAAAATATAATGTATATCTTCTTAATAGTACTGATATTAAATTTAAGAATATTGATTTTTTAAATTATGTATGTTAGTTTTATAGCGTGTATCTCAAACATATAATTAACGTATATCTGTTTAATAGTAATGTTCTTAGATTCAAGAGTAACACTACTAGAAATATGATCTAATGCCACGGTTATATTACCGTTGCAATAGGATTCTCTACCGTCGCTGTAGCTCTAACGCTACAGTTTAGGCAACCGCTACAACAGCTGGCGTAGCATTAGTTCTATTGGGACGGTTGTGACCGACGGTTATTATAATTGTAGCCGTAGATGGCCCTATTGCGACGGTTTCCAGATTAATAAATTACCAACGGTTAAAGTCCTATAGGTACGGTTATTAACCGTTGGAATTAAGTTTATGCCGCATTTATTTTCAATCCATTACCGACGGTTAATGCCCTATTGGTACGGGTATTTACCGTCGCGATAGAGTTTTATGCGATAGTTCTTTGTAGGTTGTTGCTACAATTATTTTATAACCATTTCATTCTATTGCAACGGTTGTTATGTGGTAATGCATCAATTGTAAGCTATTATAATTGTTGCTCAATGTCTATTGCTACAGTTGTTACGGGTTAATGCAATAATTCTTTACTTTTTGCAACAATTAATATATATCTATTGCAACAATTAATATTAGGCCATCGCAACATATATACTATTGGTTCCACATATATATATTATTAATTGAGCCATTGCAATACTTTTATAACATAAAATACACATAAAAAGATCATGTGAAGAAGTTATATTTCATTACCAAAATTATAATCTAAGATCCATGGTTGGGTACGTAATATCGATAAAAGCAAAATATATAAACATTTTTCAACCATTCAAAAAGGGTGAAATGTACAGATGCACCACATGGTTGTCAATTTTCAAAAATAACAGACTTCTAGAACATAGGTAAAGTTAATATCAACTCAATTCAGCTCCTATGTCAAGTCTTCAGTACTACTTTCATCTCCTTCTTCGATATCATCACCTACATACAATTAATGAAAATACAAAATAATTTAGCAATTTTGTTGCAAAAGTTCAATGACTAACAGAAGAATAATTAGCTAGACCCAGCTGCAAGTGCAATCAGAACAGTCCACATACAGGAGAAACAATCTTCATGAACAGGATAATTGTTAGAGTTTTTGGCTAAAAACATCCCTCAACTATACTCCAAACTTAAAGTACATCCTTGTAATATCATTGTGAACAAGGAACATCCTTCAACTATTGAAAATCTAGCAAGTTTCACCCTTCTGTCAAGAACTGCTTGAAATCTAACAGAGCATTTTGAAACTCATGTTATACTACTATAGTTTCCCTATTTGCAACTAGGTTCTTTTTTTAATCATAGTCAATCTTCTTCCTCCGTAAGCTGGTTAATCGAAAGAATCAACATTGATCATCTCTAAATATTAGTACTTCGTCTTTCTGCTGACGCCATTGAGTGCTCACAGTGAAAGAGCAAAAACAAAATGAAAGATGGAAAATAGGAGATTTTTTAAATATGTATTATAATATGAATGAAACGAGAAATATGTTAGTAGCATTACCAAATGAAATATGCACAAGATGTAATTGGATTGACATTTCTGACACTAGTATGATTCTTTTTTTTTTTTTTGCCAAAGCATATACATATACATTAGCATAATAACAATAAGTTGTTAGCTCTTAGCTAAATTTTGATTGCTAAAAATAAAGAACCAAATTGAGAGGGAAAATATTTCATGTTTTTGTAGAATATGGACACTGTTATCTTCATTGGTTTTGGATCATTATCGAAAAAAACTAACTATGCTTGCTATTGCCTTTAATTTACCTTCTTCTAATTAAGAGTAAAGACAGTCTGAACAACACATATATTGCGTATGAAAACAATCATTCTTCATGTTCTTGAGGGGTACTGGGTTTCAGTATCTGCACGTTTGTATGATTTGTCTTTGCAGTATTGCATCACAGATTTAAAAATGACCGGGGAGGGTGGTTATGGAAAATGAAGCATACTTCAACAAATGAAAGTTAAAATTCATATTTCTGAGAAATGAGATAATGTTAAGTGTTCAAATCTGAGGAGTTTTTAGTAAATTTCACCCACTCCATTAGATTTTTAATGGTCTTTAACTAATGGATGGGATTTGTTAATGTTTAGATATTTGAAGGATGTTTTTTGTTAACTGTGATATTACAAGGATGTGCTTTAAGTTTAGAGTATAGTTCAAGGATGTTTTTAGCCAAAAACTCATAATTGTTACAACATTGAAGCTACTGAAAAATCTGATTCAGATCATGAGCCAAACACTAAAAGCAGGGGAAGAAGTAGGGTCAGAAAAAATGGGAGGAAACATAAAAGCCAACAATATCCAGTTAGATCATAGAAGACCAACAGTCTGCGGAACATATCAAGTATAAAATGTTTTAATTGGAGAAAACACAGAAGCCAATAATCTGATTTACTTTTAATGATTAGTGCACTTTTCTGGAAAATAAGAGGTGTTAGATCATAGAAGGCCATGCATTCACAGGCTGAAAAATCTAGTCCACATGAAGAAGGCTTATGGAAATCAAGATCTCCTTGTGTCTGCTATATATGCTAAATATACCGAGGTTGAATGAAAAAATCTGTGAAGAATTTTGGAAGAAGACAATGAAATGATTGATTTTGAATCCCATGGAAAAGTTAGGGGGAGAACATCATAAAATGGATAGGAGCTTGGGTTCCAAAGTTTTTTAGACAATTGTGGATTGAACATATCTCATTCATTGGCTCTAGCTTCATATGGTGCAATGACAGAAGTCTAAGAAAGAGAATTTGGAAGAGATTGGATAGAGTTTGTATCAATAGCCATTGGAACCAACAATTTCAAAATACTACTATAAGACATTTTGCTAGAACAGGTTCTGACCATAGACCTTTGTTAATGAAATATCAAAATTCTAACACTACTCATTTCTCTTATTTCAGCAATAACATGGTACAATTTATAATATTACACTAATAGCATCAGTGCATCAGTAATACTTCAATAGCTGGACATTTCTAGAGGCCCTATCTGTTGGGAGAATGAATTGAAATGGACAGAACAAATGACAAAGGGGAGATCTCCTAGAATAATGTCATGTAAAATAATGTTAGCTCACACTTAATAACTCATAGCTGACAAGCTTGATCCTAGAAAATACTCAGCTAACCAAATGGCCAACAAGGCCACAATCAGAAGAAATAGGCAATAACAAAATCGACAAGACTTTACTCAATAGTCCCTTATAACATAAATGTTACAGCAGTCCATCAGACATTAAAATGCTACAACGAAAAAAAAAAGAGAGATCTCCTAAAATAGTGGTATATAGAATGATGTTAGCTGATACTTAATAACTCATAGCCGACGAGGTTGATCTTAGAAAATACTCAGCTAACCAAATGGTCGACAAGGCCACAATCAGAATAAATAGCCGACAAGGCCACAATCAGAATAAATAGCCGACAAGGCCACAATCAAAATAAATAGCCGACAAGGCCACAATCAAAATAAATAGCCAACATGGCCACAATCAGAATAAATAGCCGACAAGGCCACAATCAGAATAAATAGCGACACTAACCTTGCTCGGCTGTTTGACCAGAAATAGCTTCTCTTGGGGAAGGAACTGACAATGCTGCTAATATGTTAGGATCAATTAATCCTGCATGCTGAAGTTGTGCAACTACATCTGCAATAACTTCTTGTCGCATAGTTCTCCTTTGTTCTTCCATTTGTTTCTCCATTTTTTGCATTCTTTCTTGCATTTGTTGCACTACATTATTTGTTGCATTCAAAGTTGGTTTAGAATTGTCAACTTTCTTTTTCAAAGTTGTCTTTGTAACTCCCACTCCATATAGTCTTAGACGTCCTGGATGTTCTGGACCCATGACGGCTGAAAATGCATCAACAGACTGACCATTTGTGCTCATTTGCTTTTCAATTTCCTCCATTTCAGCCTAGCAAACCATATCCAACAAACGGTCTTGTAAATTAAAATTTAGAATAAATAATTGGTCTCAGTAAAAAAAATATATTGATAGTATCCGTACAATTTTACTAGTTGTGTTCTCATTCGATGCCTTGTACAAACGATCAGGTTTTCTTGTTCTTGTGACCACGAAGAGCTCCTTAGCGGATACAGATTCCTTTTCCTTTTCCTAGTCACATAAAAATAGATATCGGGAATTGCTTAAATGATAGGTTAGGACTAGATAATAAATAAGAGAACAAACCAATTTACTACGGATTAAAGCAAAACTCTTTTTGCCTGCTGTGTGTGGATTCATCAGCTTTTTCCGGTTCTTAGTATTTGTTTCAGACATTTTCTGCAAATAAATGAATCAATAATGTTAACCAAAAGCATATGGGTGCTACATAATGTACTAGACGAGGTCAATGTCTCAATATTTCTTTTTTAACAAATCCAAGTAAAGAATATGCTTTGTAATTATATGAATATTACTATCATATGAAGCTAAAACCAATCTGCAGACCTTAGTTTTGTAAGTTTCAAAGCTTGATTCATAACATCATCAAACATAAATAGAATCTGAGTCAAACAAGTTAACTTACAACCCAATCATCATAACATTACTAGAAAGCTTAGCTTACAGTTGCATGAATATGCCAACATTGAAGTCTCTCTTTAAGGTACTCATAACAATTTGTCAACTTTTTATTCAAGCCAATTTAGTGAGCAAAACAGGTTAGTAGCCTTAAGATTAGTCATGAGTATGTTTTAAATCACAAGTCAAAAGCACCTAAAAAATGTTTATCCAAAAGGGCACTTGAGATTATTGAGTTTAAATCACAAGTCAAAAGCACCCGAAATTATTGAGCTTAAACTATTATAAATAAGAAAAACAGTCAAGAACATAAAACATGTGATTGTTAATCTTAGCTATATAGTGAGATGAGCAAAAAATCTCACTCAATGAACATTCTCTAAGATTGGAGCAAAATCCTCCGTTTTAGTTGTGACTACCACATAGGAAGAAGTAACAAGCTGCAACAATATTGCAACATATAAGAGAATAGTAAAAGAGAAAGTTAAAGAAAAATAAAGTTGCAGCAGCAACTATATCACAAAGAGATCAGGAGAAGAATAAGCTGGATGTTTCAGATTCTGAACTATATTTTACCTTGAATTTCTCAGACTTCCAATATTTTAGGAGCTCTCTAAACTGACATTCTGGAATATGACCAGGCTTTTTTTCCATTCGTATTTCATCATTGTCATATGGATCGTAATAATTTATCTTCAAGTCACTTCTATGCCTTCTCCAAGCATCTCGAATTGTTACCAAAGCCCAATCTTTTGCAGCTTCAGGAATAATGTATTTCTCCTACAATTTGGTGTCATTCAGTTCGCCAATTGAAGTAAAATAATTTTACAAGAAATTAAATATTGAAAACTCCAAACCTTAGTATAATCCCATAAATCCTTTTTAGTATCCATGCTCCTCCAATCAAATATATCAAATGGGCAAAGAGTCGCATTTCTTGCCAATGTACCTAGGAAGCTACTTAACTCTGTCACAACGTCCTCAGTAGGACCAACTGGTTGATTTAGACTATTCAATAAGATCAATTTACGCTCTTTTCGTGCATGTACATTATGCATTTGCGTTTGACCTCTTTTGTTTTTACTGGAAACACCTTCAGCTATAAGAAAATATAAGAAATTAGAATTCATAGATGAATTTAGTAAGTTTCTAATTTTATATATTACCTTGTTCTTTAGGTTGTTCACCAGTTGGAGGAGGGACAGAGTTCATTTGCATTTGATCCTCTATAGGTTGCTGCTCAAGAGGCTGCTTCTCTACAGATTGTCCATTAGCTTCAGATTGTGGCGCTACTAGTTGTTGTTCAATTAATTTAAGTAGCTGTCCTTTCTCTGACTCTATAGCTTGACAAATTTCATTTGTTGTCAATAACCGTCGCTTTTTATTTGCCAAGAATGATAATGATCCAGGTTTAGCATATGTCTTATTTTTTGCTCTTTTGTTTCTTTTTGAAGATTCTTGCTGACTCATGACTGTCCAAACCTGTGTAAAAATAAGACAGAAGAAGCCTCTTAGTGCAGAATTTTCAAATGTGAATAACAAAAACAATGAAAGTGAGAAGAACAAACAACAATAGGATTTGTACTAATATATCTATAGTACCAACATTAGCAAGAAAATATTTCAGAACAAATAAGTAGAAATCAAGCAACTAGCAGCAACAAATAGGCAGAAATCCAAATAGAGTCCAATTGACATTCATACTTTATATGATGCAACTCCAAAAAGTATTTATTACTTACTATAAAAAAAAATGAAGAAGAGAATGTATTGAACAAGTTTGGAAGATCCTTTGTCAATCATCAGCTTCCATCCAATCCCAATCAGTATCATCAAAGTCATCCTCCTCTTCTGATGTTTCCGTAGTTACATCTTCTGAATGTTGTGCAAGGGTAGGCATATCAATGATATCAACAGGGAGATCTTCTCTCGACCATCTAACATCTATATCGAGTACTCTTTCTGATGAACCAATGTCATCATTAGTCTCTCTCCAAAATGTTTCTTCAATATTAGGACAATTCTCTTCCTCCAAATCATACAAATCCACTGGAACTTTATGCCTTGCATAATATACATTTTTCTCAATTGGATCTTCCACATAAAAAACTTGATGCACTTGAGATGCTAGTACAAAAGGATCATTTGTGCTGCATTTTTTATTGAAGTATACTCGAGTCAATCCATATTCATCAACTTCGTTATGAAACCAATCACATCTAAAAAGTACAACACTAAAGCAACCCCAATAATCAATCTCAATGATATCCTGAATAACTCCATAATAGATAACCATTCCATCGATAGGATTTTGGTCCCTAGCGCTAGCAAAACTATCTGTTGTTGCTGACAAAGTCACTCCACTATTCTGAGTCTTGCAAGGGACATCCCGTGTCTTTGTATGAAATCTATATCCATTAATGAAATATCCAGTATATCTTTTAGCCACAAAATTAGGCCCTTTAGCTAGCCATCTTAAATGATTGGACAGTTCAATATTTTTAACTTTATCCCTAAACCAATCACTGAATTCTCTACTATGGATTTGTGCTTTTACCCATGCATTTCCTCTGGGACAATTATCAATTAAATTCTTATGTTCCCTGCAAGAATGATATGCAATTTAATCAATGTAACCTTATTAATGGAATTTAAATTTAAAAACAAATGACTATTTTATCTTACTTGATGAATGTCTCCACTTTTTCATCTCCAGTATTGAACAAAGCATATCGATGAGCTTCAAACCACTCATGATGCTCTATGTTAAAAGTCTTGCCTTTCCTTTTATTCATACTTCCGATTGGATGACCTGTCTTAGGAAATAAAGGTGAAGCATCACCTTCCTTTGTTTGATTTTCCTCATCATCCTCAGTTTGATACCTACTAAATGTTGTCTTCACCATATTAGGTAGGTATCTCGAAATAAAGGTTAAACACTCTAAAGCTGAAAAACCTTCTATTATTAACCCCTTCTGGATTTTTTCGATTACGAACAAGCCCCTTGAAGTCACACATAGTTCTTTCAGTAGAATACATCCAACGCAAATGAGTCGGGCCTCCAAGCTTAATTTCATCCACTAAATGAATAGGCAAATGTGTCATTATATCAAAAAAGGATGGAGGAAAAATCTTTTCAAGCTCACATTCTATATCTATGATTTCAGCCTTCAGCTTATCAAGATCGTTTCTTCTTATAACCTTACTACAGATGGCTCTAAAATAATTCCCCAACCTTATTAAAACCAAAGACACATTCTTGGGCAACACTTTTCTGACAGCAACCTGGATCAAGTAATGTAATATGAAATGAGCATCATGGCTTTTGTATCCTGATACTTTCATATCTTCAATATGCACACAACTTGATATATTAGAGGCAAATCCTTTTGGTAATTTGGCATCTTTTAAAACAGCGCAAAATAACCTTTTCTCCTCTGGTTTCATATAGAAACAAGCTTTAGCCAAATGAATATTTCCAGTATCACAATCTTTTACCGGTTGAAGCTCTTTGCGTATCCCCATCTCATGCAAGTCATAGCGAGAATTTATATGATCTTTGGACTTTCCAAGTATATCCAATAAAGTCCCAAGCAAACTGTCACAAATATTTTTCTCTATGTGCATCACATCAAGATTATGCCTCAATTTGTTTGTTGCCCAATACGGCAACTCAAAAAATATGGATTTTTTTTTCCATGGACCATCATTCTTTCGTTTTCTTTTCTTTTGGCTTTTTCCAAAAACATTATTGAATTCACGAAGTTCTTCAAGAACTTGTACGCCTGATAAGGGAGTAGGTGCAACTTTATGCTCCTCTTTACCATTAAAGGATTTTTTATCTCTTCTATATGGATGATCATGAGGCAAAAATGCTCGATGACCCAAATAACACATCTTATGACTATGTTTGAGATATTGGGAATAAGTATTATGATTACAAGTGGGGCATGCCCATTTCCCTTTGGTACTCCATCCGGAAAGCATTGCCAATGCTGGAAAATCACTAATTGTCCACAATAAAGCTGCATGCATCATAAATGTTTGATTAGTTACAATATCATATGTTTCCACTCCCACTTCCCATAGTTCCTTCAACTCTGCAATCAATGGTTGTAAATACACATCTATATCATTTCCAGGAGACGATGGACCTGGAATAATCATTGACAACATTATATACTCTGGCTTCATGCAAATCCATGGTGATAAGTTATAATTCATCAACATAACCGGCCATGTGCTATGGGAAATGTTCATAGTTCGAAATGGATTAAAACCATCACTTGAAAGACCCAATCTAACGTTACGAGCATCACTAGCAAAGTCAGGGTGCAAAGAATCAAAATCCTTCCAAGCTTCTCCATCAGCAGGATGTCTTAAATTTCCATCTTTGGGTCGTTCAATATCATGCCATCTCATAGCTACAGATGTTTCAGAACACATGAATATCCTCTGAAGCCTAGGCTTTAAAGGAAAGTACCTTAAAACCTTTGCTGGAATTTTAGTGACCTTATTAGTCAAGTCATCACGAACATTCTTCCATCTAGAAGATCCACACACTGAGCACTTGTCTAAGTTTGCAGTGTCATTCCAAAATAACATGCAATCATTAGTACATGCATGAATATTTTCATAATGAAGACCCAAATCTTTTATCACCTTTTTTGCCTTGTAGAAAGACTCAGGTATCTGAGCAAAGGGAAATGCATCTTTTATCAAGTCTAACAAATCTGAAAAGGCTACATTGCTCAACTTGTGAATGCATTTAAACAAGTATAACCGAATGGTGAAATTCAACTTAGAAAAGTTCTTACACCCCGGATACAACTCTTGTTTCCCTTCTTCCACTAACTTAAAGAATCTTTTTGCATCTTTAGATAGTCCCTCTCTTACTTCTTCATGCCTCAAGTCATCTGCGACATTTCTAAAAGTATCTTGAAGTAGTTTATCAATACCGTCTTGCCTGTCAAAATTTTCATCATCATTGGTTGGATGTTGCGTATTTCTTGAGGAAAACCCTTCTCCATGGAAAACCCATTTGGTGTATCCACGAACAAATCCATGACAAATCAAGTGATCCTCCACCACATTTCGACAATGCCAATAACGATTAAAGCACTTCTTACAAGGACATAATATTTCATCTCCTTGGGAAGCTCGTTCAAATGCCTTATTTAGGAAATCATTAACTCCATGGATATACTCATCGGTAGATCTTCGGAGATCCATCCAACTTTTATCTCCAACATCCATTAAATATCCTATGTTACATGAGTAAAACATTAAAGAAAACAATTCATGAGTACAAGCAGTATCAAGAGAACTTTACCTTTCAAAGTTTTAAGATATTCTTTTACCTTTTTGTTTCTAAAAAATCACGATTGTAAATGATCTAATTTAGGTCATTAGGTAATTGAAATTTAGTTACATAACCTATATTTTACTTGATAGTTTAATTCCTCAATTTATTCTATAGAACATTACAGGTACTGCCTTATTACACAGAAGAAGAATTATTATAGATAATAAGGTAAAAGTCATTCACAAAAATGGTAAAAAATGTCCTGATGAGATCATTTTAGATCACTTTAAACTATTAACCAAACATCAGTACATATAAAAGTATCCCAGAGTAGTACTGATCCTAGAGCTAATGAACAACGGTAGAATAAATCTACTGACTTGTCTATTGAGTGGTTTTTAACAATAAGAGTCTTATCTTTTATAATCTGTTAAAGATTTTATTTATTATATGTTATGTTACCATTTTAGAAGTATATATATTATTTCAAATAAGCACCCAATTCTACATATTATTTGAAATGTGAGGTGTCTTATTTTCCTGAAATAAATTTTTGAATGCCATCAAATTTTAAATGGCAGATTGATATCACAGGGGACACTACATCTTGAATGCATCTGCTACATATTCAGTCACAGCAACTACGATAATATTAGGTGAACTCGCTAGATTTAGGAAAGGAGAAATGATCTAGAACACTAGTATGTTGCATAGACAAAGAGTTATATTATTCTTGTCCTTTTCAGAACAAGTCGCTAGCAAAGTTTCCACAACAAAATAAAATGCACTTAAAGGGGATGTGAAGTTTCTATCCCTTGGAGGACAAAGATGTCGAAAACGTACTTCTCATAAGTTATAAAATTAGAGAAATCACCAGAGTCATAAAGTGATGAAACAGATGCACACACTGTCGTTTGCCAAAACATGAAAGCTTAGGAACATGAAATTTTTTCAACACAAACAAACATACTAGAACCATCATTACATAGATACTATAAAAAAGTAAAATAGATAACATGAGTAATAGGTTTCAACATCCAAAATCCAATAAAATGGAGTTTCACCAATTGTTTTATATATATTCCCCATCAGTTTAAAAAAAATGTTTTGTTCAACTTAACTTATCATCTATGACAATAGCTATACCAGTAAACTTTGGCAACATTCATAATGATATGAAAATTAAAGTTTACAATAATAACTTCAAACTTTCGACCAATGGGAAATTTTAGTTCACATAGATAGACCAAACTCGAAATGAAAATCAAAATACTCAAAGCCCTAGGACAAAATCAACTACAAAACAACAGTTGTTTCATAAAAATGAAACCCACCTTTTCAATGATTTTTCACAGAGGTATCAAATCTTCAAAAAATTTGAGTTACAAAGTCTAAACTACAAATGGAGTATATCAAACAGACCTAAATCAGAACAAATAACAAACATTTCAACAAACCCATTTGCTATTCTTTAAGATTTTTTTAGAAGCCCTTCAATGAAATTTCTTATTTTGGAAAATAGTACATGTATAACAAAATAGAGACAATGAGGACTTAGAAATCACCTTAAGAACAGTACACCTTTATATGCAGAAGCTTAATGTTGAAGAAGACTACTTTTGGAGAAGAAAACCACTGAAGATGAACACTTCACACCGGAGAAGAAGACAACTATAGGAGAAGGAACTAATTCTTCACCGAAGCTCCAAGTTTACTGTCGAAGAATATCACTGTAGGAGTCACCAGAGTTCTAGAATTTTGGGGTAAACTCGTGCTTTTGCTGTCAAAGAAGACCACTGTTAGAGTCACCGGAGTTCTGGAATTTTAGGGCAAACTCATGCCTTTGCTGTCGAAGAAGACAACTGTAGAGTCACCGGAGTTCTAGAATTTTAGGGCTCACTCATGCTTTGATTTTGATTTTTGGAGAAATGAAATGGGTATTTGGGAATAATGTATTTTGAGCTCTTATTTCACTGAAATAAGAAAAGTACAGCGGGTCAACTAAATTAATGGAGGGAAATTAATTTTTTACACATAAAATTCGCGGGTTTGGCAAAATTTTTTTACTTTTCACTTAAACGAACCATTGCCACAAAGTTTTTTTTGCCACGGTTAATAAGTATGTCGCCATAGATAATCTATAGCGACGATTATATAGATGATGCCACGGTTTATATTAAGAATTGTTCTATTAGATCTAAGCATATATCCCAACGGTCTTAATTGTTGCAACACATACTCTATTGCCACGGTTGTAAAATTGTTGCTGAATAAGCGTTGCATTAGGTCAAATTTCTAGTAGTGTAATGATTTATATAACATGTATTTTCTTTTTAAGTCTGTATCTCAGAAACATTGTGCATATTTTTTCAAGAGTAATAATCTTAGATTTAAGAGTAATGATTCTTTTATCATGTATCTTATTTATTTAAGCATATATCTCATAAACATAATGTATAATTTATTAAATGTGTATCTTTTTGTGCAGTTATTTTTTAAGATATATGCCTGAGGAGTGTCATTGAGTATTCAAAGCATCATGTTTGAATAAGTCAACCCTTTTCAAGTTAGTTATTTCAAGTTACGATCATACATGTCTATTGAAGGATAAGGTGTACTCACAGAGCCAAGCAACAATTGATTTACTATCTCTCCAAAATATGCGGATCATAAAAGAAAGCATACTCCAAAGTACATTTAAGATGACATTAAAAGCGACTTAGGATTGGACATTAATTACTTGAAAGCACGTCGTTCGAATGAGAGAGTTATTAAAATGTTAAACTGAGGATTACATTAAAATGCCTAGCTATTTATATATGTTGGGTACTGTGTATCCAAATTCTTAAATTTGAATGCATAAGTTAATAGAGAATGAGTTCAATCTATTCATAGCGTTGTATCCTTTTATAAATGGTTTTGAGTATTGTAGATCAATTGTTGTTGTGGATGACGCTCACCTAAAATGAGCTTATTAGGGTGCATTTGTTTCTACTAACACTTTGGATGTAGCAGGTGTGTTAATATAATATTATCAGATACATAATTTTATGAGTGTATCTGAATTTGATGATACTTGATAAGAATGTAAACATGAAATATAATGGCATGTATTTTACTAATTGTTTTTTAGGATCTACACTACCACTTGCTTATAGTGTAGTTGACTCGGAGAATGATAGTTTCTGAACATAATTTCTTGAGCATTTTAAAGGTGCTTTTCGGAGAGCGTGTAAATATGTATTGTATCGGACTGTAATGAAAGCATTATAAAGGCGGAAAGTTGAGAGTATCCTATTGTACCTCATTATGCTTGTGTATGACATCTTTGGAGGAATGTAGGTAAGAATTACATGAAGAATAAAAATAAAGCATACAAGCAAGAAATTTTTGATGAACTGATGAAAAAAGTAGAGACTATGCTTGCATTGTGGGTAGGGCTTGGGTATGATTCTAATCTAGTGGATACTATACAATTATGATTGATTTAGCTTTTGAACCATAGAGTGAAGGATTATCTTATGTTAGCTGGATATGAGAAGTGGACAAGAGTATATGCACCGATAAATAGAGGTAGGATATGGCATCAAAAATTGTAGAGTATCAATTCGTGTTTATTGTAGGCAAGAGAACTATCAATACTTGATTTCCTAGAACAAACTTGAATATTGTTTGGAGATTGAAATTGCAGAAATAGAAAAAACGCAACATGTCCTTTTACTACTCTTGAAAGAAGGTTTCAAGAGATGCTAGTTCTGAATGAGGGAAAGTCTTCTCGTATGACGGTACGTATCATTTGTTATCAGATTTTTTATATGATGTTAACGTGAAGTATTTTATTGCTCATTAGTTTATTTTTCTCAAATTTATTAATTTTTCCCTTGCAGTGATTTATTTCAGTGTCTTGCAAGATAAATTTAACTTATATTTTCTTAAATCACTTTAATTAATTTAATTATATCGTTTTATGGGCAAACACTAGTAAAAGTGATACGTAATTAATTAAAATCTTCCATTAAATGAAAATGTTCACACTAGCTTACTTACAAGTTACAATCCTTTTCTATTTCTCTTTTTGAGTAGAAGTCAAATGTTGAACTTATTAATTAAAGGTGTAAATTTCAAAGAAATGAACGTTTTTCCTTTAGGATCGGTCCACACGGAGTCTTAAGTACTTCCCACCTTATTCTGTTCAATATGTTGCTTTAAATCCATTATTATTGGCGTAGACACTTCCAAAGGTATATTATATATATCTAACTTTGAATGAGCAACTTTTGTCTTTTTGTTCACCCAAAGATTAATCAATGGGTATATATCCAACTTTCAATGAACATTGTTTTTATGTATATATGTACATCAAAATTAGCTACTTATACATTTTAAATTTGACTTTCTAAATTTAGAACTCATTATGTTTAAATCGAAAATCCTCCTTTTAGAGATGCATTATTTATTAAAGAAATCATATTTCACTAAAATAACCATCGTAATTGACTTCCCTATACGGTTTAGTAGTTACAACAAGATTACCAAAATGACCTAGTTTTTGAGTTATATAGCATTGAGTTTATTTTGTAGAAAACAATAATTTTTCAAGGATAAGGGACACTTAACTTAAAGACCAGAACATTTTTATTTTTTTATGTGGAGGCATGATATAATAGAAGATCAACAAGTAAGAAGACATCAAGAAAAACAAATTGTCACAACTAAAATACATATGTATTTTGGTTGTTTACGTTTAGTCTTTAACGTTCTCTTTAGACTTGTACTAATTAATAATGAACCTGTTGATATATGACTTTCATTAATTAAGTAAATAATCCGATATTCAGAAAATACCAAATGGTACTAATGTCTCATACCAAATCCAAACTCAAATCCTGTAATTCTAAAATTTTGCTCATGAATACCATATCGAATATCGAATACCACGTTACCAAAAATTTCAATTCCATAATTCAGTATTTTATGTCTAACCCTAATTAGAGAAATTAGAAACGTGTAAATTTCCACTATAATGCTAATTGATTGCACACATATTATATTCTTGAGTACTAATTTGTTTGAGTAGATCCAATATCTTAGCCTAGTTTGTCTGTGAAGGTTCTATTGGAGTAATTGACCCTTCACTTTGAAAGCTTTGGGAGAAAGAAAGAAAAATTAAAAATGTTACCCATTATAAATGTATTTCAAATTTTTGAACTACTTTTCTTGTTTGACCCTACCTAAAATTAATTGAAAGGGAAGATAGGATGTATGCTCAAATATCTAATTATGGTGTTACAAAATTTGTCAAATACATTATTCATTTAATTATTCATGAATGACAAATCATTTGATAAACAACCAAGATTAGGAAAGAGGAGAATCATCCAAATGAAATGATTCCAACAGAATAATATAAAGGGTCAAATCAAATCTCAAGTGAGAATAAAACATTATCAATTAATTTCTCTAATCTTGACTTATAAGTAATTAATCTTAAAAAAAACATTTTGAGTAGTTAAAACATCACATGCAATAGCATCCAACTTTAGCTAAGCGTGAGGTGGGACATCTTCCACTTGAAGATCATGAACTAATTAACAACATATAAAATGAATGATTAAAATAATTATTATAAAATATTACAAGTTCTAAGTGTGTTAGTACTTTTCATGACAACATAGTCTGGCATATTATACCAAAAAAATTATTTTGGTTCTATCATTTATTTATTTGTAGTCTGCCATTCTTCTAATTAAAAATAATTTCACATGCATCCACTACAACTTATCCTAATTGTATGTAATAATAAAAAAAAACTCCATTATATCTAGAATTTTGATTTATAAATAATCCCATGTTTGAAGTTTCAACTCTTTACCAACCTTCCCATTGACCAAGATAAATTTCTTTATTTGCTTATATCATCTATATAAGTAAACTATAAAACAAGATTTTATATATATATATATATATATATATATATATATATATATACACACTTGTTTGGTATTATTTTAATATCAGTACCTTGTAAAGAGAGTATTGTTATTGTAGTATTATATGATGTCTAACTAACTATAACAATTCATGATAGTAGCAATATTAGAATTAATAATAGATGGATAAGCATGATGAAAGATAAAATTGATTTTGAATACATCAAATCAAATACTGGATAATAAATTATTTAAACATAATTAATCTCATCATTATTAACATATCATATTCGATATTATTCTTATACATTCTGCTAGGGGTGTACATATGACTGGGTTGATTCGATCTTTTTTTGGATTTTTCGGGGTTTTCCAGAAAAGTATTCATACAAACATATAATTAACTTGTGCGTCAAATATTTCTTTGATTCTACCAAAATACAACTATCTAAGGTGTTTCTTAAGAAACTAACACAATATGAGATGAGGGATGTCAGTAAAATATTCAACAAAAAATACTAAAATCGCATAAAATAAATATTGCAAATTAATAAGTCATAACAAAAAATATCATAACGTAAAAATACTAAATCATGTTAAAATAAATCTAATAGTATTGATTACATGATTAAACATTAAAGAAAAATTAAAATTAGGTTATGTATTATAAATGTCTGAACCAATGTAAAACTAAAGAACAAATATTCAACATTATTGTCAATCTTAGTGTTGAATTAATTATTTTTGTTAGCAATAGTATTGATTTGATTTTGATTTGAGCTTTATATATTAGACTTATTAATATCTATGGACTATAACATTTATTAGATTAATCAAAATTCTAAGTCTCAAAAACTTGAAATAATATGTTAAAAGATAAAAATTATGAAAAGTATAAGAAATATTTAGAAATCATATCAAAATAAATATTTTTATGTATAAAATAAGTTTTAAAAATTATGTATATAATGTCAGTTTGATTTGATCATGAGTTGACTTTTTTTTAGTTAAAACCAAATCAACCCAAGTATAATCAGATTTGTTTTTCCAATATCAAATTAAGTTAAAACAAATCATTAGTCGATTTTTTTTTTAAAATTTGACTTAATTTATGATTTGATTTGATTTAATTTTTAGTTTGATTTTTTACACCTCTACATCCTCCCTCCTAAGATGCCAAGTCATCTAAGCGATTTATACAGCCAAACGAAAAAAAAAAAAAAGCCCACAAATTATTTATAAGCTATATGTTGAGAATGTTTGTTCAATAGATCAATTTTGTATTAGATGACAGAAAAAAAAGTAGAGATTCATATCCTTTTTACAATGGTGCGCAAGCACTATAACTTCCCATAATGAAATATAAAATCACTTACTATATTGTAGTTATCACGATTTAGATAAAAATCAATCAAAACCAAGAAATTGAATCAAACTAATTAAATAAATTATTTTTATTTGAGTATAGTTTGGTTTGATTTGATTTTAGATTTTAAAAAAACTGATAGTATTTGGTTTGATTATGATTTTGTTCGAAAAAATCAAAGAAATAGCCGAACCGAATCAAATCAACAAATTATATACACATATTTTATTATTATACATACATAATATATTATTTTTATAAACAATAATTTTAAAGATCTTATATATGTTTTCATCAAAATTTATTTATAATTTACTAATGAAAGAAAAAATGTCCAAGGTGAGAGCATTTATCTTATTGGTTTCATGTATATGAGTGTCTATGGAAATTCTTTATGGGATTGAAAATGTCGAAGTCTCTTCCTTCTAGGACAAAACAGTGAATTTTGAAGCTTTATTCATAGTAAATTCAGTGATCGAAAGTTCTGTAGTGTCATTCATTTTAACTATTTTTCGTTTTGAATGAATTGTTGTCACTTTTTCATGTTTTGAATGAATTGTTTCTTTTATTTTTTTATATGGTTAATAACTGAACCGAACCGAACCGAAAACGATTACAACTGAATTGATAAATGTATATGATATTTGGTTTGATTTGATTTTGATAATTTTAAAATCAATTAAGTTGAATTAATTTTGATTTTGACCAATAAACAATCCAAAACATCTCTACTCTAATTCTTACCTTTAGTGGCGTACCCACCCTTGGATAAGGGGTGTCAAGCGACACCCCTTCGCCGGAAAATTACATTGTATATAGAGGTTAAATTTTGATTTAACAAATATATATACAAGTATTGACACTTCTTGACACAAGTTAAAATTTTAGTATAGTGATTAATTATTGTGAAAATTTCTTGAGGTTGTGTGTTCTAGCATTATTAGTCTCATAATTATATTTTTTACTATAACCATTGACACTCCTTAATGATAATCCTAGACTGCTTACCTTTATTTATTATTTCACTCAAGTTTTGGTTATTTCCCACTAAGTAAATGGAAGATTACCTTACATGTCGAAGCCAAATAATCGACAAAATCTTTACACATTTTTTGTTTGAATTTTAATTTTGGAGTACTAGTCCTTGCTAGCAATGCATGTTCATGACATATACTTATTGGTCCATTGAGTTTTAAATGATAACTAGATCAATCAAGGAGTAAAATAATTAAGTTAATAATAAGAACCAGAAAACGGGAGAACAAAGAAAGGAAATTGCCACGACCCAAAAATAGACATGATGATACTTGCCTATTCCCATCAAGACAAGTCAATCTCGATCCAATGAAAATGAAAAAATGCAGAAATATAAAGCAAAAACAAAACAAAGGCGGAAAACTTATTCATTCTAAACAATATCCCAAAATCTGGTTGTCACGTGTACAATCCACTAATAAAATACAAAATTTAAAAGATAAATACAAGTCTTAAAAGTCTTTGCTTCTCAAGTAGAACAAAGCATGATAACATGAAAAGAGGGCCCACCGAAATGACAAACAACTACCTCTCAAGTCCTTCAACGAGCCTAGAATGTAAGGAGAAGAAGAAGATCACACGGGTCCAGGCTCGAAACCTACACAAGTGTAGAGGCAAGTAGGGAGTATCAACAACATGGTACCCAACAAGCAACCTAATAAACAAGGCATCTAGCTAGAAATAGAATACCCCTTACACTCCAACCGAACCTCCTTAAGCTACAACCTGCACAAAAACCTGCCCAACCTAGCAATTCTACAATAGATGGCTCACACGGCCCAATATTCATAGTGCAATAGTCACAATCAACAATCAAACGAATCAAGTACGTCATTCTCAAAGTCAAGTTATTCTGTCACACACACCAAGTACATCAATCTCAAGTAACAAAAAAGTTACGCATAAGCATCGAATGCATCAAGTCACAATAATCAATCTCTTGCCAAAACTACTTCCCATTGGTACAATCTCACTAGCTGGAACCATTTTCTATCGACTTTATATCAAATCACTACCCGGAACCATTTTATATTGGCTTTATATCAAATCACTAGGCGAAATCATTTTCCATCGGCTTTATAAACACTTGTTGGATATGACCTCAACATCATAACACTCGTTGGCAATGACCTTGACATCATAAATGATCACATGCCTCATCACAGTGTTCACAATCAATGCATACAAGAAATATCACACTGCACAGAAGAGACAACAATTCACATAATTTAAGTCCAACATTCATGCTTTCAAGCATTCCATCAATCAATCAACAAGGGTCACAATAAGGCAATTCACATCATCATGTTCATTACATAACCTTTTTTTATTTCAACCCCATTTTTATTCATTTAGATGCATCAAGTGGACAATAATACCCTTCACCTCATCCCCATTATTACTCTCTACACACAAGCAACTAGGGAAGTATATGAATCCTACTAGAATACAAGGTTAAGGAGATCACTTGCCTTAAATCTCAATATTCACTCCTTGAGTTGAGTCTTCCCCGTCCGAATCACTTTCAAAGCCACACAATCTGTACACAAGCAAATATTCACAGTAAATTTTTGAAAACAACAATACCCATATCAATCTCTTGAAAATTGGCCAATCAACACAAAACCTAATTTCGAAAGTAAGGTTTGAATCCATAATTAATACTTGAAAACATTACCTAAGGATTTAGGAACTCATTGGGGAAAATCATTTTGAAAAAAGACTATCAGTTCAAAATATCTATTTTAGCTAAGTACTTGAGTTCTTGAAAAACCTCATCATTCATCAATCAAAATCTCATAGTTTGATGTTAATACATACCCATAAACAATCAAAGGGAAATGAAGGTCTAGAATAATAAAAGCTTACCCAAATGATTTAGCACAAGAAAACCTTTCCAAACCCGCCACGAAGGGTTCCTCAAGCTGAAAAATGGAAAATGGGGCTTAAATCTAAAAAATGGCAGGTCAAAACTCTTCTCAAATGTTACAAAAGAGACCCTGGATTTGCTTAAGTGGACCCCGTAAAAAATCTCGGGAATCACAAAAGCAAACGGCCTTTGCTAAATGAAGGTCGCTTAAGCGACATGTCCTTCGTTTAAGCAGAGGTCACTTAAGCGACAAAAACTTCACAAAAGCGAGGCCTGCAACACTAGAAAACACATCTAACTCTCAAAGCATCGAAAGGACCCTCGAGGTTCATTCGGAACATCGTGATCACAAACCACATATGCAATTCAATCATATTTCACGTTTCGGACCCAATGGAACCATCAAAACATGAATATGAGGTCTCCTTGATCCAACATCTGTGAACATAATGAGAAACTAACTCAACACCTAAAAATGCTAAAACAAGTTCAGGACCTCTCAAAATCAACCAAGACCTCACCTAGGCCTAAAATCATCCCCTGAATTCAATGAAACTCTTGAAATTCTGATCCGAGTATCCAAACCTCGAATGTTGACCCAAGTCAACCTAAAGGCTAAAATTTTACAATTTCACAACTTAGGACCTCGAATCCTCAGAAAGTCTGAGAATCTTAAACCAACAACTCTCACCGCTCAGATTTGACATTCCGGGACTGCTGTAATTGATGAAATTCTATTTTGACACTCGAAACTCTAAAAGACATCGAAAACCACCTTAGTTCAACCACATCATTCCATCATCTCATTGCATCGCATTAACCAATTTTGTTGTGTTGTGTAACTTGCTTATTTTTTTATTTGAGTATTATCTATTCCTTTTTTTATGTTTACTTTATTCGCACCATTATTATATAAATTGGTAGCGCCGATACCGGAATGGAACTTTTCTGCGCGCAGGCGGAAGCGTCTCATAGTTCATTTCTTAAGTCCATTTAGTTGCTTATACTCGGTCGGTTTAGCCTACTAAGTAAATTTGGATTGTACTCACCCCTACTTCTGTTATCCCTTTGATGCATATCCTAGTCATGGTGATCCTCGTAGCGGTTTATTGGATCCAACGGTGTCTTTTCTTTCAGAGTTGTGGTGAGATCATGGTTTTCGGATCAACATTGGTTTCCATCTATCATTTAAAGTCTTTAATTTTATTTTTAAAGATTTGGGATGTATTTCAGAATCTAGAAATGTATTAGATGCTATTTATACTTATGCTATTAGGGTTTGGAAAATTCTTTATTGTTTTCCATTGTTTGTGGCCTGACTTCCCTTCGGGAGTCTCACATGTGTTTTTCTTTTGGCTTACACATCATTTTTGAGATTCTCGAGATGTGTGCCATCATGACCTCTTTTTTTGGATCGTGACATAAAGGTAATTTTTGTTATTAAAATGATATGAAATGTCATTGAATACGTGGTTGTTATGCGTCCTAAGAATTTGATAAGTTAATAAATTCTCTATCAAAAGAAAGGAAGATAAATTGGTGGTACACTTAATTTTTCAAAGTGATATAGAGGCGTGTCATGTAAATATGATAAATTTTAAAGATATCACAATAAATTTATAATACAAATAGACGAAATACATACAAATGATTAATTCATTCCGTAAGAGAATGTGTCATGTAAATATGTATGTATAAATATATATGAAGTACATACATCCAACTCTTTGCAGACGTCACTGAGTTCAAATTTATAATTATGTTCGTGTCTCGTCTTTGATGCAATTCTCTCGTTCCTTTCTTATTTTTTCTAGAGGATATTCAAATTTTGAAAATAGCTAGTGTTTTACATTTCCATCCTTAACAACCTTCATATGTTAAACTCGTGACTTTGGAATTACACCATTCAATCAGATATACACAACTCATAGAAATATAATATATTTTTAATAATAAATATGTATACCTAGTCCAATCTTAATCAAGTAATTGATAGACTTAACTTTGCAATCTAGTATTTTGCCACCAAAGTGGACTTCTTGGGCTTTTTTTTTTTTTATTTCAAAAAAAATATTTTATTATAGAGGCTTACGTCGATACGTAAGGTTGGTCTTTTCAATTTGAAAGCAAAAAGTTTGAAATGAGGGTTGGGGCTTTCTGATTAAGGGAATGACAAGTCCACACAACCAAATCAAGCGCAATTCATGCAGATTCATAAAAAAAGAATGTATTTTATCGAATATTTATGTCAAATAAAAAACAAATACGTAAGATATAGTAGTACCATCTTTATCGTTTCATCATGTCTAATTAATATCAATATTCTATTTAACAATAATTAACTCATGAATATACATTGGTGTTACAGACGAAGTCTCTCTCTTTTTAAATTCATAAATAATACTACTACAACCAACACTTGTGAAAGATGACAGCGTTAACATTAAATAATAAATAGCCCTAACATATGATGGCTCTTTAGCATGAATTGCCAAGAAAGAGCTAACATCATGCAAAACAACCCCATCAAGCATTAATTCCAATGAATTATTATTTGAAAATTATGTATGCGGTCGATATTAACTAAGACAAAACAAATGTGGCATTTATATTAAATTTTACTTCCCACTGTGTTCTTATTCATAATATATGCGAACTCTTTGATAACTTAGGCGATAACTGTATTAGTAATATATGAATTAATTTTAAGAAAAAATATGTATTATTTTATGGAGAGATTTGATATGCAAGGTTTAATTATTCATGTATTATTTATTCCATTTTCTATCTAGCATAAAATTATACATACATTTCCTCACAACTTATATATATATATATATATATATATATATATATATATATTAGATATACAGGTTTCTCAATTGCAAACCAAACACTGTATTAATTTTATACATAATCCTAACTAACTACTACTAGACATGGTATTACTTATATGGGATCTAATAGTAATACATATGTAATATTTTCCTAACCAGCTATCATAAGATCCCTCAGTGTTAGCATATATTGATGTGTATACCATAAATTATATTAACTTACAGTAGAAAATAAAATAAAAAAATAAATATTTAGGTTGAAATATGAATATCTTGCACACTTTAAAAATTACAATGCACGAACACAAATAAAATATCTTTTTTTACAACTAAATAATGGCATATTCCGCATAAGTAAATCTTGAATAATCCTATGGGCTCTTATAACAACCACCAAGATTTTATTTTATTTTTTAAAAAAGTAAACTGTCCAATTTAGCTTTCTTTAACTCACATCGACGTGATATCATTTTAAACGACAATTTAGTTTTGAAAGAGGGATTTGACAGCTATGAATAAGAATCCAATAAGAGCTTCAACATTTGTATTATGTGCCACTTTCCACACATATCCCAAATTTGACAAAAACATGATTTGTCGACATGATTTAAATTCCTGAGATCAAAGGTGTAGGAAGATTAATTGATTAGCAAGATAATGTGGCGGGCCATGAGGTCCTGTCATTTTCCATTGACATAAATCATATTTTTAAAATAATTTATGTCCTCGTTAAAAAGTCTCATATTTAAAGTAAAACATTTTCTAACAAGACTACTTTTACTTGATAAGACTCGAACATAAAACTTCTAATTAGCTAGAAAAAATTAATGAATACTTATTACTTTACGACAATCCTTATTTTCAGGAAACACTTCTCCTAGCATCATATTTTCAGTATTGCACCTACAAATCTAAACTACATATATCCGTAACCAACAAACTTATAAAGATCAAAGATCATGATATAATTTTATTTAAAATAAATTCTAACTTTCATCCTTTTAAAAATAGATCGTTTCAATTATTTGATAAATACTTTGGGAATCCAAGATTTTGCTTGATTTGTAATGTAAATATTTTGTCTTCTTGATTCATGGTGCTTTTTCATTTTTCCAATGACAGAAGAAATTGTAGAATCACACAGCCAAGGCCCAAGAGAAGGAGAAAGGATCTCGTATATTGCTTGATAATATTATCACTATACCAAAAATAGAGCCGTTAATATGGGCTAGGCCCGTTGGGCCGGCCTGGCCTAACCCGTGATTTGATAGGGCTTTGCTACGACTTTTGGAGTCCATTTAAGAAAAGGGCTTTTTAGCCCGGCTTGAATAAGCCTGTAGATTTGTGGGGCTTGAGAAATAGGATAGGGCCGGCCTATGGGATAAATAAAAATTAATTAAAAATAAAAATAAAATAGAGTATTAAAAATAACAGGAGTCTACATGCAAAATCTATTTAAAGTTTGAAATATTACAATTTAAATACAAATTATATTTATAAAATATGTACTACATAAAATAAAGTTCCTAAAAGTTCTAGGGAATCACTACATAGGCCATAGCCTATGGAATATTATCATAGTTTTTGTGTTTTATTATGATCATTGGAAAACAATTAGGTTAATATTTCTATTTAGATATTTATGTTTTTACTTGAAATCAAACTTAATAAATATTATATAAATCATTTTATTTGTGAATTTGATTAACAAGTAGTAACAATAGTCAATATTTATGATAATATTTTTAAATTATAATTTAATTTAAAAAATTATAAACAATATAATTTTAAGAAAAGAGGGTTGGCCCGGCAAAGCCCCTAGCCCACACACTTGTGGGCTGGGCCTACCATTTTTTAGCCCACATAAAAAATAGGCTGGCTTGGTCTGGCCCGTCAAATTGCAAAGCCTGTATGTGTTAGCCCGGATGGGATGGACAACCCCATAATGACAACTCTAACCAAAAATGATCTTTAGCAACAGTTAATTAGTGACAATATGTATTTTTAACGGCAAATTAACACTCTTTGTAAGTGTCTTAAAGGCCTAAAGTGACATTGGATCCAATGATAATTAACTAATATCGATAAATACTTTAGCACTCTATGTTAATGTGTATATTTTTTGCCGCTAAAAATTGTTTTTATTGTAGCCTCTATTTATACATACAAAACTAGTAGTGTTCTAACTAATTAATCTTATGTACATTGAGTCCTACGTAGAATATACCAGCTTGATATTGTAACACTCCCCTCAAGCTAGTGAAGAGGCAGTGTCCTGCCCCGACAGGAACATCATTAAATTTTTGCGGTTCCCAAGGTGGGGCAGCTTCGTGTTATGGTTCAATGAGTCTCAAACGGCGTGTCGATTATAATCCAACTTCGGGAGATGACTTGAAGACCCTTGGAGAGAATGGGATGACCTTGACTTTCAGCCCACACGGGCCCAATGAGGAGGGGACAAGGCCGACGTGTGGGAGAAGCCTTCCACCTTCTCCCACCTAACCTTTGACTTTTGTGAAAGACACACTTTTAGTCTTTTCTTTTGGGAATTGTTCCATCCATTTTTAGCATTGTTATATAGCTTGTATAAGCTCATTGTAAAGGAGTTCATTGTGAAGAACACTTAGAGAAATATCAAAGAAAATTGGCACTTGCCTCCCAAACTTGTTCCTTTAGTTTTCCGTCTTGTTGGCTGTTTTGTGTGGACTGTTTAGGGACATTTTGCTGCTGCACTTTAGTGTTTTTTTGCGTTAGGATTGAGCTTACGAGGAGTTGTACAAGTTCTCCTTTGCTGTCCCACAAGGCCTCGAAAAATAGGCCCGTGACAAGTGGTATTAAAGCATCGATTCCAGCATGACGTCGAAGTCTCAACGCAACGAAGATGGTGGTCAAGAGAGGGAGCAAGAAGTTTGGAAAGACTGCCAAGAAACGTGATAGAAGCAAGGTGAGGAAGTCTTCTTCTAACCCTCCGATTTGTGGCAGAAACTATGGGGAAAAAGGAGAGGTTTCCAATACTAGCCAACTCGACGAGAAGATCACCGAAGTTGAGGCTGTTTTGTTGTCTTTGAATAAGTGACTTGTTGTTTTCAAGAACAACTTTAGTTCTCTTGAAACGGTAGCTCTTGAAGGCCTTGATGAGGTGAGGAACAATCTTATTAAGCTTGAAAAAGTGAACAAAGAAGGGATGACCAACCTCGAACTCAAGCTCACCGAAGCACTCTTCTCTCTTTATCGGGAGTTTGAGGCTTTGAAGAGGCAGGTTGATGAGACTGTCGGTGCGGGAGTTGCTAATCCCATCACAATCCGTGAGACACGTATTGAAGCTCCTAAGCCAAAGGAGTTTCGTGGTGAAAAAAATACCCAAGATGTTGAGAATTTCTTATGGCAAATGAATGCTTATTTTGAGCATGTGAACATGGCTAGTGAGGTTGCCAAAATTCGAACAACAGCTATGTACTTGAGTGACACCGCTATGTTGTGGTGGCGGAGGAAAAAGGCACACATGGAAAAAGGAGTTTGCTCTATCGATGATTGGGAGCAGTTCAACGAGGAGCTAAAACGACAATTCTAACCTCAAAATGTAGTTCATGAGGCTTGTCGGAAGTTGAGGAAATTGAAGTAAACATCCTCTATTCGTGACTATGTGAAAGAGTTTACGAAACTCACTCTCCAAATTTCGAGTTTGACCAACGATGACTTGCTGTTTTACTTCCTGGATGACCTCCAAAATTGGACCAAACAAAAGCTCCAAAGGCGACATGTCATTGACATTAATGAAGCGATCGTAGTGGCTGAATCGATTACTGATTTTTGAGCAGAAACATCAAAGGGGAGGGACAACCAGAGCAAAAATATTTCTCCTAAGGTGGATAACAACAAGAACAAAGGCAGACCCGTTCCCAACTGAAGCAGTAATGCAAGAGGTAACACTCGTGATCAGCCTTCTAATTTTCGCAAAAGTTATGAGGATCGTAAGAAAGACATTCAGCATCGTGAGTGCTGTTATATTTGTGGTGAGACTACTCACACTGCCCGTTATTGCTAGTCGTTGAGTAAGTTGAATGGTATGGTTGCTGCTCAAAAGCAACAAGAGCAGGCTGCCACACAAACTAGAGGACCATCCAGGGAGCAAGGTGGACAAGCTAGTGCGGCGAAAAAGGGAAAGAGCGTGGCTGTTGGTTTGGTCAATCATATGGAGTTATTTAATCACATGACGCTTGCTGCCTTAGCCGCCCAGTCGGCTCGTGCAAGGCTGCGCGAATCACTGTTCGTCAATGCCAAGTTGAATGGCAAAGATGTTCGTATTATGGTGGACATCGGGGAAACACATAACTTTCTAAAGGAGGAAAGGGCCAAGGACCTTTGTTTGAATTATGTTGCCAGCAATACAATGTTGAAAACCGTCAGAAACTCAATTGAGGCAGTAACTTTGCCTCCTTGTATTGAGAAAGTCCTTTCTGATAATAAGGATGTGATGTCCGAGGAACTTCCCCAATGGTTGCCACCGCGAAAGAAAGTTGATCACTAAATTGAATTGATTCTCGAGGCAAAGCCACCTGCCATGATGCCTTATCGTAGGGCGCCCTTGGAATTGGAGGAACTTAGAAAGCAACTTAAGAAGCTGCTTGATGTGGGGCATATTAGGCCTTCTAAGGCGCTTTTTGGTGCGCCTATTTGGTTCCAAAAGAAGAAGGAAGGGACATTGCGGTTGTGTATTGATTACCGAGCCCTCAACAAAGTCACGGTGAAAACCAAATATCCCATTCCTCTGATCGCTGATTTGTTTGATTGTTTGGGACAGGCCAAGGTGTTCACGAAGATGGACTTGAGGAAGGGATATTACCAAGTCCGAATTGTCGAAGGTAACGAGCCAAAGACGACTTGTGTCACTTGTTACGGGGCTTTTGAGTGGCTGGTCATGCCTTTCGGCTTGACTAACGCTCCAGCGATATTTTGTACGTTGATGAACAAGCTGTTCCATCCCTTTTTGGATCAGTTTGTAGTCATTTACTTAGACGACATTGTCGCTTATAGCAACAGCTTGGAGGAGTATGTTGAGCACTTGTGTAAAGTGTTCAACACCTTGCATGATAATGACTTGTGTGTGAAGCGGGAGAAGTGCTGCTTCGCACAACCCACCATCCAGTTCCTTGGGCACACTATTAGCCATGGTGAGATATGGATGGACAACGATAAGGTAGAGGCGATTCGAGATTAGGAGGCTGCAACAAAGGTACCCGAGTTGCGGTCCTTTCTTGGCCTCGCCAATTATTATCAGCGCTTCATATTTGGATACTCGGCTATTGCTGCTCCACTCATTGACTTGCTGAAAAAGAGTCATGAGTGGGAGTGGACCGATTTATGTTGAGATGCATTCGAAAAGATCAAGGCAGCCATTACCTATGAGCCGGTCTTGGCGCTGCCCGATTTCACCAAGGCTTTCGAAATTCATATCGATGCATCTGATTTTGCTATTGGTGGCGTCCTTATGCAAGAGGGCCACCCGATAGCGTTCGAGAGCAGAAAAATTGAAAGATGTGGAGAGGCGTTATTCTGCTTATGAGAAGGAGATGACGACCGTAGTCCATTGTTTAAGGACTTGGCGTCATTATGTATTGGGTACTCACTTTGTTGTTAAGACAGAAAACGTCGCGACCACTTATTTTCAGTCCCAAAAGAAGTTGACTGCCAAGCAAGCCCGTTGGCTAGACTTCTTGGCTGAATTTGATTTCACGTTTGAGTACAAGCTAGGGAAGGCCAATGTTGTAGTTGAAGCTCTTAATCGCAAGACTTCCTTAGCTACGATTATTAGCTCTACTCATAGAAGTATTATTGATGATATTAAAGAAGGTATGCAGCATGATCCCGAATTTTGTTTTCACAGACCAAAACTAAAGAGTCAAATTTTCTTTTGATTAGGGATTTAAATAAGTCGACTTGGAACACTAAAACTTAATTTCAAGTGGCGACTTTGAATTATCAAAATAATCCCTTTTCAAAATGTCACTTTAATTGGAAAAAAAATCTTTTCTTAAAAAAACACAAATTTGGGAGAAAATAAGGGTGTGACATCTCTAGCGACTTCGCTGGAGAATAACCAGAATTTGAGCTTTTTTATATTGACTTTTATTTGATTTTATTACTTATTTTGGAAATATTGTGTATCATGGCCTAATGTGCTACTTGTTGCTCATTTATTGTTGTTTATATTGTTGAACTATACTAAATTATTTTCTCTCCCACACACCTTATGAGTCTCTAAAAACACTTCACACACGTTCACATGAATGCAGTTATGTATCCTATTTTCTGTTAAGATAAAGATGGAGTGACTTGACACATAGTATAGGATATTTAGTCACATATGTTAGGTGGGGTTGGACCAACAATTAAGTCAGAGTAGCGTTGCTATCGATAAGTTGCCCCTCCCTGGCTCGAGTTGTCCACAGAGTGGGTAAGCCAATCTAGACACTAATATCTTTAGGTTTGAGCTTATTAAACTTGAAATACATACATGATTATCTCTAGTAGGCTCTACTTATTTGCATAATTTGCTTTTTATTTGGTGGAATTCGACATAGGGGCCGGATCTATCTAGGACACGTACCCCTATCGTATAAAATTATCTAGATCATTTTATGTGCTACATGAAAATTTAGAAAATATTTTCAAGTCGATCCATTTTAGTGTGATTAATGTAATGAAAAAAAAGCTATATTTTGATCTTATAAAAAATTTTTAAAAAAAGGAGAAAACACGAAAATATTTTTTTCTTTTAGAAATTATTATACATTTCTTAAAAATAAAATAACAAATTTTGCATTACTTTCATAATACTTTGAAAAATTGCATTTTTCATTAAAAAAATTAATATCTTAATGTTTTTTTCTTACTGTTCAATCTGAACGAACTACGCACACCTGATTCTCATCTCAATGAGATACATAGGCAACCCTCTTTGGGTTCGGTGATCCTTATTCAAAATTTCAAAAAAAAAAAAAGATATGTATTTCTTATTAAAAATAATGGTGTGTTTATGATCTTTCTCAACTACGTTTGACTTTATTCTTGCTTTGACAAGATATGTTGGCAACCTTATTTTGAGGTTCGGTCCAACCAAGGATAAATCTAAAAGGTCCTCGTCACAAAAATTGGGGCAAAAAAAAAAATTGGGATTTTATTTTAATTTAGAATTTTTTTTGACTTGATTGGTAGCAACATACTTAGGAGTGTGCATAAATAAAAATTATAAAGTGTTAAACTATTTGGCAAGACAGACCAACTTTGTTGTGACCTATAAATTTCTTTTGATATCTCTTGATACATATATGTATTACTTAAGAAATTATCTTGCTTAAAGTTAAGGCATAAAACAATTCGACCTCATTATTTCATGTGTATTGTGTTGTGAGCTTTAGATATAAAATTCAAAGGCATGAATTTGTTGATCTTGAACTTGGCACGAATGTTGGTTGAGGCAAAATTTTCAGCAACATTTAAGTTGGGAAAGTATTATAGGCTTTCTTTGATCCGATTGTGCCTTTCTAGCCTACCAAATGATATGTTATCCATAGAACTCCAATTTTTTGAGCTTGAAACATTTTTATTTGAATAACCACATCTTAACATATATCCTTTCGAGTGCATAAATGCACTACTCCTTGGTCTCACATCCTTGACCGCACTATCAATTATCTAGGCAGTGTCAACGATCTAAGTTGGGTAACAAAGTGAAAAGGTCAAATATGTGAAGGTCCAAAAAAATGACAAAGAAAAGCTAGAACGAAAAATGAAAAAAAAAAAAAAACCTTCAACGAAAAGGAGAGAAAGATAAAAAAAAAAAAAAAGAAGAGGAAAATAAATGAGGAAAACTTTTCAAGAAAACAAAGTTCAAATGCGAAAATAAAAATATTGAGAGCATTGTGCAAATTTTAAGGATGAAATAGTCACTTTATCCCAAATGAATATCATACATTTCCCTAAGCCTACATTACAAGCCAATGATAAGTCCTATTTGATCTCATTTTCGGTGTTTTCACATTAGTGGATATTTACATAAAGGTCAAACATATGATATCTTAATCTCATGCACGTAATATCTTTCTGAGTGAGAATGACCTCTAAAACGTCCTAAGATCAAAATACTTCTATTGTGTGAAGTTGGACTTCATTTGTTGCGAGGGCACTTGAAACATGGGGATATGAATAATTATATTCCTTAATTTAGGTAAGATAAACTCATATTGTAAATACTTGAGTAAGTTTGAGATACCATTTGAAACTATAGGAATTACTCAAAGTTGACCTCAACTTTGTCTGAAAGTAGTTGAAGGTGATTCATATGTGTAGTAATAATTTTTGGTACCAACTAAAGTCAAAGCAATCTCAACCATGAATTAATTTCTTTCTTTTCTCCTATGGTATTTTTTATTTTAAAAAGAGGTCTTTTGCAAAATAATTAATAAATAATAATTTTTGATTTATATGAACTACGTTTGATATGATTCTTGCTATATAAGATACGTAAGCAGCCCTACAATGGGCTCGGTCTCACAATTTTTTTTATATCCTTGAAAGAACGAAATTGGATCATTTATTTTTTTAAAAAAATCAAAAAAATGATAAATTAAAAAGTTTCAAAGTTCCTCATTTTAAAAATTGGGGCATCCTTTTATTTGTTAAAACAAATCACTCTCATTTCTAGGGAATAAGCACTCTAGTTTCATTTTAACCTTAGGGAACAAACACCCGATTATCTTTCATTTCTAGGAACAAACTCTCTAATTGCATTTTTTTTTGGTACAAGTATTTCTCATTCATGCTAATAGCGTAAATAATATTTTTCTGGTGCAAATTAGGGCAAATAAATAAATAAATAAATGTTGTAGTGATTCTTGATGATTCTATTAAGAAGGACCCTCTTACATAATGTGATTAGTTGGACCCTCCTACATAATGAGATTTAGCTTAGGATGATCCTCCTATATAATGGGAATTAGTATAACATGACCCTCTTAAACAATGAGAATTAGAGTAGTAGGACCCTCCTAAACAATGTGAATTAGTGTAGCAGGACCCTCCTGGACAATGGAATTTAATGTAGCAGGACCCTCATGGACAATGGGAATAGGTCCTAGATAATGGGAATTAGTGTAGAAGGACCCTCCTGGATAATGAGAATTAGTGTAGCAAGACCCTCATAGACAATGAGATTTAGTGCAGCAGGACCCTCCTGGATAATGGGAATAGTAGGACTCTCCTGGACAATGCGAATTAGTATAGTAGGACGCTCTTGGACAATGGGAATGGCACGACCCTCCTGGACAATGGGAATTAGTGTAGCAGGACCCTCCTGGACAATGAGAATTAGTATAGCAGGACCCTCCTGGACAATGAGAATTAGTATAGCAGGACCCTCCTGGACAATGGAAATTAGTATACCAGGACCCTCCTGGACAATGAGATTTAGTATAGCAGGACCCTCTGTACAATGGGAATAGCAGGACCCTCCTGGACAATGGTAATTAGTATAGCAGGATACTCCTGGACAATGGAAATTAATATAGCAGGACCCTCCTGAACAATGGGATTTAGTGTAGCGACAATGAGAATTAGTGTAGCATGACCCTCTTGGACAATGTGAATTAGTATAGCAGGAACCTCCTGGACAATGAGAATTAGTGTAGCAGGACCCTCCTGGACAAGGAGAATTAATGTAGTACTACTCTTCTGGACAATGATATTTAGTATAGCAGGACCCTCCTGAACAATGGATTTAGTGTAGCAGGACCCTCCGAGATAATGGGATTTAGTGTTGCAGGACCATCCTGGACAATGAGAATTAGTGTAGCATGACCCTCCTGGATAATGGGATTTAGTGTAGCATGACCCTCCTAGATAATGGGAGTTAGTGTAGCACGACCCTCCTGGACAATGGGATTAGCAGGATCCTCCTAGACAATGGGACTAACAGGACCCTCCTACATAATGGGATTAGCAAGACCTCCTACAGAATGAGATTTAGTTTAGCAGAACCCTCCTACATAATGGGATTAGCAGGACCCTCTTACAAAATGAGATTTGGTTATTCTCTTAGGATAAACATTTCCTAGTCTAAGACCAAGGGCGGAGCCACAACCAATCAAGGTTGTGCACGTGAACACCCTTCGTCAAAAAATTATATGGTATACGTAGGTCAAATTTATTGAATATCTATTTTATATTTAAATTTGCACAACCTTGACATGGCTACAGCCTGTGGCTCAGTAGTTAAAGGCTTGCAATTGACTCAGAGGTCAATGGATCGATTCTTGAATTTTACCTCATTTATTTATTAGTCATATTTCAAGAGTTTTTTTTGTTGGTCCTGTACTAATTACTTTCTTTTCTTCTTTAGAAATTAGAACTATTAGATATTATTTCCGTTATCACATTATTTAATTATTTATGTAGTTATAATTTATTTTATTATGAAGAAAAGATTAATTTAAAATTAAATAAGAGTATAATTTTAAAATTAAATTATTTCTAATTATAGACAACATTCATTTTGAGACATACTAAAAAATAAAGTATGTCTTTAGTATGTCTCATAAATTAAGACAAAATAAATATTTATTATTAACTAAATTTAATTGAAACTTTCATATTGGATTATTTATTTTATTAAATATTAAATAGTATTTCAAACAAGTTTCTATCTAAAAATATATTAGAACAAAAGTTTATGTGTAAATTATCCATATATCATTGTTAATTTCTTCCATGATTATTTTTTATAACATGTTAATTTCTTCCATGATTTTATAGGCGAATCAAGAGAACTAACTGGGGTTTGACACTTTTGATTAGGATATTCACATATTCTTTGCCAAAGCACAATAAATTTAACATTCATTAAATAAAGAAGTAGCAAAATCAATGATAAAAATAATTTAGATTTAAGTAAAAATCGATAAATTAGTGTTATGTTTTTTTGAATGTGTGATGTGTTTTATAGAAATCTTGACTCGTATGTTATAAAATCATTATTTCAATCTATATAATTTACGGTGTGTTTTATAACTACAAACAATCCAAACTGAAGATAAAAAGATATGAATTGTATTTGGTTGAAAACAAATTATGGCGTTATTCATGATCGATGGTAAAATCGCTATCTTAAGCAAGATAGATGTGAACCTACTCGCTAAAATTTTTTGTTAGTTGCTTTTTTAAATTCTGCACATCCTTCATAAAATGTCTGGCTCAGCCACTCTCTAAGACGTTAATTTTTTTTTTTTTTTCTTCTAGGATAAACACTTCCTAGTCTAAGACGATATTTTTATTTTTTCCTAGGATAAACATTTCCTAGTTTGAGACGGGTATTTTCTATTTTCTCCAAGGATAAACACTTCCTAGTCTGAGACGTTATTTTTATTTTCTCCTAGGATAAACACTTCCTAGTCTGAGATTGTTATTTTTTATTTTCTCCTAGGATAAACACTTCCTAGTCTGAGACCGTTATTTTTTATTTTCTCCTAGGATAAAAACTTCCTAGTCTAAGACGTTACTTTTTAAATTTTATTTTCTCCAAGGATAAACACTTCCTAGTCTGAGATATTTTTTAATTTTTCTCATAGGATAAAAATTTTCTAGTCTGAGATCGTTATTTTTTATTTTCTCCTAGGATAAACACTTCCTAGTCTGAGACGTTATTTTTATTTTCTCCTAGGATAAACATTTCCTAGTTTGAGACTATTATTTTTTATTTTTTTCCTAGGATAAACAGTTCCTAGTCTGAGATTGTTATTTTTTATTTTCTCCTAGGATAAACACTTCCTAGTCTAAGACGTTATTTTTTATTTTCTCCTAGGATAAACACTTTCTAGTCTAAGACCATTATTTTTTATTTTCTCCTGGTATAAACACTTTCTAGTCTAAGACCGTTATTTTTTATTTTCTCCTGGTATAAACACTTCCTAGTTTGAGACCGTTATTTTTTATTTTCTCCTAGGATAAACACTTCCTAGTCTGAGACGTTATTTTTTATTTTCTTCTAGAATAAACACTTCTAGTCTGAGAGGTTATTTTTTATTTTCTACTAGGATAAACACTTCCTAGTCTGAGATTGTTATTTTTTATATTCTCCTAGGATAAACACTTCCTAGTCTGAGACGCTATTTTTTATTTTTTCCTAGGATAAACACTTCCTAGTCTGAGACCTTTTATTATTCTCCTAGGATAAACATTCCTAGTCTGAGATCATTATGTTTTATTTTCTCCTAAGATTAACACTTCCTAGTCGAGACGTTATTTTTATTTTCTCCTAGGATAAACACTTCCTAGTCTGAGATTTTTATTTTTCATTTTTCTCCTATGATAAACACTTCCTAGTGTGAGACGTTATTTTTGTTTTCTTCTAGGATAAACACTTTCTAGTCTGAGACTTTTATTTTTCATTTTTCTCCTAAGATAAACACTTTCTAGTGTGAGTGTATTTTTGAAAATTTACATCTGCTAATAACTCACAAAATTTTTCCAGTGAAAACTGGGGCAAAAATTTTGTTTATTTCTTTTGTTTGTGATGGTTTTCAAGTTTCTTCAAGCGAAACATGGATTTGAAATTCAAGAACAAAGTTTCAACTCTTTTCAGAATGATCAATCCCCATGATAGCCAGAATCAACTTCTTCAATGCATGTAGCTCGTAAATATAATTAAAAATGGTTAAGAACGTAAATATAATTAAAAATTATACTAGAATTCAATAAACATTGGACAAGTATAAACACATTTTAATTTTTGTTTTCAACAAAGAATGTGGTTACACATCTTTCTTTTAAAACATTTACAGAAATTCAAGGATGCGGTGACACATCTTGACCATATTATTTTAATAACTAACTTTAATTAATTTTAATCAAGATGTGTAAACAAAGAATATTAGGTGATGCACTCGAGAGAAGAAATCAGTTATGCTTCTAAGCTATAGTATGTCAAAGTCAAGAATGCAGTTATGCATCTGGTTTTAGACTAATAAAAATTCAACAATTAAAAAAAATGAGCAAACTATGGCCCGTACATACAATTTATCCAAAAATATATTAAGACAAGTATAAGTCAATAAAAACGATCGTGCTAGAACCACAGGACCCGAGGATTCCTAATACCTTCCCCTCGGTCAACAGAATTCCTTACTAGGATTTTATTTTCGCAGACCAAAACTAAAGAGTCCAATTTCCTTTTGATTAAGGATTTAAATAAGGTGACTTGTAACACCAAAACTCAATTTCAAGTGGCGACTCTAAATAATTAAAATAGTCCCTTTTCAAAATGTCACTTTAATTGGGAAAAAAACTTTTTTCTTCAAAAAACACCAATTTGGGGGGAAATAGGGGTGTGACAAGGATGAGTTTATTTGTTGCTGGGTTGTCTTGCTTGTCAAGCAAGGAAGGCAAGACAGCTATGCTGATAGGGGATATGGACATAGCAAGGCTAATGGTCCATGTGCAACAAGTTGAGGAGGACAAGCTGAGGGATAGAGAAGAGTTTAAGAATAAGAGGGCTAAGACATTAGGGAATAAGTCTGGGCAGCAGTAGAGTAATGCCAACTGGTCTTCCTTCCAACAAAAACAAAAGGGACATGCTCCATCATCTGCCAGTACACCTGCACCAAGAAACAAAAGTGATTACATTAGTCAGAATTTCAGAGCTAAACCTGCCTATTCTCAAGGTAGTATGACACAATAGGGTAGTAAGCCTCCTGCATGTGATAAGTGTGGTAGGATCCACTTAGGGATGTGTTGTGAGGGCTCCACTGGTTGCTTCAAGTGTGGTCAGAATGGTCATTTTATGAGAGAATGTCCAAAGAACAGGCAGGATAATGGTAATGGGGGCAATACTGCCCAATATTCTTTAGTTGCTCCTCCAAACATAGCTGCACCTAAAGGAGCTACTTCAAGGGCAGGCAGAGGAGGAAACTGTCTTTATGCTACAGTCGCTAAAAGCAAGAGGATTTGCCAGATGTTGTCACTGGTATGATCCAAGTCTTTAACTTTGATGTATATGCTTTGCTAGATCCAGGAGCGAGTCTATCTTTTGTGACTCCTTATTGTGCGATGAATTTTGATGTTCTTGTTTAGAAACTTATTGAGCCCTTCAATGTTGCTACACCTGTTGGTGAGTCTATTCTAGTAGAGAGAGTCTATCGTGATTGTACCATTTTCGTTAATCACAAGAGTACCATGACTGACTTAGTTGAGTTAGACATGGTAGATTTTGATGTCATTCTAGGTATGAATTGACTTCATGCTTGTTATGCTTCAGTTTATTGTAGAACTCGAGTTGTTAAGTTTCAATGTCCTAATTAGCCAGTTATAGAGTGGAAGAGTAGTTCAGCAGTGCCTAAGGGTCGTTTTATTTCGTACCTTAAGGCGAGGAAGTTAGTTTCCAAGGGGTGTTTCTATCACTTAGTCCAAGTTAATTAATGACTCTAGGGTTGAGATACTTCCTATCCAGTCAATTTCAGTAGTAAAAGAGTTTCTTGAAGTTTTTTTTGACGATTTTCTCGGAGTCCTTCCTGAGAGAGAAATAGACTTTGGTGTAGATATTCTAACTGATACTCGTCCTATATCTATTCCGCCATATAGGATGTCACCAGCAGAGTTGAAAAAGTTAAAATAACACTTGAAAGATCTCCTAGTGAAAGGTTTCATTCGACCAAGTGTCTCACCGTGGGGCGCTCCGGTTATTTGTGAGGAAGAAAGATGGTTCCCTTAGGATGTGTATTGATTACTGCCAGTTGAACAATGTTACCATAAAAAATAAGTATCCTTTTCCGAGAATTGATGATCTTTTCGATCAACTTGAGGGCGCCACTTGTTTCTCTAAGATAGACCTCAAATCTGAATACCATCTGTTAAAAGTAAGGGAATGTGATATTCCAAAGACAACTTTCAGGACCCGTTATGGTTATTATGAGTTTTTGGTCATGTTTTTTAGTTTAACTAATGCACCTACAACGTTCATGGACCTTATGAATAGAGTATTCAAGACTTATTTAGATATGTTTTTTATAGTATTCATTGATGACATTCTAATCTATTCATGGAATGAGGAAGATCATGCTAGTCATCTCATAAGAGTTCTCCAAACTCTAAAGGATAGAGAGTTGTATGCCAAGTTCTCTAAGTGTGAGTTTTGGCTTAATCCTGTGGCATTCTTAGGCCACATTGTCTTTGGTGATGGAATTAAAGTTGACATCCAAAAGATAGAAGCAGTGCAGAAGTGGCCTATACCCACATTTCCAACTGATATTAAGAGTTTCTTAGGGTTGGCTAGATATTATAGAAGGTTCATAGAGGGGTTCTCCTCTATTTCATCCCCTTTGACCAAGTGACTTAGAAAACAATGAAGTTTCAATGATCTGAAGCTTGTGAGAAAATCTTTTAGGAATTGAAAAAGAGGTTGACTACTACCCTAGTATTGACCATACCAGAAGGTACACAAGGCTTTGTTGTATATTATGATGCGTCTAGAGTTGGTTTGGGTTGTGTGTTAATGCAGAGTGGCAAAGTTATAGCTTATGCCTCCAGACAGTTGAAAGTTCACGAGAAAAACTACCCAACCCATGACTTAGAGTTGGCCGCCGTAGTATTTCCTTTGAAAATATGACATCATTATTTTTATGGCGTTCATATAGATGTATTCATTGATCACGAGAGTATTCAGTATGTGTTTAGTCAGAAAGAGCTTAATGTCAAACAGAGAAGGTGGTTAGAGTTACTCAAAGATTGTGATATGAGTATTCTTTATCACTGAGGTAAGACTAATGTTGTTGCTGATTCCTTGAGTAGATTATTTATGAGTAGTACCGCCCATTTTAAGAAGATAAGAAAGAGTTAGAAAATGATGTGCATAGGCTTGCACAATTAGGAGTTCGACTAATGGATTCCACAGAAGGAAGAGTAGTAGTGATGAATGAGGCTGAATCATAATTAGTGTCAGAAGTGAAAGAAAAGCAAGACCAAGATCTTATTTTGCTTGAGTTTAAGGCAAATGTTCATAAGCAAAAATTAATGACTTTTGAACAAGGGGGAGATGGTGTATTGAGGTATCAAGGTAGATTGTGTATACCAAGGGTGGATGAACTCCAAGAGAGGATAATAGAGGAAGCACATAGCTTTATATATTCTATCCATCCGGGTTCCACAAAGATGTATCGTCACTTGAGGGAAGAATATTGGTGGAATAGTATGAAGAAAAATATTGCTGAGTTCGTTGCTAAATGCCCGAATCGTCAACAAGTTAACGTAGAGCACCAGAGACACGATGGTATGGCTCAAAATATAGAAATTCCAAAATGAAAGTTGGAGAGGATAAATATGGATTTCATTATAGGTTTACCAAGGTCTCACAGGCAACATAATTCTATTTGGGTGATTGTTGATAGAATGACAAAATCAGCTCACTTTTTACCGGTAAAGACTACCCATTCAGCAGAAGATTATGCTAAGTTGTATATTCAAGAGGTAGTCAGACTTCATGGGTTTCTGATATCGATTATTTCAAATAGAGGAGTGCAATTTACTGCTCAGTTTTGGAAGTCATTCCATAAAGGCTTGAGTTCAAAGGTGAACTTGAGTACTACTTTTCATCCTCAGACAAATGGTCAAGCAGAGCGCACTATTCAAACTTTAGAAGATATGTTGAGACCATGTGTGATTGATTTCAAGGGTAATTGGGATGATCACCTACCTCTCATTGAGTTTGGTTACAACAATAGTTACCACTCTATCATCCAAATAACTCCTTATGAAGCTCTTTATGAGAGAAGATGCAGATTTCCTATTGGATGGTTTGAAGTTGGTGAAGTTGGGTTGATAGGATCAGACTTAGTTAATCAAGCTATGGAGAAGGTGAAAGTTATTCAAGAGAGGTTGAAAACAGCGCAGACTCGTCAAAAATCCTACATAGATGTTAGGAGAAGACACTTAGAGGTAGATGATTGAGTTTACTTGAAAGTTTCACCTATGAAGGGTGTTATGAGATTTGGCAAGAAGGGGAAGCTTTGGCCCCGACATATTGGTCCTTATAGAATATCCAAAAGGATTGGCAAGGTAGCTTATGAGTTATAGATACCCCAAGACTTAGCAGTGGTTCATCTGGTATTTCACATCTCCATGTTGAAGAAATGCATGGGAGATCCTTCACTTATCATACCTACTAAAGATATTGGTATGAAGGATAGCTTATCATATGAGGAGATTCCTGTTTAGATTCTAAATCGCCAAGTTTGCAAGTTGAGAACTAAAGAAGTAGCATCAGTCAAAGTTTTGTGGAGAAATCAATTTGTTGAGAAAGATGCTTAGGAACCTGAGGAGGATATGAAGAAGAGGTACCCGCATCTTTTCGAATCTGGAGAAGTTCCAAATTAAGGTACGAATCCTTTTCTTGGCTTTATATTTAAGTTGGCATGTTGTTTTATTTTGCTTGTTGGGTGTTTGAGCTAGGTGTTAGATGTTACGCCGTAGCCTACTAAGAGTAATCTCATCCAAGGATGAATGTTCCCAAGGGGGAGATATTGTATCACCCTGATTCTAGAAAGACTTACTATTAGAAAGAAACCGTATTTGGAAATAATCAAATTTGGAAAGTTTGACAAAGTTAAGCTAAGTATGAGTTTTAGATCAACTTCAAATGAACATAACTCCTAGCTCAAGATGAGTTAGGTGTTCTACGAGATACCATAGGAAAGATCTTTGAATTATCTTTCCAACGTCGCTGAGTTTGCTCAGTTTCGAGTTCGTCTGAGGGAGATATCTCCATATGAAGTTGGGCTGTCTAGACAAGGAAAGTCAAAACCGAATTTTAGAAGGGTATTATGGTTTTTTCATTACCCAATTAATTAAATTTGTTTTTGGTAATTAAGTTGGGGTCTAAACTGGTTGGATTCAGTTTACACTTCATAAAAATAAGTTAGGGTTTTGAGAGAAGAGAAAAGAAGAGGAAAAAAGAGGAGAAGAAGCTTGGAATCGTCGAGTTCTTGAAGAATTGCTAGACGATTTCGCCAAGGGTTGATCCCTACAAGGTATGTGAGATCACATAGCATTGGGTTAGTTCACCCATGCATCAGTCAAGATTTTATTAAGCGAAATTGTGTTCTTGAAAGTATAGAAATCTTGATGGATTTGTTTCAAGTTTCTATTGGGTTCTTGATTGTCGGAGTTGTTGAGAAGTTCTTGATTTAAATTCATGAACTTAGATGTATTTTTGATTATATTCTTGCATATTTTGGTTATGTAGTCGAATCTAAGTGTTTGGGGGAAGAACTAATTGAATCTAGAGGGTTTAGAATTGAAAAATGACCAATAAAAATTAGGGATTTCAGGGTAAGGGTTTGGGGTGTCGCGCTAGCCATAGCGCCCCACTTGGGGTTCTGAAGTTTGGGCTCTTGGGTACCATGCCAGCCAGTGAGCCCCATCCCCAGTTCTGTAGTTTTGGGTCTGGCGCCACGCGCCACTCAGAGCACCAGAAACGCTAGGTTCTCCACCCTTTCCCACTTCTTACCATACTAGTTCCCTTGAAACATACCTATGTTTTCTAGTTTGTTTCTGCACTCTAAGGTACGTCTAAACAACATTAAATCATCTATAATATGAGATCATGAACCTTGAATCCATAATTCAATTCAAGAAAAGTTAAGAGTCAAGTCAAGAGAAGTTCATAGAGTTTTCCAAAAATCTTTTACAAATGTTTTAACTTTGTTTTAAGACTTGAGTTTTCAGTTGAGTAAAGAGTAAAGGTTGAAGTTCATTTCTTCAAAAGAGTATATGGGGACTATGTATTCCCAAAGAGTAAAATGTTTTCACATTTAAACAAGAAAGGAAACTTTGATTTCCAAGAGAGCCTTTGAGCTAGTTTTTCAGTAAAGGGTAAATGCTTTCACAATTAAGCAAGAGAGGAAACTTTGTTTTCCAAAATAGCGTTTGAGCTAAGTTTTAAGCAATTATCTCAAACCATAGAAAGAAGTTATGTTTTTAAACATAATAGCAAGTATATTTTGGGAGTAGTATTGAGCACCGATATGGGGGAGAGTTCAGACAAATTCCAGCCCCCACAAACCATGTAGCCATCATGGTTAGAAAAGGGTCATACCTTTTAGATGATTCCTTAGTTCTTTTTAGAATATACTAGTGGATCCACTTAGTAGTCAGGTTCTCTACCCTCGGCAAGGTATAGGACGACCTTGACAGTATTAGGCAAAATAGTGTATCATCATAATAGCTTTTAAGTGATGGTTGTTGATTAGAGAAACTCCCACATAAGTATTTTGTATTCTTATATACACAGAAATAAATTGCATTTTTATGTACATCCAGAGTTTATATTGTATCTTTGCATACATACAGAGTTGCTATTGTATTTCTAAATACACAGAGTTGTTATCCATGTTTTAAAAGCTTTTATTTATATTGCATTCATATTATTGCTTTATATTGAAGTGAGTTAAGTTGAGCCAGGTATGTTATTTCAGTTCCTTTCAAGCTTATGTCTTGTTTAATATTCCCCTCGCATGCTCGTACATTCAATGTACTGAAGCCATTTGGCCTGCATCTTTTAATGATGCAAATACAGGTAACTAGGATTAGCTCTCACAACCCGATTTCTCGAGTCATGATGGCACCTACTATACCCTACCAATAGGTAAGCCAACCCGTAACACAGAACATCAAGCAATGAGCGTAAGAGCAAAAACTAGCAAAAACAATAATCTAAACAAGGACAACAAGGCGGAAGCAAACCAAAATAAATATATACAAATAAAGATCTCTCCCAAAACCTGGAGGTCACTAGTATAGAGCTACCAACAAAAAGATTAGAAGTTCCAAGAGTGGACCATAGAGACTCGATTGTCTCGAAAGACAAAAGACAAGTCTATATATACAGATGGAGACTGAAATAGTACAGAACATCGTGTGCTCATCCCCGTCTCCGAATCAAGCTACTCCAAGCTGGATCAACGCTGACCACTGGTGCTTGGACCTGCATCACGAAACAAATGCAGAGCATAACATGAGTACCAAAACAGCAGGTACCCAGTAGGCATCATAGGCCGACTAAACTTGAAAAGTAAAGGCAATATGAAAAAGGAGGAATAACACAAACAGAGGTTAAGAACAGAAAACTAAGTAACAATGGAATGCACACGAGTGTAGAAAGAACTAACTAAAGTAATTTATAAGCTAACTATACCTAATTGGACCCCCATAAGCCCAGAAGGTACACTCGTGTGCAAGTTAAATTAAAAACCCAAACGGACCCCCATAAGCTTGACAAGTACACAAAAAAACTATAGCTAAAGAGAATTGCATACGAGAACCCAAGAACAAAGAACATCGAACCAGAACCTCAACCCCAAATAGTAGAATCTGACAGTACGGAGGCCGAACCTCGAACCGGATGCTCACTAGAAGTACCTAAGTAACCAATCACAAATATTAAGTAACTGAGGCCGGACCTCTATCTGGATGCTCTGTATAAGTATATAGGCGATAGAGGCCAGACCTCGAACTGGATGCTCTATATATGTATTTGGGTGATAGAGACTGGACCTTGAACCGGATGCTCTACATAAGTATCTGGGCAATAGAGGCCGGACCTCAAACTGAATGCTTTATATAAGTATTTAGGCGATAGAGGCCGAAACATGATTTCTAAACACTTACGCACTATTCAATAACTACCAACCCAAATCCCAACTAATCAACATGCATTCACACTCTCAAGCTCAATCTAAGAGAGAGAAATCGTAGCCTACCTGTAGGCCAACCACGCGCGCTCTAAGAGTCACTTCTCAAAAGCCTTACCCTTTCGAACAGACTTGAAATGCTGACACACTATCAAAAATAGAGTCACAATGTTATTATGGTCGTTTAGACACTAAAATTACAAGAAACAGAGATGGATCAATTTTGGGTGAAAAAGGGAAAAGTGGGGCCCGTGCTGGAAATCCTGAAATTAACCCCAAAAATAGGCTCTTAAACACCTCCCCGAACTTGTGTTCCAAAATGGAACACAATTCGGGGCTCGAAACAGTCCAACACGAACATGCAACGAAAAACCCAAAACACACTAAAAAGGAACAACAATAGCAACAACTATTTATGAGAAAATACCAAAAACGAGGGTCCAGATGCTGAAACCAATCACACCACGATGATCCTCACGAAAAACCCCACAAACTAGGCTCTTGAATCACCAGATTCAGACCCAAAATGACCAAGAAATCAGTTTCTAAAATTTCCCAAAAATTGAGCTCGAAAATGGCTATGACTGCAGCTAAAACACAACTTTTTACCTCCAATGAAGCTTTGAATACGAACTCTAACCACGCCAACACGTTTCTTGCAAAAAACCCCACAAGATGAACCTTTGGATCACTGAATTTGGACTAGAAATGAGAGAGTTATGAGGGTTTGAAGTTGGCAAATGAGGCTGAAATAGGGTTTTAAAAAGCTGCACCAACTTTGGCTAAATACTTCAAAGTCTCCGACGGGGTGCTCGAAATTTGTTCGAGACCCGATAAAAGTAAAACATATACTATCCTACTAAATTCGATATTCCAGACTCAACGGCACAGTCAAAATTTCCATCAAAGGTCATTTCTATAAAAAGTGGGTCCCACTTTCAAGAGCCATTTTAACCATAATCCACCGAGGGGCTCGGAATGAATTCGGAGGCCTCGAGAGTTGAACGAAAGGTTGTTCTAGACCAAACTCAACATTCTAGAGCTAACCACACTGACAAAAATTTCATCCAAGAGTGTTTTCCAAGAATGTTGACCAAAGTCAACCTTAGGCTAAATTTCAAAGGCTAAAACGCCTAATCGCACCGACTCATACTGAAAACCTCAGGAGTCATGCCGACCATGCTACTAGCCTAAAATTACCCTTTTGGAGCTGATGGAACCGTCAGAATTCTTTTCTGAGGTGGTCTTCTTGAACTTTTGATCAAAAATGATCGTTCAAGGTTTACAAGCTCCAAAACACAAAAACTCGCACCATAACCAAACGAACGACCAGGTGACTGAACTGTCAGTCACAGTAAGTCATAAATGACTTGGGATCACTATAGGAATGCTCTAAATGACACACAGAAGACAAGATACAAAAATGACTGGAAGGGTCATTACATTAGCATCCAATACTTTGTTGATCCAATTGAGCATTCAGAGTCTTGTGGTGAGCCTCCTTGATTTATGGAGGATCCCTATTTACATTGATTTAGTAGTTTTCAGTTGTTAGGATGATCGAGGGTCTTGTCCCAGCATCCCTCTCAGTTATTAGAGACTTCATAGACAGTCAGTTAGTTCATTTGTCTTTACCTTGTTATTGGCTTATGTTTTAAGACTTGAGTTGCCATCTTGGCTAGTTGAATGTTTCTTTTAAGACATTCTAAGTTTATTTCATGAGTTCATCTTTTGAGACTATTTTCTTGTTATTTAATTCTTCCGCTGAGTAGTAAGCCAGGCCATGGGTTAGCTTGGGGCCAACAATAGTTCTCGAGTGTCAGTTCCGCCCAAGGTGTAGGCTCAGGGCATGACATATACATACATGTTTTCCATAAATTTCTATATCTTTACTAAATTGTATTTTCATGAGCCCTTAGAATAAGTAAATTTCATGCCTTTGAAATTTTTTATTTTAAATTGCATGTTGTTGTAAGAAAACAAGAATTTTCATGCTTTATTATACGTTCATATTTTCGGTACAACTTACATAAGATACTTTCAGATAAAATGTCTTTTATTTTAGTATTAATTTTCAGTATTCCTAAGCTATTTAATATTATGAGGTTATTAACATAATTTCAGTTGGGAGTATTACTTAACTGTTAGCACCAAGCGGACATAGGGATGAAGGTTCACCTGTCAGTTTAGGTTGAGATCTTTAGTAGCAATCCCTAAGTTCTATAACTACGTGTCATCGTAGATTATAAGGGTCATTCATTAGCATAGTATTGAGTCCTTATTGAAAAATACAATCTATATATACGAATACATTTTGTATCGACAAATATAGTCTGACAGTGCACAAAGATTCAAACAACAAAAAATATAAAAGATTGTATTCATTTGCTCAAATTTCACGTGTATGCACTAACTTTTATATTCAGTTGTTTTCATGCATGTATTTATATTGTGTCGACGAATACAACCTGAGTGTATACAAAGATACAAAATAACAATACAATGCAGAAAACTGAATTCATTAACTTTAATTTTACCTATATTCATTCGTTCTAATTTTACGTGTATCCATTCGTCACTATTGTATCAATTGTTATCAGTTTGTGTCATTTATATCATATCATATCATCATATATTACTAAAAGTGGGAACAAAAAAAGTTAAAAGTTGAAATACCATTTTGCCCCTCCACTAAATTAAAATAAAATTAATTTATTTATTAAATAGCAATATTTTAATTACATAATGGTGGAATATGAAGTCCAACAACTACACTTTAATTTTTTGGTTATGACATTATAATTACAATTGATTAGGTTAAATTTAACTAGCGTAGAAGACAAAATAATGTATGAAGCTCTTCCAATTCGGTGACTCCTTGAATTTTGAAGCCAAGATAAAATTTATGTATAATGATTCAATGTACTCCATTAATAAATTTTGGTAGGTGAAAAGATAGTCAAATATCACTATAAATACCAATAAATTGCTCCCTAGGTCATCATATTATTTTCTTTTCTATCATCTATTATTCTCTTTTCTTCTTCCTAGATAATGATATAGATACATGTCGTCAAGAAGCTAATTGAGGAGAAGAACAAATAGCTTCATTCTGAAATTAAAAAGAGATGCTTTCTTACAATATAGTTCAAGTGTCAAGCTTAGGAGTATAAGATATGACCTATATATTCCTTTAGATCCTTTTTATGTTAACTTATGATTTTAAGTTTTTCTTTTCCATTTTGTAGTTAAGGTATGGCTGTCCAAAATAAATTTGGTATGCAACCCATAATATGTAATTTTGTATCATTTTGCATTTTTATGAATTTTTAAATTTTTTTATATTATTATTCTTTTAAGTTCTACTTAATTGACAAAACTTATATTAATACATGAGGAGTTTGATAATACCTGAATAGTTTATGCAATATGCTTTTGTTTAAATACAAGTAATTTAAATAAAGATTGTGTTGTTTTATCGTCTATCTAACATAGTGTTGCGAACCCATACATATATTGTTCATTTTCACCTCTTTTGCTTCATTTTTTATTTATCTACAATTTATACACTATGAGATTTAACAATTTAATTTTCAAATGAAAATGAAAAGTTACATTTACATTTATCAGACACTAAGCCTAATAATTTTCTTAAACATAAGAATTTTATATTAACGGTAGCTTTCCGTAGTGTTAAAATTCAAAAGGTTGGTATGATGACAATTTTGCTTTTGGATATTTTGGTTGTTACTTTATGAATTCCTTCAACCCTTAATTGTTACTACTAAAAACTATTCCTCAAATTAAAATAATGTAAGTTAAAAATATTATGAGAATGGAGTTATTAAGTTTCATTTTGGTTAGATTTTAGTAATATAGGTCAACAAGATCATTCTATTAAAAATGGAAGAGTCTAAGTCAAAAATTGAATTACTAAAGTGCCTTTTAAAAGTATATTTATCATTTTATTCTTTTTATAAGCATTAATTGTCTATTAAATTTAATTGGAAAGACCTTTCATCTACCTTTAGACATGTACAAATTTGATATGAACTTTTTATTTACAAGTTTAATATGTGTCAATCATTTATTTTCTTCACTTTTAGCTTCCAATTGTTTAAACATATCATATTCTTCATCAAATTATATATACCTTATTCAATATTTAATTAATGCACATCAAATATTCAATATATATATATATACACACACACACATATATAGTACAGGAAATTTGCCTAGAAGACCATGGTTTAGACCTGATCAACAAACAAAAGAAAATATTAAACCAATAGGAAAAGAATAACAATAGAAGAACCTATTAGACTACAAGAAGGAGGAAATAAAGGAAAAATATTAAACATAGTTGCACATGATCCACAAATGTGGAATACAATAATAGATTTATGGAAAGGATTAGTGGTAGCGGACTTTATTAAAAATTATCATGAAATAGATGCAGAAACTATGTATAAATACTTAGAAACCTTTTTAGGAGAATTCTGTAAAGCAGTATGGGAATCATATAAATAAACTTATCCGCAAGAATTTCAAGGACTAATAGAATTAGGACCAAACCCATACAATTTTACAAATAAAATACATGTATTGTTAACAGGAGAAGACCCAAACAGTGACTTAGTAGCATTACAGAGAAGTGTTGTAATAAAGTTAGAACAATTAAGTATATCAAATTGGATGCACATAAAAAACTTTCTTAAAGATTATTTTTACTATTGTACTATTAGCGGCAATACATTGAATGAAGAATTACGTAAAAAGTGAAGCCACGTAGAACGTTTAGAACAGTCCATTTATTTCTCTTAAGTCTATATAATAGAGGAAGTTTAGAGTTCATAAGTAGAGTGAAAAAAACTTGAGAGTAAGCATTAAAAAAAAAAAAAAAACTTCTTACATCCTTCAAGTCTTTCCTATGTTTATCATTCTCTACCAAGAACCCTCTATTGTACATTAAAGCCTGTGTAATAAAAATAGGTGTGTTTGAATACTAAGTTTTCGAGGTTTTCAAACCTCTTCAGGGGTCTCACGAAAGGGAAACCTCTCTCAATTTATCATGTAAGTTTTATGATGTTAATCTTCCCAAAATACCCCCTAAAAAATATGTTACGCTTTTATCTTACTATTTAAAAATTAATGTAAATTGCTGTGTTTAGCTGTGTATATGATAAATTATTACCCTTAGTATATGGTTAACCTCCTAATTTCTTAATAACGACTATGGATTAGCCTGTAAATTCCTAGGATTCTTGGCCATGATAGTCCGCTGAATGAAAGGATGAATTTGTTGCCAGATCTATATCCGGGGGTGGCTAAAGATGAAGTTGTTAAGAACAAAGGTTAAGAGGAAGATATGAACGGGGTAAAAAAATAAATAAATAAAAAATTAAAAAAAATTAAAAATAAGAAAATTAAAAGATTAAAAAATTAAAAAATAAAAAATAAATAAAAAAGTAAAAATGGAGAAATTAGGGAATTACATCTTAAATAACCATGATAAAACTAAATGAGAGAGGAAGTACTGAGTGGGATTTACAATATATTTAAACTATCTAATAACCTTTTCTAAGCATTTATTTTTTATAACCTTTTTATCTAAGCATTTATTTTTGATATCAGAGCGAGAAGTTTTTGGGAAAAATTAAGTTTATGAAAAAGCATCCTTCATTTAGAAATATAAGATACATATACTGGACTTTATATAGAGAATATAATATTAGAAAAATCGCAATAAACAACAAATGACAGCTAGAAAAGAGATATAATATTAAGACGATAGAATATTTAAATAAAATTAATTCAGAATTCCTTAATAATATAAGGTTGGATATAATAAGTTACAACATTGATATAACCTGGTGTGATAAAAGAATAGATTGGATACATAGACGCATAAAAAAGGAAGCTTGTCCGTTAGGATAATTAATGCAAACTTTGTTTCAAAGATACAGTCAAATAGATCACTGGCTTAGAGAAAAAAGACACCATGAAGATGAACTATTTAACACAGAACTTGAACTAAGACAACAAATATCATCGGTAGAATCAAACCAAAATATAAGATATCTTTATAGAGATTTGAATTATACTATACATCAGATTGAAAATTCTGAAATAAGAATAAGAAAATACGAAAAAAGACTTAGATCTATACCTTTTGGATAAAATATATGCCTCTTGAATATAATCGAAGAATAAGACTAAGATATAGTTGGGTGATCATTGGGCCCCATCGTCACATGCATTGCTAACTTCATCTTTTAGACTTATTTGATAGACGTGTGCTTTGTCAACAGTTTTTTCCTCTTTTGGAGGGTAGTGATAAAGTGATAGCACTCAACATTACTTTTTACAAGACATTAGTGGGCATACCCACATGGCACACTTACTGATACCTACCTAATACTTGAACCTGTGTTTGCCACGCCTGGTCTTATCTTCTTATCACCTTTGTATTTGTCTTTTTGAGAATAGTTCTATCACCCTTCTGTTTTTGCCATCTGGATGATAGATTAAGTATCCAAATTATGTAAGGCTATAGAATCAAAACTCATTCCTGAGTCTTTATCTTCATATGGGTCTTGTGCATTTTGATTATCATTACTTCCATATTCTTCGCCTGAGCTTCTTGGACTGTGATTACTTTTTTTTGAACTAGGAACTAGTCTGTTGCTGCTAGGACTGGAATCTTCTTTATTAATAATATGCTTGTCTTGGCTCTTATTTTGAAAAAGCTGTTCTAGAGTCTATTTAATTATAGCTTCTATTTTGCCATTTTTTTTCTTTTTTGAAGTTGCAGTCTTTAGTAAAGTATCTTTTTGAAAAGATTTAGGTAATCTTCTTCGTGAAGAAGAAGACTCCTCTTGTTTACTTTTTGGCAAAGTGGCAGCCTTCAACGGATTTGATAAGTCTTTATCGGTCATCATTTGAACCAGACTAGCTATATCTTTCTCTGATACAGTAGAGTTCTTATCATTCAGGGGAAATGCACATCAGTCTCATCCATTTTTAAGTGAGATGGAGAACTCTTGTCTGGAGTAGGAATGTTGGAATCTGTTGTTGGAGCATATTTACTCTGAAATGTCTCGAATTGTTTTATGAGTCTCATATTTTCTTGTATAAGAATTTTATTTTTTGCATTGAGTCTCTTAAATCCCTCAGTCATTGAAGTGCAATGGTCACATAATATGATTTTTTTCTAAGTCTCTCTGAATGTTATATTGAGCTATTTGGATTGGGCTTTGTCTAAGGGCTGGTGAAATATAATAATTAGGCCCAAGTATTCCTCTGACGTAGTCTAAAGCTTCAGTGAAATTATTAAAACCTTTGAAAAGTGGGTTTCTTACCCCATTTATGAAATCAACTACTTCTATCCAAGTCTGAAAACCCCTTTAGTTTTACCATGTATGACTATATAATATTTGAATTTATTATCTCTATTTTGGTCTGAAAAATATTGACATAACGCATTAGTAGTAGCAATGAAATACTTAGTGTCTTGTTTATTTTATGCTATCCATATATTATCTACTAAACATGTTTGAGACTTGTCTAAAGTACATTCTGGATTTACTTTAAATGATAGATTACACTTGGGATATGAAATTAAATTAAACTTATCAAATTGGATTCTTTCCATCATGTTGTCTGTTGTACTTTGAGGTCTAAAATTTTGTCTTTCTAATAACGTCTGGGCATAAGAATCTAGCTGGGCGATGCCCTTACCTTTGTCGACCGGCTGTTGGCTAGTTGGTCTCATGCTTGGTCTCATTCTGAAAGAAACTTTAGTTAGTTTTTAATTGTAGTCTACTTAGTTTATCGGCTAAGTCGTTATCTTTCCCTTTAACATATTCAAAACCAATATTATTATATATTGATATCATATCCATAAAGTTTAACCATCTCCTTTTACTGCTAGCTTTATTATTTATTTTTTCATGAAATTTAACTATTACTTCACATTCTGTTCTGACTAAAACTTTATTTTTATTTAAAATATATAGTTTAAAGTTGTTAAGTCCGTATATTACCGCTAACACTTCTGTGTCTATACTACTCATGCTTCTTTTTTTTTATACTGTCCACTCTGGTATGCGCAAATTTTTTCTTCATTTTTAGGGCTATATTTATTAGGTCTGGATTTTAATGTGGCCCCCTATCCTAGTTTACTACCATCTATTTGGACTATTAAATAATCGGACTCTAGGGTATTTGTAAGTTTGGTATATTCTTAACCCTTTCTTTAATTTGTTGAACTAATTTAATGTCTTCTATGTTAAAGTGTTTTTGTCCTTTGCTACTTGTCTTAGCGTATAATGGTCCTGCCATTTTTCCTAAGTCTTGGATAAAGTTTCTAGCATAATTCACTAATCCTAAGAATTTTTGTAAGTCTTTTGTATTTTCTAACTTATCGAGCATATCTAATACTTTTTTAGTTATATGTGGTTGTAATTTTACTTTTCCTTCTCATAAAGTAACTCCTAAGAAGTTTATATGTGTTTTACATAATTTCATATTTTTTTTGCTAATTATTATTCCTTATTTTACAAATAGTCTAAAAACTGTCTGCATATGTCCTACATGTTCTTGCATATCTTTACTAAATACTAGAATATCGTCTACATATACTAATACAAACTTTTTGTAATCTCTGAATATATCATCCATTTTTCTTTGGAAAATAGGAGGAGTTGTCTTTAAACCAAAAGGCATAGCCAGCCATTCAAAATGTCCTTCTAGACAAGTAAAGGTTGTCCATTCTATGCTTTCTGGGTGCATCTTACCTTGCCAATATCTCGATTTGCAATCGAATTTATTGAATATCCTTTTTCTTTTTCTATTAATTAACTCGTTTTTATCAAGTAGTTTGTATGCATCTGTTCTAGTATTATCATTTAATCTTTTGTAATTTATTACCATGCAATCTTTTTCTCGCACTTGTTCATTATGGTTTCTAACCATAAATGCTACAGATCTATGTTTAGATGTAGATCTCCTTATTACTTCTAGCTTGAGTAGTTATTTTATCTGTTTACTGAATTCTTCAGTGTCTTCATTATTTTCTTCTATAGTTGTTGTTTTTATCGTATACTAAGGGTATATTATATCTAATTTGCACATAATTTTATTACATCCCCAATGTATTAAGGACTTTTCTCCTATTATTTCCATTTCATCTAGTATTGTTACTATTTTTTTCTAGGTCTTTATGATTCTTTATTGTTCCTATAGTAATTATTCCTTTTTTAAAATTATAAAATTTTGTTTCAACATTTATTAAGGTATAATCTTTTTCTATGTCTTCTGAGTATGTATCTTCTAAACAATTTTCTTCCTTCTTTTCTTCATATAGGTTTTTTAAGGAACAACTGCCACTGTTGCCACAGTCATCACAACATGGAGTTAAAGGTAGTCCTTTTGTTTGAATTTTGCTAGTCTGTACTAGCATATAGGTTGTATTTCTAAATAACATTATTCCATCTCTAGAAAATAAACAACTTCCATTATTTTGTATAAGGAATTGTAAATCTAATACTAAGTCTGTTTTAATTTTTAGGTCTCATACTAATATTTTATACATATTATACGTTGGTCTGTAGAATTCATTGCATGTGTTGATAAAACTTATTTGTGCTTTTTCAATATACTGGTCATAAATATTATATGTCCAATCCATTTGTATTGCGGATATTGGTTCTTTTAATGTTTTTAGGATTGGTAATATATTTTGAGGTAGTATCTTTTTATTAAGAAGGCAGCTAGTGCAACCAGTATCTACTAATGCTAAGGTTTCGATTTCTATATCTTTAATTTTTATTCTTACTAGTATTTTTATTGTTCCAAACTTTTTATCTTCATTGCATATAAAGCTAGTAGTATTTTCTTCTATATTCATTAGTTCACTTTCTATTTGATCTATATGTATTGTCCCATGTGACTGTGTATGATCTATTTTTATTTTCTCTTTTCCTTTTTCTAGTGTAATTAGTCTCTGTTCTAATTCATTCATTCGTGTTTCTAAGGTCGTTAGTCTTAGATGAACAATCTAGTCTTGTTCTTGTTGTTTAGCTATTGTTTGCTTTAATTTATTTTCTATACAACTTACACAGGCTTCCATATAACAGTTTTTACATTTAGCTCTGTTTATTCGATTAGGATACCATTTACATATACTACATTGGTTACTATTTATTCCCTTTTCTCTTTCAAACTCATGATTACAATCTTGTGAGATATTCATCATAGTACTTATTACTATATTGTCTGGGAAATCTTCATTCCTTTCTAATCCTATTTCATTAATTAAATTATTATCTTCTGAATCAGATGCGTTTGATTGAATTTTTATCTTCTGTTGTATCTATGCTTACAACAGAGTATATACTCTCTGTATCTAACATAAATTCATCTACATTTAGTAAAGTTTCTTGAAAGTCTTCGATTAACTGAGAATTTCTAGCTTTCATATTTATTTCTTTTAGGGCATATATTTTCTAAGTGTTCTATACTTCCACGAGTATAGCATTATAATTTATTTTTATAATTCCTATCATTTCTATATTTTCTAACATGTCTGTCTTTATTTAAGTATGGCTTCCTAGCTGAGGATTTTCTTAGGAAATATTTTTTGTGTTTGTATGCTTTTTGGCTATGGGCAGTTCGTCTTTTATATTATCTTGATTTATTTGGCTCTTTATCATAACTTTGGGTAGTATATATCATTGTTTTATAGAAATTCATTTCATTCTGTTTAACTGTTTTTGTATTTGTATGTTAGTACATTTTTCTTGTAGTATTTTCATTGTATGTTGTATCTTCTATCCTGTAGACCATAAGAGTGTGGGGTTTTGAACCACTCCTTCTCGTTTATACCATCTTTCTTCAATTTCTCTGCCTAAAGCTCCTGGTAATTTATTGAATAGCTTTTTACCTAATTCTTCATTAAATGTATTGCCGCTCATAGTACAATAGTAAAAATAATCTTTAAGAAAGTTTTTTATGTGCATCCAATTTGATATACTTAATTGTTCTAACTTTATTACAACACTTCTCTATAATGCTACTAAGCCACTGTTTGGGTCTTCTCCTGTTAACAACACATGTATTTTATTTGTAAAATTGTATGGGTTTGGTCCTAATTCTATTAGTCCTTGAAATTCTTGCGGATAAGTCTGTTTATATGATTTTTATACTGCTTTACAGGATTCTCCTAAAAAGGTTTCTAAGTAGTTATACATAGCTTCTGCATCTGTTTCATGATAATTTTTAATAAAGTCCACTACCACTATTTCTTTCCATAAATCTATTACTGTATTCCACATTTGTGGATCATGTGCAACTATGTTTAATATTTTTTCTTTATTTCCTCCTTCTTGTAGTCTAATAGGTTATTCTATTGGCATTATTTTTCCTATTGGTTTAATATTTTCTTTTGTTTCTTGATCAGGTCTAACCCATGGTCTTCTAGGTAAATTTTCTGTACTATAACTAATACTTGGGGCTGCTGTAGTTCTCTGGAAAGGGCTTGCACTATATGAACTAGTTGTTTCATCCATTAGTTCTGTATGACTAAGTATGGATAAAGTGTCTTTGTTTTCCTCATTCATATAGTCTGATTCGTCTATTCTGTATGCTAAAGTATCATCTCTTTCTTTACATATTCTAAAATGTTCTATTGTTTCCATTATATCCATTTTACCTTTCTTACATCCTCTACATTTAAAGACATTAAGACTATTGTGTTTATATAGTCTTTTTGCTTCTTCTATAGCTCTGTCTACCTCGTACCCTTCCAATATTAATTCTATATTCATTAACTCTTACTTGTTCTGTTTCTATGGTGCTTTCTGTTTCATTATCATCTAATTCTCTTTGACTTGTATAATTATAGTCTGTAAACCTAATTGATGTCTCACCTTTTAAACTAGTGTACATTAAATGTTGTTCGGGTACAAACACTTTTGGCTTACTTAGTTTGTCTAGATTCCATTCTAATCCTGTGTATTCTTCTGGGTTTATTTTTATTGGTTTTATTAGTTTTATTTCTTTATTACCCATTATTTCTACTACATCATTTACTTGGAGCTTAAATTTTGTATTACTACTTAAGGTCATTTTCCCTATAAAACCTACGCACATTAATATGTTGTTTCCATTATTCATTTCTAACCCTTTAGTCTGAATTCCTATTTTGATATGTTTTTCAAATTCCTTTAAATTGATTAAAAAATTTGGGCTTATATAAAATATTCCGCCATTACTAGTCATGTCTACTTCTGTTAATCCTATGATAGATTTCTTTATATCTGACCAACGATCATCATATAATACAATTAGAACTTTAGATCCTAGATTCTTTCTTGTTAATCCTTTTATCCCTATAACGATTAATCCCATATGCATTAGCATTAGTTTGGGGTTTTTAATTGTTTTTATGAGGGCTGGGTTTACTAATTTTAAAATTGCAAAATTTTCTCTTGTTGCTGAGATCTGTTCTTCTCTATAATGTCTGTATAATTGATTGTCTCAAGAGAAATATTTTACATTGTATAATTTTAGTTGATTTTGTTGAAAAATCTGTAGATCTCTGTCTATGTCTATAATTTCATTTAATTCTTGATTTTCATCTATAGTTGAGGGTCTTCTAGATAATATTCGAGAAATCATGTTATTTCCTATTCTGTTTTCTGAGAAACTTGGTCTAGTTACCTTTTGTTTTTCTTGTTGAGGAGTTATTTCTACCTTCTTAAGTTGGTTAATTAATTTATCTATTTCTGTATTGTTATTAACTTCTTGTTCAGGTTGTTTTTCTTTTAGTATTTTATCTATTTTTATATTTAATTCTATTAGTAAGGCTATAATTGTATTGTTTTGTTTGATTACTACTTTGTCTGTAAGGCTAGATGGGATGTGATTAGAATATCCTACTGATTCTTGATGGAATTTTGTTGTATATTCTAATGCTCTTTTATAATTTATATCTTCTTCACTCATGAAAGTGAAATCTGTTCAAGTCTTATAACTATTTCTTTTAGATTACTAATTTCAGTAGTTATTTTTTCTACTTGTTCTACGATTTTTGCTACTACTTGGGTATTTTTAATTTCTAATACTTTAAGTTTTTCTATTATAATTTTTACTAGCTTTTCTATTTCGATTTTTGTAGGTATTTTTTCTAAATTAAATTTTGTATTTAAGTATTGAATTTTTCTATCTATTTCTAGTTCTTGTGCTTTTAAGAAATCGAAATTCTTTTCTAATTTATCTAGTATCTTAAATTGTTTATTTTGCACTACTTCTATTGTTTCTGAAAGCTTTATTATAATTAGATCATGTTGTTGAGTTTTTTCGCTAAGATTTATTATTAAATTTATTAAAGTATTATATTGCTTATCTACAGAATGTAATATATGTTCTCCTTCAGCAAAATTACACTTTAAAATGTTGTTTCTGTGTAATGATCGACATTTCTTTTCTGAGGGTATTCTCAAGTCTAAATATTTAAGATGTCTTAGAGAATCTATTTTTCTATCCGAGTGAACTTCTAATTAGACAGATCTTTTTGTAATACTTTATTCTATTAGTAGTATATTCTATATCTAATTTAATGTTATTTATTTCTTTAATTAGGTTAGCTTGATGTTCTACCAAGGAATCTGTAAGGGTGGTCTTAGATATTTCTTTAGCTAACTGTTTTTTTGTCCAATTTAAATATTCTGTTAATCTTTTTAAAGTATGCCTAAACTCAAATCTATATTGTATTTCTTCGTAAAGCAACTATATCTTATTCTCCGAATATATTCAAGAGGCATATATTTTATCCAAAAGGTATAGATCTAAGTCTTTTTTCGTATTGTCTTATTCTTATTTCAGAATTTTCAATCTGATGTATAATATAATTCAAATCTCTATAAAGATATCTTATATTTTGGTTTGATTCTACCGATGATATTTGTTGTCTTAGTTCAAGTTCTGTGTTTAATAGTTCATCTTTATGGTGTCTTTCTTCTCTAAGCTAGTGATCTATTTGTCTGTATCTTTGAAACAAAGTTTGCATTAATTATCCTAACGGACAAGCTTCCTTTTTTATGCGTCTATGTATCCAATCTATTCTTTTATCACACTAGGTTATATCACTGTCGTAACTTATTATATCCAACCTTATATTATTAAGGAATTCTAAATCAATTTTATTTAAATATTCTACCGTCTTAATATTATATCTCTTTTCTAGTTGTCTTTTGTTTTTTACTACGATTTTTCTAATATTATATTCTCTATATAAAGTCCAGTATATATATATCTTATATTTCTAAATGAAGGATGTTTTTTCATAAATTTAATTTTTCCCAAAAACTTCTCGATACCAACAATAAATATTTAAATAAAAATAAAAATAAATGCTTAGAAAAGGTTATTTAGATAGTTTAAATATGTTGTAAATCCTACTCAGTACTCCCTCTCTCATTTAGTTTTATCATGGTTATTTAAGATGTAATTCCCTGATTTTCCCATTTTTACTTTTTTTTTTTCAATTATTTATTTATTTATTTTTTTACCCTGTTCATCTCTTCCTGTTAACCTTTGTTCTTAACAACTTCATCTTTAGCCACACTTTTAGCTAACTGTTCTTCTATCCAATTTAAATATTCTGTTAATCTTTTTAAAGTATGTCTAAGCTCAAATCTATATTGTATTTCTTCGTAAAACCAACTATATCTTAGTCTTATTCTCAGAATATATTCAAGAGACATATATTTTATCCAAAAGGTATAGATCTAAGTCTTTTTTCGTATTGTCTTATTCTTATTTCAGAATTTTCAATCTGATGTATAATATAATTCAAATCTCTATAAAGATATCTTATATTTTGGTTTGATTCTACCGATGATATTTGATGTCTTAGTTTAAGTTCTGTGTTTAATAGTTCAGCTTTATGGTGTCTTTCTTCTCTATGCCAGTGATCTATTTGTCTGTATCTTTGAAACAAAGTTTGCATTAATTATCCTAACGGACAAGCTTTCTTTTTTATGCGTCTATGTATCCAATTTATTCTTTTATCACACCAGGTTATATCACTATCGTAACTTATGTATATGTGTGTGTATATATATATATACATACACAACATATATATATTAGGTAAAGTTACACATTATAATTCTTCTTTTATACGTTCTAATCAAATTCAAAAAAAAAAAAACTAAAAATACACATGACACTAAAAACATAATTACACCAAAGGTGTTTTTAGTTGGTTGATAGGTAATATAAACATATGTTTCTATTTCTCTATTGCTTGAGTGTTGGTATTTAAAAATGTTATTTTTGCCAAATCAATAGGTAAAGAAGAGACTATACATTATACCAAAAGAAACAAGGTCCATTAACTTTGCTAGTTAAAGGCCAAATTAGAAATTAAAGTAAGAAAATCAAGGATTTCTTTGGAGAAGTATTTCTTCCTTTTGGAGAGCTCGTCAAGTAGGATTAAGATATCACTTTAAGAATTTGCACTTCTTCTTTAGTGTATAATTTATAACTCAAACATGTTTCTTAATACTAATATTTATGTAAGTTTTAAAATTTTATGGTCAATAAATACAAGCGTAATATAAAAATACAACATAAAGAGGCATATATATATATATATATATATATATATATATATAGAGGGGGTTTTTGGGGGGGGGGGTTGAGAGAGGTAGAAAAGAGAGCATGAGAGAAGGAGAAAGAAAGGAGAGTGGAGAGAGAGAGGAGAGTGGCAAGCGAAAGAGAGAGATAGGGAGGAAAGAGGCTAGAGAGACTAAAACATAGTCAGAAATTATAATCTTATAAAAGTATAGCTATGCATAGCAAATACATAGCATATAAAATGTGATTCTTTTACATCAGAAAAAACATTTTGATTCTTTAAAAAAACTTACGTATCCAGAAAAAGGGAAAAATATGCGATTCTTTTAGATTTGCTTTTTAAATTTTTTACCTATTCAGAAAATCTTTCAAACACTTCACGTGACTTGAGTTTATGAGTCAAGTATTTAGATTCTTTTTTCCTGCGAATCCTTTGAACAAAAACCAAAAATAAACATAAAACAAAGAACGAGTCATTTAAGTCCAACGACATGCTTGAAAAAAAAAAAAATTAAGGTAAGTCAGTGTATGACCAGCGACATGCTTAAAAAAAATTAAGGTAAATCACCCAAAGCCAATAACTTATAAGAAAAATTAATGGATAAACAGTCGTTTGCCTAGTTCTTATATATTTGGATAAGTCTTTCAAAATCAAACAACTTATCCATTTTAGTTAGGGAGAATGCACAACTACCCTCTAGACTATGACCGAAATCTCACCCCCTGAACTCATTTTATATATAATATTTATATCTTTTGGCTTTTGTGGCACACGCGGTGACTCCACACAATTGAGGCACGTGGGATATATTTGGATGCCACGTAAGCCAAAAAGGTGCACAAAATTACAAAAAAATGAGTTCGGGGGAGGGGGGGTAATAGGATCTTAGTTTATTTAAGGTGTGTCTTTGAAATTTTGATCATAGTCTAAGAAGATATTTCTACCTTTTCCCTTTTAGTTATATGAAAAAGGAGTGCCCATTTATGCATTTTTATTGGAAAAAACTGCTCTTTTGATCCAAAAACTAATGATGTAATGGCACATAATACTTTAAAGTGTATAGATACAGAAGTAAAAGAAATAGAAATGCACATATCAATAGATTAAATTTAGTTAAGCAAATATCACAACGATTAAAAATGTAAAAACAGAACACCAAACTTTTTTTTTGGGTTTTCCATCCGGTGTTCGGTATCCATATTGGAGTCCGACTAAATTTGGATTAGCGCCGAAAAGTTCCACATTGGGGGTAAAATGCTCCCTAATAAAGGCGACTTCATATTCAGGGGGACTTGAATCCGAGACCTCTGTTTAAGGATGAAGTACTTACCACTCCACCACAACCCTTATTGGTTAAAAAACACTCAACTTTTGAAAGGACCGAAAGTAAATTTTCCAAAAAAACAAAAAGAATAAGAAAGGATATTTGTTAGGATAAACTACTTTATTAGACATACATCAGTACGGTATAAATTAACCTTACCTCTACTTTCAAACTATTACATATATTACCACTTTTAATATTTTATATCATGCATAATTGAAGAAACAATCAGATACTCACATCCCTTAAAACTAGGATTGATTAATTATCTTTACATTTAATAAACTTCACAATTAGTAACATTTTAATGATAATCAAATATTTTCTGTCTTATCAACCTCCCATAATATCCAACGCTATCAATGTCTCTCCCCCACCGCGCCCCACATCCTCCTCCAATATTCGACGATGAACTTGCTACCGACAACTCGCCGCACTTGTGAAATTCGTGGCCACACTAGGACAACACACAAATTTTATCTCTGACGACTTGAGGGCTTTAATCTTCAAACCATTATTAGTCAGAGGGACGAAAAAAACAAAAAAAAATGGCGGTATCTGGCGGAGGTCCGTCAGATCTAGGAGCAGCGAGCAGCATCGACAAATCAAAAGGTACAGCAAATACTGCCGCGTTAAGATGTACTGACCAGCCACGAACGCAATTGAAAAGTTTCGATAAGTGGAGATTTACGCATGTATTTGACACATTATTAATGTATTTGATACACTATCGAGATACAATTATATGTATCCATTTTTATCAGCGTATCTAAGTAAGTGTGTATGTATCTAATAAATGTATTAGATATTTATGCATGTATCTGGCACAATTTGTTATGTCATGTTTTAGAGTCTTGTCATATATATCTGGCCTTCTATCATGTATTTTAATATTATCATAGAGAAAAGACATAAAGTGACACCTGAACTTGTCCAAATTTTTAAAAAGACATCTTAACTATGCGGTCATCCTATTACCCCACCAAACAATCTTGAATTGATATTACTACATCATTTTTTGTCTACATGACATAGAGAGTGAGCAACCTAAAATAACTAATATAATTTTATTTTTACAAGTATTTTATTATAAAGTATATTTTCTTATTTTTCTTATTGTTTTAGCTTTTCCTTTTTTTATTTTTTCTCTTTCTTCTTCAAAAATTCATTGTCATCTCCATTGAAGCTTCTCACTTTCAATGTCACCATTTTTACCACAACTTCACCTTCCTTTTTTACTACTATTAGTTTTACCCTTTTTAATTTTAAAACTTTATCTAAATATTTTCTTACATTTCGAACAATTTGATAAACCCGTTAAATTTCAAGATGATTAGGAAGTATCATATAGTTTTTTTTTATCCGATTTCAATTAACTTCTTTCAATTTTTAGGGAATTCATTGATTCTTTTAAAATTATCATTTCTAGTTTTGAAGTTATATGAAAAGGAGTAATTGATGATACCCTCAAAATTTTAATTTTTCTTAGAAAAATAATTAGTTTTGTTATCAATAATTCAGTAAAGTCTAGAAAATAGTATGATTTTTTTTTATAAAAATAAAACTAAAATAAGTCAAAAAGTAAGAGAGAGAGAGAAATAAAGAAAGAAAAAAAGATAAAGAAAAAACTTAAAATGAAATAAATTACATTTTAAATTAAATTAACACGTGTCATGTAATGATTGGTGTGTGAACACACTTGCTTCTTAAAATCTGGGGTTGATCAAAAAATGATATAATAATATATGTTCAAATCATTTAGTGGGGTAATAGGACGGTTGCATAGTTAAGATGTCTTTCTGAAAATTCGGGACAACTTCAATAGTGACTTTATGTCTCTTCTCTATTATCATATGTATTGTTATGTCATTACAATGTATCTAACTATTTTCATATGTATCTGATATGTATGTATACATTGTGTTAAATGAGTATGTATTGTTAGTTATGTATATGTAGATACAGGGAATGAATATTAGCTTTTATGATTATTCTTTCAACTTTTATTTATCTCAGGTAGTGTGTTTATTTTGAGATACATTGTTATTTAAATTTTGTTACAAACATGAAATGGACATTGATTTAGAAAGTTCCTCACAAAATGATGAAAAGAATTGTGAGATTTTTGAAACTTTTTTAAGAAGTTGTGATGCTACATATTCTCAAAAGTTGTTAAAGGAGTGATTTACTCCACTAATTGAGAAATTTTTTTATGCTATATAAATATACACACGTTTGTAATGTATCTAGCTACTAACATATCTCAATACGTGTATTTGGAAGAGGAAACTCAAAATTCAGAGAAACAAATTTGAATTTTCAAAAAGAAAAGCTGTTCACTTTGTTGTTACTCGAAAATAAATGAAAAAAAAATAGATTTTTTTTAAAAATTGTTAGACTAGATATACTCAAAAGCTGTTAAAAAGAGAAGAGCAGGAGATGTTTGTGGAAAATGGTTGACCTAGGGTTTCCTTCCTAGCCAGCAGCTGCGCAGCTCTCATGGCTGCTACGGCCACTAGACGGCCTCCTTTCGAGGCTGTCTAGCTCGCCCCACCACCCCAAACCACCACATACACCACCCTTTTCAATTTCATTACTATAAATCCTAAACAATCTGCCTTAATTAACTAAAAAACAATCACAAAATCAATCGAAATAATTCATGGAGAACCTACTATCATGTTATCAATGGAGGAAAGGCTAGACTTTATGATTGAAGAGAGATTGCATCAAGCAGTGGTATTTAAATTATCCCATAGTGCACCCGATTTGAAGGTATCAACGTCAATTTTACCGAAACATCTTGGTACCAAGGGCAATTGTTTAATTGGCTTACTTGCTCCGAGACAAATTTTGTTGAGATTTGATCAATATGAAGATTATGTACTAGCTTTATCTCGCTCAGTTAATTATCTTCTCTACAATAGAGAGGAGCACCAATGTAGGGTTTTTCCATGGTCCATTAGATATAATCCTAAAGTGGAAACGACGTTAGCTGTGGTTTGGATTTCTTTACTAAACTTATCACCAGATTTATTTGCAAAGAAGTCTTTACTGTCTATAGCATCGGCAGTTGGGAAATCAATAGCTATAGATAAAACTACTCAAATCAAGTCAATACCAAGCACAACTAGGGTCAAGGTTATACTTGATCTAATGTAAAAGCTTCCAAATCGTATAAGCACCAAGGTCATAATGAAGATAGTTGTCGTTTGATCTCAAAAAGAAATCAAAATAACAAACAAATTGATGATACCATTGAAGTTGCTTCAAAAGGTACTATCGATAGTGAAAAGTATCAAGGTGATGCAAGAGAAATACTAGATGAAAAAAGAAAGGTTGTAGATGTCGATCAAAGTAAAGCTACTTCTTTATATCGACAATTGGTTGTTGTCATATCTGAGCAAAATTGTGCACACTCAATGGATGTTGTTACAAGTAATATTGGTGTTCAAACAACTACCGAAAACAAAGGGGGAACGCCAAGAGTTGGGGTTGATGCGCCACGAGTTGGTTCAGGCAAAAAACTAATGGATTCAGGACACAAATTAATGGATACATATGATGTGGAAGATGCTGGAAATTTTGGGCAGCATGTTTTGCAAGTTGAAAACAAGAATGCAACTAAAAATTGGACACTGGTTGCGCACAAAAATTCAACTAGTAATCGGAGCCTTTCTCCGACTAGTCAAAATAATTCTCCATGTAGTGAAAAGGGTGTGATTGGAAATTTTCATGACAGTGAGAAGAGGCAAGATATTAGTAATGCCTCAAGAGACCTATTATGTTCGAATAGCTTTGATGTTTTATCGAAGACTACTGGAAAGCAAGTAAAGTTAACAGAGAATGACAATGATTTGATCCAAGAAAAGCAGGTCTCACCACCTACTTTGAATAGCAAATTAAGTCCAGAAGCTTCTGTATTTGTGCCTAAATGTGTGATTGCAAAGAAGAATGAGCCAAGGGCCTTCGTGTCAAATACAATTGATTTGGGCGAGGATTCTTTTGATGAAGATAAGGAAGACAATATGCTTGATTTGGGCGAGGATTCTCTTGATGAAGATGAGGAAGATATGTTGGACATATGCTTTGATAGAGTGGCTAGGGAAGGAGATATATCACCTAGGCAACAAAGAAGTGGAAGCAACAAAAGCAAAAAGAAGACACATGGAAGACAATATAGTTGGGACGGTAAAATGACTGAGGAGTTTGTTCCAAGGCACCTACCGATACGACAAGCAAAGCAGAACCATTTCACATTATCAATAGGTTCAACAAGATCCAATAAATCCATAAAGAAAGTATGCATTATCAAGTGTTGTTGGATAGGTTTGAAGAAGAAGACAAGAGAAAAATACTTCAAGTTACTTTTGATGGGCAATCAATTTTTTTAATTCATGTGTTTGTAATAGATAATTTGAGGCTGATAACTCAACTTTCTTCTTGATTGTCATATTCTTACATTATTTAAGCAACTTCGTTTGTAATATCATCATAGAGTATATTACAAACTCTGTGGTGATCAGAAAGTACGTAGTTCTCTCTAGCTCTTATTTTCTTCATGCTTGCTAGGTAGTAGACGTTAGGTACTTCATTAGGATTAGTAAGGTAAGGCCTAGCCCTTCTTGCTTGCACTTATCCCATTGATATATTTTATGTTTAATAAAAGGCCATTAGACTGTGTGAAAAAAAAAGCTGTTAAAAGATTGATTTCCTTCTTAAATTAAGCATTTTAGTCACAGTCCTTAATTAAACATGTATCTTGCTTTGTCAATTCCTCAGATACATGTATCTGTTGAGTTAAGATACATGTATCCAACCAACGAAATGAGGTACATGAAGTAATATTTGAAATTACTGTAAATACTAATAATTAGGACCTAAACTAGTGAGATTTATATTGTTTGCTTTATTTATAGTTGCTTACTGTTTTTTTCTAAATTCCCTTTCATTCCAGGTAAGTACTGGACAACTTGAAATGATTAGATCCTACATTTAATCATAATATACAATAAAATCTCTATATTTAAATTTGTTGATGGTGGTTGCTCATTAAAATTCAAAAATAAAATAAAATAGTGATGTCTTGTCGAATGGGCAAAGCTTTGTTTGTTCTTAGATGTTTCGTGTCCGTCATCTTTTGTTTATACTTGGAGCTTCTCTTAATTTTGGACTGAGAAATCGAAAAATGATTCAAGTTATATACATTAATCATGTCAAAAAGAATTATATGTTATTGGTATAGTTTAATCGTTATAGCAAATTAATTATGCAGATTTTTTAGCTTATAATTTTTTTTGTTTCCCACTCGGTGTTTGGAATTCATATTGGAGCTCCGACTAAATTCGGATTGCGCACTGTAGAGCTCATTCAGGGGTGACACTTTCAACATGATTAATTCCATACCAGGCCGAAACCTGAGACCTCTGGTTAAGGGTGAAATAATCCCATCACTGCAGCACAACCCATGTTGATGCTTATAATCGGTTCTTAAGAAAATGATTTATATTTGAAAATAATTCAATTTTAAATTTTAATAAATAACTTTATAATTAATTACTAGCTATTGAATATGACATATTTAAAATCACAACTTTTAAATTCTTATTCCCACACTAATATTTATGACATATTTAAGTCCACAAATTCCAAATATATGAATTATATGTTATTAGTATAGTTTAATCCTTATAGCAAGTTAACTATGCAATAGTTTTTTACTTTTTTAGCTTATAATCAGTTCTTAAGAAAATGATTTATATTTGAAAATAATTCAATTTTAAATTTTAATAAAAAACTTTATAATTAATTACTAGCTATTGAATATGACATGTTTAAAATCACAAATTTTAAAATTCTTATTCCCACACAAATATTGATGACATATTTATTTCTTTCTCAAGTTTCATGCATACTAGAACAACTGCGAAAAATCATTTTTGACCTATTTAACTCTTCCTAACAATATGTGTGTAGGGTCTAGGGTGGACTAGGGGAATGTTCACTCGAATCCTTTCGGTAAAAAATTATATTATATAGATGAGGTGATTTTTTTTTCCATGTATATATAGATTTTGAATTTCTAAACACAAGACAAGAGGTTGAATTTACCTAAAGGTTTCAAGTTCAAATTTTAGCCACTACATTTTTATTTTTCGAACCTTTGGTAAAAATCTTAGATTTTTCACTGATAGAGTCTATCGGAAACAGTCTCTGTCTCTCAAGGTATAAATAATGACTTGTGTGTACACACCCTTCTCGAACTCTACTTGTAGAATTACAATACGAAATATGACATAATAAACGGTTAAAGATAAAGGTGAAGTAATTCTAATTATGACACTTCTATTGTTTTTTATTTTTATTTTTCACCCTGTGTATGGAATCCACATTGAAGTCTCGATTAAATTTGAATCGCGCACTGCATAACTCATTTGAGGGTGACACTCCCAACAAAATTTACTCCATATATACCCAAGGCTTGAGCCCGAAACCTCTCTAAGGATGAAACAATCTCATCACTATACCACAACAAAATTATGTTTGTAGAAACCCTATAGGACTTGTGGAATATGAGAGCATTGGAGGCAAATGGCACCAAAATCATGTATATATGATGTGATGGCTCTTTGATTAGCCAAGATGTGTGTGAGCAACATTATTAGCTAGCTAGCTACAAAAGAAAAATATCATTTGGCATATTCAGATTTTTACATTATTCTTTCACATGAAAACAAAGAAAGCGATTGTTATCAAAACAGATGCCAAGCTTTTCTAGCATCTCTACATTTATTTAAGCAACTTTTTTAGTTATTTAAAAATTTAAAAAAAATGCATTTGTTCAAGAGAGAATTCAACACATAGAAAGTCATAGACTTGATATTTTGACGAAACTACTATATATTAACTATTGTTAAACGCACAGGACGAATTAATTAAAAAGAATTGTTGAAATTTAATTCGTGTGAGAAATCAAATTAATATCAATTATGGATCTAATAGCTATGGTGTTGAATATCTTTTGCAATATACGTCCTCGGTCCAACAATAGTACTTGTCAATTATTGATTTGATACATGCTTGACGAAACAATAAATAATAAGGCTAATATTACCATATTACCCTTTAAATATATTAAATTAATGTTTCGGGAAATATATTAAATATTGAATAATATTAATATCAAGGGTAGAATAGGCAGAAAAAAATTAATTATTTCTTGATTTTTCAAACTAAACAACTATTTATAATATAGTGGACAAGTAAAAATTGACAGAGGGAATATATGTCAAAACAACAAGATAGATACCATGTCAAATTATTCCTAGCTAGGTCTCAACTTTCCTATTCAATACAGCATGCACGTACGTATGAACTCTTTGATTAATGTTAACTATTGACCATCAAATCAATCATCAAATTATTCTTTCTTGTAAAACTCATTAGTATTTTCAATTTTTTTTTTGACGTGTATGAATGAGAAGACTCGATCGTATTACAAATTTTACAAAATCATTTTATTTTTGAACATGACCAAAGTTTCTAACAAGTCAGAAACCTAAATTGATTTGTGATTACAAGATTACACAAAAAAAAGTATTGCTAAATCAACACATAGGTCCTATATTTATGTGCGTACATATTATAGCCTAGTTTTTTGAACCATTAGAATTCTTTGGTAGGTCAATTCAACAACTTATTTTGTCCATATTGACGTAATTCAAATAGATACAAAGTCCCTTTTTTCTTGGTGGGGGTAAAAAAGAAAAGAATGTTTGGCTGATAATCTTAATTTGAAATATAATATTGTAGCCTTTGCCTGTCTATTTCTTTGAAATTGACTTGTTCCTTTAGAGCCGTTCACAGTTTTTCAAGGAACAAAATCCCTCTTTTCTTTTCTATTTTATTTTAATTAATTATCTTATAAAAATTGAAAGGAGAGAAAAAAATAATAATTTTAATAAATGACATTCCATATTAATTGTGTTTCCTTCACCCTCCAACACACCTCAGGTTTACCTCACTCTCAGTGGCGGAGCTAGAATTTTCAATAAGAGGGTTCAAAATCTAAAAAAATAGACACACGAAGTAATCGAAGGGGGTTCGACATCTACTATATATTCTTAAAAATTTATTTTAACCATGTATAAATTATATAATTTTCCGTCAAAGGAGGTTCGGATGAACCCCCTAATAGTAAGGTGGCTCTGCCACTGCCCACTCCTCATAACCCCCATCTCCACCATCCTGCTCTTCTATCTCACCCCTACTTCCAATAGTATTTATCTAGATTCTATACACATGATCTTTTTAGGATAATATTTTTATTTATGAATCGAACACAAAAAGAAATAAGAAAATTTTTTATCTATTTTCTTAGAAAACATTAAAGTGCATAATCCAATTCCTTTACTGATATTCCTATTAGAACGTTAAAAAATATGTCTTATCATCATGTTTGAAATCAATGTTCACTGGCTTAATTGCCCATTCTGACGTTTGTGGCATTTGCATTTGGTGTGGATTACTTTTACATTGAAGTGTATTGATCAAAATTTTGTCCGTTGATGGCACTTGTTACTCTTCACTTTATTTCACTCTTTATTCCACCATTATACCTAGAGGTGTTAAAATTGAGCCAAATTATACGTAATCTGCCCAATTCGCCCATAATTTTAAGGGTTGGACTCAAGATAATTTGAATTCGGTTCAATCTCAACTCATTCAAGTCCTAATCCATTTTAAGAGAATCCTCAATTGAGCCCAATTTAATCTCCAATTTCAACCCGTTTTAAGACTCTTTATTTGCATTGATGTAATGTATTTTCCTATATTGAAGGTATGAATTACTATTTATTTTATATCTTTTAGGATTTATCTATCAATTTGTAACTTCTTTTTTAAAATTTTCTTGAGTTGAAAGCCAAATTATGGTTATAAAACTTAAATAAGAATATATTAAAATTATTGAGATTTAAGCGGGTCAAATTGGGTAGGTCAAGACCCAACCTATTTTTAAGCCCATTTGACCCCAACCCATTTGAGCCCAAAGTAAACTTCAGCGGGTCAGGACCCAACCCAATTTCAATTTCAACTCATCCCGCCCATTTGACACCCCTAATTATACCTCATAACTTTTGTAATCTCTACATCATTTCTCTATCTAATTACTATCTCATTATCTTTCTATTTTTTTGCAAGGAATAATTCCTCATTTATAAATAGTGATGATCTTCCTTTATTCTTTGAATAACAAAATATAGAGTGCATAAAAGTTAGGTAAGAACAAAGTTCTTACTAATTGAAGAAAGGTGTTCTTTTGTTGAGCTTCGGACTCAATTCTTGTCCAGAGTTTGTTGAGTTATACTTTGTGATTAGATTGTTGTATCTTGGAGGGGACAAGTCAAGAAGACTATCGTTGGATCGGTAAAAAGATTCGTTGCAGTGAGCTTGAATCTCCTTAAAGAGATAAATATTTGCGCCTTAGTTAGAAGATAAATTTATTTTCTTCGTTTTCTACTTTCAATCGTAATTTGTAAATTGTAATTTCACAAACAATTTTAAGGAGATTTTGTAACGACATGCTCTCATCATTATAGAAAAGCCAATGGAGAAAGAATTTGGGAGCGAAAACTTTTGAGTAGTGACTTGAAAAGTTGTAGCCTAGTCCAAATTTGGACGAAATC